>BSBM01001191.1:9410000-9800000 GCA_027924585.1 Larix kaempferi | reverse complement strand
ATCATCATCATCTGCGTCATCCTCGTCATCATCATCATCTTCATCATAATCTGCATCATCATCATCATCATCATCTTCATCATGATATTCATCATCATCATCATCACCATCATCATCTTCATCACCGTCATCATCTTCATTTTCATCACCATCATCACCTTTATCTTCATCATCCTCATTATCGTTATCTTTATCTCACCCAATCTAACACTTCAAAACATAAATTTGTGAAGATTATAACGTGCGAGCGTTATTTAATACATAACGCACGTGTTATTCACACACATAACGGTAGTGCGTTGCTTATAACATTGAGCACCAAAACACTAAAATTTGAATTTAAATATAACGCGCACTCTTTATTTGAATTTAAACATAACGCGCGTGCATTCCTTAGCACCTAATCACTCTCTCCTCCCGTGCCCCGCGTGTCAGCCACTGTCCTATGTGGCTGGTTCGGACTTACCAAACCTATGTTAAGGAATTTTTAGACCATAACTAATTTGACATTTTCAGTATTTTTCTAAGTATGCCTGTTTTCCACCGCTCTTTACAGCATGACACACCTGACCATTAGTGACGAAATTTTAGGGATAGATAGAATTCTTTTATGTTGATTCCAAATATGTAATTTTTAAAAAAAAATATTGAGATTTTCTATTTATTTCCTAATTTTCTTTTGTCATCACTTCGTTGGTCAAAAAACATACTGTTAGTGTTTATTCTGTAACTTTTCATTTCACAACCATTTTAAAAAAAAAAATTGTATGCTGCACTAGAGGACACCGACCTCTACATGCTGTAAAAAATCCAAGTCAAAATAACTACATTAAGACCTTCAAAGGCTGCACCCACATTTGATGTACCGTTCTCAAGGTTTGCCCACTTACATAATTACAAAATATAAAAAATTAAACATTTAATTTTGGAAAAATAGCGCTGCACTAGTGCTACGGGTTCTATACATGTATACCAGATTTTGTAGCCTGAAACCGTCATTTAGGCAGTGAAAGGCTGCACCCACAAAAACATATACCTTATCATTTGCCAAAAAAATAAAAAGTGATTGTTAGAAAAAATGAAATTTGACATAGTTATGTAAATTTCAATACTTAAAAGTTATATATTTGGAAACGTGACTCAATTTCCTACGTTTCATCTTTTTTACTCGATGCAAGATATCTTGTGTAAGCATCTCAAAAAAACCAAGTAAGTTGGGGGATGCCTGATTTTTCAGCTTTCTATTGCATCTAAAGCGCCAAAAGTGACTCTCATTAGCTTGCATATGCCCATATATCTATATGGAATTTCACAAAGGATAAAGATGTAGTGGCTTGGAAACATGGAAACTTTGAACGGTATTCTTTGTTCAAGGAATTATCTTGTGTAAGCATCTCAAAAAAACCAAGTAAGTTGGGGGATGCCTGATTTTTCAGCTTTCTATTGCATCTAACGCGCCAAAAGTGACTCTCATTAGCTTGCACATGCCCATATATATATATGGAATTTCACAAAGGATAAAGATGTAGTGGCTTGGAAACATGGAAACTTTGAACGGTATTCTTTGTTCAAGGAATTATAAATTTGTTCCATGTCATTATACACCTCCAAGTATGGTTTCTTCTAAAAATTAAAAGAGTTTTGTTTTGGACTGAAATATATATTTTATTTAATGAAGTGTACACTTTCTAGCATACATTACAATAAATAAATAAATAAAAACTTAAGATAAATCTCCATTACAAAGTCCAATATAAGGATGACCACTTTTATTTTAAGATTGTATTTACTTTATTAATGATATATACATAAAGTGTTTTATTGTAAATTGTCCACTCCAAATGATAAAATGCATGTGTGTATTCATTTATATGTACATATAAATTAAAATAAATAAATAAAAAATATCCCTTCATAAATTTGTCTACTTAAATTTATTGTTATAAAATCAAATATGATAATTTAACAAAAAAAAAATATTTAATTGCAAAATACAAACATAATTGAAGTGTGATGTATTTATTAAAGTTTGATTTTGATTATTTATATTGAGAGAGAAGAATATGTGAAATTTCTTAGATTTGAAATGAATGAAATTTTAAAATGAAATCTGATATACATTTATATAAAAATGTTTTTTCAATTTAATTAATTTAAAATCTGATATACATTTAATAAGTAAAATATTTAAACTACACTATAAATATATAATTGTTTTCCACCTTCAAAAACGTAAATAAAAAAAATAAAATTATTTAATTATTTCTGCATAATACAAAATTAGGAGATCTTATGTAATATGATAAATCCCTGAGGCTAAAATAATCGACAACCCTTTGATCAAACTTCTCGGTTGTACATACTTTACATTATGTATCACATAATTTATATATGTATGTATTAGATATCTTATTGTTTAATACTTCAACCATGTTGACTGGTTTTGACCCATACTTAATTGATGAGAGTTGCTATAAGACTGTGAACTCATGCTTGCAGATATTGTATTGATATATGTCTTTACATTACAATGATGTTTTAAGTCTCGGTTCTACTCAAGGCGGCCTTGGTGGACTTTACAAATGTAATGTTTTAAAAGAAAAGGAAAGTGATCAACCATCAGTATGGTTGCGAAACAATTTCCTTTGACTTCTGCATTTTAATGTAATTGAGCCTGGCTTGTTTTGCCGGAGTTTGGGGTTTCACCCAATGTAGACTATTAAGCTCCAGCCAAACTTTGGATACTTTAGTTAATGGGTTTCGAACCCACGCCAATATTTATATATTTATAAATCTGGATTTTTCACTCATGTCTGTGTTTTCCCTTTTAACAACAAAAATTCTGAGTTTACTTCGGATACTTTAGTTAATGGGTTTCGAACCCACGCCGATATTTATATATTTATAAATCTGGATTTTTAACTCATGTCTGTGTTTTCCCTTTTAACGACAAAAATTCTGAGTTTACTTCGGGGAAAGAAAGTATGCTTCTGTAAAAAAAATATTAATCGATTAATTATTTATTTACTTATTTTTAGTTTAAAGATGCTTAAAAAAGAATATTGACTGGGCATACTCGCAAAGGAAAAACGTTCCAAACAGAGTCCATCCTAAAATGGCGAAAATGAAATTTAGCATTTGAAAGTAATTTAACTTTTAAGTTAAAAATTCGTTTCAGAGTAATTGTAATTGGTTGTTTTGGATAAACAATATTCTGAAATAAAACTTAGATGATGAGAAATTCTTAATTAGTTCTCTAAATATAGATACCTTTAATTCGTTTATTTAGAAGATCCAAAAGTAAAAAAAACATATTTTGAAGGAAAGAAAAAAAAAGTTACCCAAATTCCTTTATCTACATTATAGGAAGAATAACAAGGGAACTTAGATATTGCAGGGATGATGATCTATAAAAATAAATATATAAATCTACTAATGCTTACTATATATTTAGCATAGGTAAGAGCTATAATTTTCTAAACACAAAATTCTGGGTTTCAAACATTAGTTTTTCGAACTAAATATCCAGGGTTTTTATTACATAAAAAAAACATATTCCTGAGGAAATAAATGACTGCTAAAAAGATCTGCGTATAAATAGAAACTAGAGGCTATTATGACAGACATTTAGCTCCATGATAAAAGGGGTTCGTAAACCTTAATGATTAATAAAGCCTACTTAATAATACATCGTGGTGGTCTACTGTAAAGATAAAGAGTAATAATTCCATTGAAATAATAATGTTAACATTGAAATAATAATGTTAACAGAAAACAAAAGTAAAAACCTGATACTAATGTGCGAAGACAAGGATGGCTCTGCCGTTCCTCCCAACCAAATTCTTAGAGAAATCAAGCTCCAAAACCCCGAGCTCGTCTGAACCCCCGAGCTCCTCCCCGAGTTCGTCTGCTAAACTACCTGAGCAAAATCCACACTGTGCCATCTCTTGTATTGAAGTCAAGAGGCCCCTTTTTGTAGGATAATGATATTTTTTGTTTCAAGTATATTATAGAGAAGTCGCGGATCTAGATCTCTGAGAGCGCCCCGATTGGGATTCCAAACCTTTTCCTTCGGCGGCTAGATCTCGGTGGGCGCCGCGATTGGGGTTCCAATATTTGTCTTGGGCGTCATGGAAACATTTGTTTGCTGCCTTTCTAATTTATATCATTAATTAATGGAGTGTAAAATTATATTATATATGAGGGAGTGAAGTTTTAAATGCATGTATATGACACGGCGAAGTCATAGATCTATGCCTATGTAAATTCTATTGTCTTATGTGTATGATTGTGAGTGTGTTAGGGTGTATCTATTAAAGCTACTGCTAAGTATGTATACATTAATATATTGATATATCGTCTATGAAAAAGGCATGGCTTTAAGGTTAAGGCTTAAATTGTATATATAAACATATTTATCTATTTGCTGGATGAAATGTTGTTTATAATATTAGTATAGCGAATGGAGATCCCGGTTGCTATTTCATTACTTTCGTAGGTTATAAAAGCTGTAATATTCCTGTCAAATGTTGATCTCCATTATATTGGGTTTGTAGATCGAGTATAAGTTATATCAATAAATACTAGAGATATGGTTCATATTAGGGTTGGTATCTTTTGCATTGGAAATGAAACTAATCTAGCTACTAGTATCTGATTTTAGATTTTCTGAGATCTTGGGATTGTTAGTATAGAATAGCTTAGAGCTACTCTCGGAGAGAGAAAGAGTATTTGAAGAACAGGAAATTTTGGCAACATTTGTGTTGCGGAATGTAAACCCTCTTCGAATAAATAAAACAATGCAACATTTTTCGTGGACGTAGCTCAATAATGGGTGAACCACCTTAAAAATGGTCTTTGTACGATGTATCTGAATGTGTGTTTATTCTACCCTCTTATGTGTTTAAATGACCTAGAAATTGTGATAGCTTCGTCAATTGCTTAATATATTTGAGTATATGCTTGGTAACGTACAATTTAAAGTTAACATTTCTAAATTTATTAATGATATTGTATTGGGTGAATTCATGTTGAATGAAGTAAAGGAATTATTGAAATATGTGTTTGTTAAAAATTTATAATATGATAGAATAAGTAAATATTTAAACTACACTATAAATATATAATTGTTTTCCAATCCATCTAAGCTCTATAGCTCACTATAGGGAAGATGTTGTAACGTGTGTGGATGTAATGTTACACACTAGTATGAGGGCAATGTTGTAACGTTACACAAGTAAAAAAAGAGTAAAAAGTAATAAATTAAATATTATGTCGGCCATTAATAAATTCATGTTGGCTCATAAAATAAAAAAATTAATGAAAGTATTTAAAAAAATCCATGTTGGCTCATAAAATAAAATATTATGAAAAGTAATTACCCGGGTTTATCAATCAATTAAGAGATATCAAATTTCTTGAGTTTAAATTTAAAAAAGAAATACACCTCAAGAAATTGAATCCCTCTCGGTGCTTGATAGATATAGGTTTAAGATAGATCTATGCTAATTTATTTCAATAAAATATTCTAAACTTTTATAAATTATAATATTCTATCATTAATTTTTTTATTTTTAATCAAACGTTTTAAACACCTATAAATGACAATGTTTTTTTGGAACCTCCACTGCTTGGAGTGAGATCGTGTTTACCCGGGTTTATCAATCAATTAAGAGATATCAAATTTCTTGAGTTTAAATTTAAAAAAGAAATACACCTCAAGAAATTGAATCCCTCTCGGTGCTTGATAGATATAGGTTTAAGATGGATCTATGCTAATTTTATTTCAATAAAATATTCTAAACTTTTATAAATTATAATATTCTATCATTAATTTTTTATTTTTAATCAAACGTTCTAAACACCTATAAATGATAATGTTCTTTTGGAACCTCCACCGCGCCTTGAAGTGAGATCGTGTTTACCGGGGTTTATCAATCAATTAAGAGATATCAAATTTCTTGAGTTTTAATTTAAAAAAGAAATACATCTCAAGAAATTGAATCTCTCTCGGTGCTTAATAAATATAGATTTAAGATAGATCTATGCTAATTTTATTTCAATAAAATATTCTAAACTTTTATAAATTACAATATTCTATCATTAATTTTTTATTTTTAATCAAACGTTCTAAACACCTATAAATAAATTAAATAAATGACAAATGTTCTTTTGGAACCTCCACCGCTTGAAGTGAGATCGTGTTTTTACGTCTTTGATTTCATTAATAATTGAATCCATTTACCTTAACCTTGTATGGAGTCCTTGTAGTCCCTTAGGTTTACAAATGTATTATTATTTCCTTAGTGTGAAGGCGTTATTTTTGTGGATTGATTTGGTTTGATTTTAATATAATTTTTAATATTGTATGGGATTGTGAATGCTTATGGTCAATTTAGTGATAGCAATGCTTTTTTCATAATTCGGTCATTATTTGTACGCAAGTTCTTAAATTTATGTTAGGAAAGACTTTTGAAAACAAGTGTGAGCAAGAAGTATTTCACATTGAAATCATTTTATGCATTCTCATAGTTACAATGTTTCTAATTAGTATATATATTTGTTATGGGTATTTTGTGGAATGTGTGTTTTTTTTTAAATTTAGTTATAAAAAATGAATAGCTAATGTGTTTATTTTTTTTGGTTATGGGTATTTTGTGAAATGTGTGTTTATTTGTTAATTTGATTGCTTAAATCATAAACAAAATGAAATTAATTTTAGACATTTTTTAACATAATTTTGTTTATATTTAAAATTTTAAAAAGATGTATTGTTGTGAACATTTTATAGAGGAAGCATTGGTGTATTCATTTTCCAAATAGAAAAAAAATAGTTTGATATTCATCTTGACTCAAAGTTACATCATATTGAATAATATTTCATTATTTTGTCTTAACACACATTATAGTGTATCATCATACATTAAGTGCATTTATACATCTATATGTAAGAAACACTAAATTAAGGTTTAGATATTTTATTTTAAAATCTAAGTTTTTAGTTTTTTTAAATCGGAAACTAACCAATATGCTTAATAGCTCTAACAAACATGAATGTAACCCAAAAAATGATGCACTGATATACAATTATTAAAAAATTAAATGGTGTACCACTAAGATTTCATCACATTGGTGTGTTAATATCTACAATGTGTGAAATTATATCACACAGGTGGATCTCCAGCAATAAAACAATCCTCGCAATGTTTAACACAGATCCATAGAAAAATAGAAAAGAATATCATAGAGAAAAGAGAGTTCTGAGTGTAAATTTGTTTCATATTATTCATCCACAAGATGTGGGAAATTAAATAATATTACATGGAACAAAATTTGTGAGCCTCTAATGGCATTCGAATTCAACTGAAGAGACATGCTTAGTTAGCATTAGATCCATCTCTCGACAAGAACTAGTGGCAAATAATGATGAATGACCAGTTAACTGAAGGTGTTCGGTGCATGATTGAGCTACTAGGATAGAAATTAGAGAAGGAGAACCCAAAGGAGGCACATGAGGTGATTGGTAGTGGTAAAAAAGGCGCTACTGCACTCAAACTCGGTGAAACTAGGTGTAAGGGTCAGTTAACTAGGTGATCAAGGAGACAAGGAACCTTAAATCATGGAAATAACTCAATTAACTTATAAATTCATGCATGAGGCGTATTAGATCCTAAAATAAAGGAATAATGTGCTCTGAGTGGATAATGTGGCCAGTAATGAAAAAAATAAAGCACTAGGGGGTCAACAACATAATCTAGGTACTAGGAGACTCAATAATTAATGCATGGGATGCATAACCAATGTCTAGATGGATAGAATGTTCCAACACCCCCCCCTTAAGCCCGAATTATAAAAAATAAAGAAAAATAGGGCCCAACAACAAAGGCTAAGGTCACCCTTTACAAAATTTATTTGTCCTTATTAATCGAGGAAAGAAGGAAAACTAAGTGGGAACAAAACCTCCCCTCAAAAAAGGACATGGCACAGAGAAAAAGGTCTTCATAATGTATTCTTGTTTACTTGAATGAGATGAATATACTACTTCTTGGTGATAGAATTGATGAATATGTTGTAGATGCCGTGATCATGCACAAAATTTTCAATGCAGTGTAGACAAAAAACAAGTGTAGGAGTCCCTTTGAACTCAGTTTCTGCCGATGGAGGAGCATCTAATGAATTCTTCTTGATGTGAACACATACATAATCATATATGAAAACATAATCAAAGATGTAAAAGAGATATGTGCTATCATATCCTAACCAAAAAACATCAATGAACTCAACAGGATCGGGAACTTGCGCAACTACATAATGGACAATGTAGCCATGCAAATGCCTTTCTGAACTGATTGATTACCTTCTTAATTTCACAATGGAGCTTATGCAACTCTGTAGCGGCAAAATAAGAATCATATGGACCAGAAAACATCAATGGTGAAGTGTATTCATGATCAAATAGGGTCACATAAGTAAAACTAGGTGCAACAGAATTATACTGATTGTTGAGGGAATCGACGGGGTCTTTAGACTGTGTAGCCTTGAAATTTGAACCAAAAAAGGTGATATCAGGTTCAAAAATATGAAATATCATTCCAAAAAGATACAATGTGATGGCATCCCAACCACTGAAATATATGAAAGAATGGAATGCAACTGAAATAAGTGACATAGTTTCGGAAACCATGGGCTTGTCAATTGGTGCACTTGGGGGTTGATGAGTCTTTTCTGAATCTAATGGTGGGAAGGATGAATGTGTGGGACATACAACCTGCTTATCAACCTCTAAATCATAATCATATATTCTATAGGAATGATTCGAATGAGCTTGGAAGGATTTTCCAGAAGGCATGTCAGAAACATGCAAAAAAACACAAGGATTGAGAGGTGGTTCCGGTGGATTGACTGGAGATTATTCCAAGGAAGGGATGGAGATTTATGATTCTTATATATCAGAATGTGCATCTAAATCAGAAATAATAGAAGCATAAGAAATTGGTTTACTCGAGTACTCAAAGCATAAAAATTATTACCTTCATGAGTAGCACTGAGACAATGTTCTTGGTGAGCAACAGGTTTTTCTGGTTCTTTGTTTTTGTGAGATCAGGAACATCAATGTTATGCCTTTAGAGAAATTAAGTCATGATGAGCAATTTCTCGTTGATACAATATTTCTTAGAATGGAAACCTTTGCTACAATAAGAGAACTTGGATCCCCCTTTCTTGTTCTTCTTCTTGGAATTGGAACCTTCATGAGTTGAAATGGAACCCTCATCATCTGGAAGCTTCTTATTTTTGAAATGATTCTTCCATTTGGATTTATTGGAATCACTTGTAGCAAATGCTTGGTCCTTTGATGTCTTGATGGTACCCATTTGAACCAATTTGTCTTGATCTTGGGTGAGGGCCTCCATGAAATCTGCCAAGGAAGGCATCTTCCAATTTTCATTGCCAACTTGGTTGAATGCAAAGTAGACACAAAGACTGAGTAGTATGAGTCCAACTTTGAAAATATTGACATAACCAATTGTTCCTCTTTCTTCTCAATTCCGCATTGATTGAGTTGGAGCACCAAGGATTTGAATTTTATGAAGAAGTCTTGTAGGGAGTCAAAACGGCTAGGGCTTAGAGTAAGTAGCTCATTTTCCAGCTAATGGCATCTCATCTCATCTGTCTTTCCAAACAGAGTTTCAATTTTTCTCCAAACTTGATTTGGAGTAGTCAAACCATTGAGGTGAAAAAGAAGATCTCTACAAGTACTAAGGCATACCAGACCATATGCTTCATCCATCTTGTTGTACCACTTGGCCTTCTCAACTCCTGAGTTTGGCTCATTCTTAGTGCCCATGGGACTCTGTAAAGCCCTTTGATTCTCAAAAGGATCACCATCTCTGCTTTCCAATCAAATTAATTGAAAGTGTTGGTTGTGGAGCCTGATCTTCCAGTTTCATAGATGATATTGTTTCAGCCATGTTTGTACCCAAGGTTTGGTTATGATCCCGACATGCGCAACGGGGGGGTCCGAGGGGGTGCACAGATTACGAGCCCATGGTTTTGGGTAGCACGTGGTATTTTCCTATGGTATTTCCATTTTAAAAGGAATACATTGTAATATGATTATGTAATGTATTGTAGCATTGTAAAGATCTATGAGATTGTGTAAAAGATACTGAGAGAGAGTGAAGAGGAAGTTGCATCGGATATGATGCGGGTTGTATCCCTTCATTTGCTGGATGGTATAATAATAAGGACTGGCGAATTCTGTGTGGACATATACCATCTTGGGTGAACCACGTTATATTGGTGTCTCTCTTGTAATGTGTTTGTGTAATTTATATTTGCATCTTGTTTATTTTTATTGCTCCGCGATCCTGTTTTTCTAACAATTGGTATCAAATCCAAAGGGCTATTTGGCAGATAAACTCGCAGGAAAGAAGGGTTCCTGGTTCGAGTGGGAGAAATGGCGGAAGAAGGAATTTTTAAGGTTGAGAAATTTAATAGCCAAAACTACCAGTTATGGAAGATACAAATGGAGGACTATCTGTATCAGAAGTATCTATTCCTACCGTAGGGAGGAAAATCAAAACAGCCAGTGACTATGAAGGATGAAGAATGAGAGGTTCTTGGTAGAAAGGCACTGGGAACAATACGGCTGAGCCTGGCTTCGTCGGTGGCTTTCAATATCTCAAAAGAAAAGACAACGGAGGATCTGATGAGCGCATTGGATAAGCTATATAAAAAACCCTCAGCCTCCAACAAGGTATTTCTAATTAAGCATTTATTTAATATGAAGATGTCAGAAGGTGGATCTGTTGTTGATCATTTAAATGAATTCAATACGGTTACAAATCAACTAAGTTCTGTAAGTGTGAACTTTGATGATGAGGTTAGGTCTCTTGTAATCTTGTGTTCATTGCCAGAAAGATGGAATGGCTTGGTCATGGTTGTAAGTAACTCTGTCTCTGGTTCAAACACCTTGAAATTTGATGATGTTGGTGTTATTCTTAGTGAGGAAATGCGAAGAAAAATCATAGGTGATACATCACGTAATGCGTTGACCATGGAGAGTAGGGGAAGACAAAGGGAGAGAAAAGAGCCAAGGTAATCACAACAAGTCTAAAAAGGGTAGATCCAATTCCAGACTGAGAAATATAGAATGCTGTAACTATGGAAAGAAAAGACATCTGAAGAAAGACTGCAGATCTCTAAAGAAGAAAGGAGATGAACAACATGAGACTACTTAGGAAGCAAATGTAGTAGGTGATGTGTTACAAGATGCTTTGATTCTTGCATTAGATGATACTAGCGATTACTGGGTAGTAGATTTGGGGGCTTCATTTCATGATACACCCCATAGGAAAGACTTTCATGATTATGTTTGAGGTGATTTTGGACATGTTTTATTGGGTCATGATGAGCCATGTAAAATTGTTGGAATTAGTAAGGTATGGATAAAATTAAAGAATGGAACGGAATGGATGTTGAACGATGTAAGGCATATTCTTGCTATGAAAATAAATCTGATCTCAATAGGGAAGTTGGGAGATGGCAGCTATTTATTTACGTTTGGAGAAATGTGGTGGAAAATCACTAAAGGATCAGTGGTGATAGCAAAATGAGACAGGATAGGTACGTTGTATTTATGTCCTCATAATACTGGCCATTCTACCTCTTTAGCTTCCACAGGAACAAATACAACATTGTGGCATCATAGGCTTGGCCACATGAGTGAGAAGGGGATGCAGATTCTTCACTCAAGGAAGTTGCTGCCAGATTTGAAGCAGGTAAGTTTGGAATTCTATGAGAACTGTGTTTATGGAAAATAGAAGAGAGTCATATTTCTTAGGGTTGGGAAACAGAAGAAGAATGAAAAGTTAGAGTTTATGCATACATATGTATGGGGACCGGTTCAGGTACAATCTCTTGGTGTCTCTCATTATTATGTTAAATTTATTTATGATGCAATTATGAAAACTTGGGTTTATTGCATTAGACAGAAATCTGATGTGTTTGCTACTTTTAAGAAGTGGAAAGCTTTGGTTGAGAATGAGACAGGAAAAAGGTTGAAGTGTCTCAGATCTGATAATGGAGGTGAGTACTACGACAATGAGTTTGATAGTTACTTTTCATACTATGGGATTCGTAGAGAGAAGACAGTCCCAGGAACACCACAAGAAAATGGTGTGTCAGAAAGGATGAATAGAACGATCATGGAGCATGCAAGGTATATGAGATTGCATGCAGGGTTGCCCTTACAGTTTTTGGCAGATGCTGTAAATACTGTTGTTTACTTAATAAACATAGGGTCTTCAAGTGCTTTGGATGGTGGTACTCCAGAAGAGGCATGGACAGGTAAAATGGTAAACTACTCATTTCTAAGAACTTTTGGTTGTGAAGCATTTGTCCACATTGATAAAGAAAATAGCACAAAGCTTGAAGCTAAATCCAAGAAATATACCTTTATTGGATATGGGGTTGATGATTTTGGTTATGGCTTATGGGACTATGAAAATAACAAAATCATTAGCAGTAGAGATGTGATATTCAATGAAAAGGTCATGTATAAAGATCAATTGCAGGGAAAGAAACAGGAAAAGGAAAACACAGAGTATACAGTACTTGATGAAATTAAAGAAGATGAAGTTCCAAAGGTGCCAGGAAATTAAGAACATCAGCAAGTACCTGAAACTCCTGCAAGTTTAAGAATATCTACCAGGTTAAGTAGACTCCCTGAATGATACTCTACTTCAATGTATTATTTATTGATGACTGATTCTGGTGAACCAGAATGTTATGAGGAAGCAATGCAGGTGGAAACTAGAAATAAGTGGGAGCACGACATGAATGAGGAGATGGACTCATTGGTAGGAAACCAAACTTGGGATTTGGTTCAGTTGCCTGCTGGTAAAAGAGCATTGGAGAACAAATGGGTTTACAGGTTGAAGGAAGAAGATGGAGGTAAGAAGCGGTACAAGGCCAGTCTTGTTGTAAAGGGGTTTGCACAGAAGAAAGGTATAGATCTTGATGAAATATTTTCTCCTGTTGTTAAGATGACTTCAATTAGGACTATTTTAAGTCTAGTGGTGGTAGAATATTTGCATCTTGCACAATTAGATGTAAAAACAACCTTTCTCCATGGGAATTTGGAGGAAGAGATATATATACAACAACCACAAGGGTATGAGGTCAAAGGGATGGATAATTTGGTATGTAGGTTGAAAAAGAGCTTGTATGGCTTGAAGCAAGCTCCAAGATAGTGGTATTTAAAATTTGACAGGTTTATGACAGAACAAGGTTATAGTAGATTTCATTCTGACCACTGTGTTTATTTGAAGAGGCTAGATAATGAAGATGTATTATCTTGTTATTGTATGTGGATGACATGCTTGTTTTAGGGTCTAACATGCAGGATATAAATGTGCTCAGAATGAATTTAGCTAATTCATTTGCGATGAAGGATTTGGGTGCTGCAAAGCAAATTCTTGGTATGAGAATAACAAGAGACAGAAAAAATTGCAAATTGACATTATCTCGAGGTGAGTACATACAAAAGGTATTGGAGAGGTTCAGAATGCAAAATGAAAAACCAGTTAGTACACCTTTGGCTAGCCATTTCAAACTAAGTAAGGAAATGTGTCCCAAGACACATGAAGAGATAGATTACATGTACAAGATTCCCTATTCATCAGCAGATGGTACCTTGATGTATGCCATGGTGTGCACAAGACCAGATATTGCACATGCAGTGGGAGTTGTGAGCAGATATATGAACAATCCAGGTAAATAAAATTGGAAGGCAGTACAGTGGATTCTTAGGTATATGAGAGGTACTACCACTCATGCATTATGTTTTGGAGGTTCAGACACTGTTCTACAGGGATATGTTGATGCAGATATGGTAGGTGATAAGGATAACATGATGAGCACCACAGGGTATGTGTTTACTGTAGGTGGAATGACAGTAAGTTGGATTTCAAAACTTCAAAAGGTCGTTTCACTTTCAACAACGGAAGCAGAGTATGTTGCCGCTATAGAGGCTAGTAAAGAGATGATTTGGTTGCAGAGGTTTATGGAGAAATTGGGTAAGAAACATAAGGATAGCAGGTTGTATAGTGACATCCAGAGTGCCATTCATCTTGCAAAGAACTCAACCTTCCATTCCAGGACTAAACATATACAGCTCAAGTACCATTTCATACGCTCTGTTCTGGAAGAAGATCTGTTGAAGCTGGAGAAGCTACATACTAGACAAAATCTTGCAGACATGTTGACAAATGTAGTGACTAGAGAGAAACTGATCTCTTGCTCGGTTTTAGTTGGCCTTCTACCATGAAGGTGTAGATGAGAAATTTTACAAGTCCAAGGTTTAGAGCATAGTCCAGCAAGTACAACAGCAGGGGTGTTGCTGTGACCAGTCTCCAAGTGGGAGATTGTTGGTTGTGGAGCCCAATCTTCCAGTTTCATAGATGATGTTGTTTCATCCATGTTTGTACCCTAGGTTTGGTTATGATTTTGGCACGCGCAACGGGGTGTCCGTAAGGCAGTTCAGAAACATGCGAAAAAACACAAAGATTGATAGGTGGTTTTGGTGGACCGAATGAAGATTATTCCAAGGAAGGGATTGAGATTTCTGATTCTGACATATCAGAATGTGCATCTAAATCAGAAATAATAGAAGCATAAGAAGATGGTTTACTCGAGCACTCAAGGCATACAAATTATTACCTTCATGAGTAGCACTGAGACAATGTTCTTGGTGAGCAACAAGCTTTTTGGTTCTTTGTTTCTTGTGAGATCGGGAACATCAATGTTATGTCTTTAGAGAAATTAAGTCATGATGTCCAATTTCTTGTTGATACAATATTTCTTAGAATGGAAACCTTTGCTACAATAAGAGCACTTGGATCCCCCTTTCTTGTTCTTCTTCTTGGAGTTGGAACCTTCATGAGTTGAAATGGAACCCTCATCATCTGACAGCGTCTTATTTTTGAAATGATTCTTCCATTTGGATTTCTTGGAATCACTTGCAACAAATGCTTGGTCCTTTGATGTCTTGATGGTACCCATTTGAACCAATTTGTCTTGCTCTTGGGTGAGGGCCTCCATGAAATCTGTCAAGGAAGGCATCTTCCAATTTTCACTGCCAACTTGATTGAATGAAAAGTAGACACAAAGACTAAGTAGTCTGAGTCCAACTTTGAAAATATGGACATAACCAACAAGGATGATTTTAAGAACCCCCCAAAATTTATATGTATAAAAAATAGGGGAATCTCCTCGATATATACGAAAAATTGAAGGCGATTTTATCAATAATATAATATGTATATATAATTTTTTTGGCGAATATTTCATTTCATTATATAATGCTGTAAAATCTTGGCGAATCTTTCACTAAATTATAAGATATTGTAAAATCTTAGCGAATATTTCACTTAATTATAAAAAATTGTAAAAACTTGGCGAATCTTTCAATGATTTATAAAATATATTAAAAATTTGGTGAATATTTTGCCAATAAGACTTAAGCTTTTGATTATGTACATTACTAAGGTAGTGCAACAGAAGAACATACACCGGAGCTCAACTTTGGACTCTCTCGACTCGTAGACTCTCGAATGAACAAGTGTATGAATGAGGAGAGGATGGATTTATTTAGGATGAACTCAGCTTGGTTTTAAATGATTACCACTTTGAGGACTATCACTCGATTTGAAAAATATGTGACAACTTATTGGAGATTTTTGAAACCCAAGGTGAAGCACCATCCAGTGATCGATGAAGCTTCCTAACATCCCATGTTACGTGAAAGATTGGAGATTAGCTATACATAAATTTTGATCTTGCCTAGCAGAAGAACAATGGTGTCACACATCGCCTCTGTTTAAAAATTAACTCGAGAAGGGATGGCCACGATACTGGGCAATCCCTGTTCTTGAGATGTTTTTTGCTTTCGATTAGTTTTGATCAGGATGATCTCAGCTCAGTTCTTAGCTAATGATGAATACCATTTGAGGAATGTAAGTATCTGAATATGCAAACTATGAAGCATTTGATATGATACAAGAAGGGGTTTTCTTTGCAAAGAGATTTTACTCTTTTTGTTTGTTTAAAACAGTATATGCTTTATTGAAGTATAACGATGTAATTTGTTGATTATAGTTTAGTTTTGCTAAACATTGATATGCTCACAATCATATATACAGATATTTGAAAAATTTACCTGTATTTTAAATAATATAACTATAAATTTTTTCTATGAAAAAAAAAACTAAATTGATATAATATTTTTATATTTAAGCGATTTTATTGAAAAGAGATAAACCATGCGAACAAAACGTTTTGATAAATTATGACTAAAAGTACACATTCAAATATATATTTAAAATGAGTGGAGACTAAAGGACTCGGTCTCCATGATATATTCTTTATAAGTTAAGATGAAATAGTTAACTAACCATCAAAGAAATTAAGATGAAATAGTTAATTAACCATCAAAGAAATGAAGAGTTGCATAATACGCACAATATACACCATCAAGAATTTGAATTCACTCTATGCATTTTTTAAATATAATTTTATGAACTTTTACTACATTTAAAAGGGTTTTCAACATGGTCGAATACTCTCATTTAAAATATGCGTAACTAAAGTTAGTGGTCCTCAACGCCCTAGTAAATAAATATTAAATTTGATTGCTCAAAGTTGTTGATACCATTGAGCATTTGAGAAAAATATTAAATTTCAATACAATTGGCAACATTTTATATAATGTCTTTATTTAAATTTAGTTGTTATGGATTGAAATATCTATTATTTGCAACTCCAATAACTAAATATTTTATAATCTGAATAATTAAAATTTTATAAAACATTATATTTAGGTATATAACATTCAAGTGTATATATCATCTTAAGTTTGAATCTCATATATATAAGCATTCAAAAAAATACAGAACCTTATCTTTACAAAATGTGCACAATCTTTCACATGTTCATGTTAAAATAAACAAGGTAGAAAGGCCTTTGTTTGAAATCATAAGTAATATTTTTTAATATAAGCAATACTGAAGTTAATATTATAATAAAAATATTTTTTTAGAGACAAATTTAATAAGAATATGACATAACATAATTTTTGGACCTGAAATTTTTTTACCATTATCCCACACCCATATATGATGATGGAACAATGCTTTTAAGAGAGCTGCATGATTCTAATGGACCCAAATCCTTAAAATCAATCAAGAATTTTTTATTACAAGAATACGTGGCTCTTGTTGTAATCTATGGGATTACACTAGATACACACACAACAATATGAAAACATATATAAGAATACATAGAAAGAGATCAAGCAAAGAAGGTACTAGTGGAAGTAACATTAAGTAGTCGATTATATTAGATCATGAGTACAAGACAATTAGACAATATATATTCCCTTACATATTCAGGCCTTTATATATTTTTACATTCATCGAGGTAGTTGTAACTTCCTTAACTACCTTGGTTAGTTGACCCACCCAGTCGGTCGATCGACCTGACCAACTTGACTGACATGTCAATTCTGATTACTTAGTCGACTGGGTCGACTAGGCCCCTGCAAAATCTCCCCCACACTCAAATCCTTCTTTGTCCTAAAGAAGAGGCGAGGGGAAATTTTTTACTAAGTACAAAAAGAATAACTATGGAGTTTTATGGTGCCTCTACTTGAATGATGGATTTTTCTTCAGACTAATGCTTAGTTTGTTGTTGTGTTGAGGATAGGATGGTCTTAAAAAAATGAAACTTAGGCTATAGTGGAAATGCTATAGAAGAAGGCCGTGGTGGCAGTGCCTTCTTTAATGTGTTTGTGTGGGTTTCATAAATGATAGATGGTATTTGTTCCATTCAACTCTTGAAGTCTATCCATTCATCCACTCTCTACTCAGTTGTGATGACTATTTTCCTCATTTCTGACAAAAGTTCATTTTATCCTCAATGAAGCATCCTATATGGATTCTAAGTCAAGGTTATAAAAATTTTGCATCTTGATGACTTGTCAAAGAAAATCCCATACTTTCTTGGCTTCTCTGTGGGACTCATGTTGTGCATTCTTACCCTCTTAAAACCATTGGTGTTTTTAAGTCTACAGTTCCTTTTGCTTACATTTCTTTTCCTTGATCTAAGTTCTTAGTATATCCCAACTTTTATTATATATTGTTTCTCTTCCACTGGAAGCACGTTCTTGTATTAAAAATTCATTTACTTTAAGCTAGTTACATAAATTTGCAAAATAACTTGGCCAACTGTTTAAAGTGTTTCCAAAATTTTGTGCCTCCTACCTTATTTCCTCCAATTTCTTCTTACTATATTCAAATTGATCTTGCTCTGATTTTAATATGGCTACAGTTTTGTCATATTTGTGTATCCTATTTTCCCAGAGAAATATTTTCTAGTTATGATAACTTTTACCAAAATGATTTTCATGTAGTCAATTAGATCAAAAGGTGGAGAATAGACTAAAAATCCTAGTGCTTGCTATGCTTATGCTTTGCAGGTCTCCCACGATCTTTCTTCCTTATGCATTCTCTCTTCTAATAGTTTTTAAGAACTACTATGTCATCTTTCACATTCATTAATGATTGTCTTGTAAATTCCTCGCATTTGTTTATCAGAGGCATCTTTAGGTACAAATTCGACTTCATGTCGATTTGTCTGCTCTCCTTGGACCTTATAACTTGTAAATAATTTCTTCCTTTTCCATTTTCCTTCCTCTGGATTTTCTTCTTGCTACATCCTTCTTCCCGAGGTGTTTCCATTTTTAGTGATCTAGGTGCTCTAGGTGGCTCTGTGGACTATGCCATTCCATATTGTGCACTTTGATCTTGTTCCCTATATTAATGCATGTTTGTGTGAATATATATGCTAAGGAGACAAATATTATGTCTTATGAGTCAGATGATTGGGTTTCATTTTGTTGGTGGTATGTATCCTTTTCTATTTTTACTCGATTTCTCTTCTACTTCTCCTTTTCTTTTTCCTGTTGTTTATCCTTCTGGAACCCCAGTTGCTCGTCATTTGATCCCCTAGTTCTTTGTTCTTTTGTTTGTTGTGGGGTTTACATTGGAACTTTCTTTGTTTGTTGTATGATTGGTGCATTCTTAGGAAGTTTATTTTGTTGTCCGGTCAGGGATGATTCAGTCAGGATAGGTTAAATAGGGGAATTGTCCTTCTGCGACTTTCTTCTTATTGTTACTGGTCAGTTTGTTGTTGGTTCATCGAATTTTCCTTCCATTGTTCTATCTACTTCTTTTTCTGTAGCACTTCTTTGAATGACATCGGTTTTGGTTGTGATGGAGTCCCAATTAAGTAGATAGAGGTTTGTGTATCCCCTACACCTCTTGTTCATGGTTGTTTCAAAAATTTAATGATAAATTTTGTTCCTTTCTTTTTATTCTTCTTGGCCTACTAGGATTTATTTTCCTCCTTCTACATCTGTATTCCTTGAATATTATTTTGGAGTTGATTCTCAATTGTTATATTATACTACAGGGATTTAATTATTATTTATTTTTGTTAGTCAAGTGCTTTTGAATATTCTAGATCGATGCTAGATTCCATAACCTATTTCCTTTTCTTTGCTTGTTCCCTAAAAAACTTGCCTTTTCCTCTTCTCTAGAAGATAATACCTTATGTGAAACTTTGTTTAGTTTCTTCTTCAGTCAAGGTTCCTTGAAGTTGTCTTCTTCTGTCTTTTGACTTAACATATTAAGGTCATCCTCAATCGACGAAGTGGGTGAGTGAGACTCAGGCTCGCTATGCACTATCATAGTCTTTCACTTTTCCTCTACTGAGGTGCTTTGACTCATGTTGGTTGAAGTGTGAAACTTCTATATGAATGACACTGTAAAAACTATTTCTTTAGTTTCTTCATCGATCTCACCATTATTCAAAGGTGTTAGAATTTGTGTAGTTGACTTCCTTACTGATAGTGGAATTGGAGAAAAAATGTTGGCCTACCTTTAAACTTCCTAAAATACCTCCTCGATTATGGGGTAGTATTCCAACTCATTTGGTTCTCCCCCCTTTTCATTTGCATAATGGGCCTTTATGTAATATAATCCCAATTGAATATGCACTAGGGTGGGTATATTTCTTCTTACACATAGGGGCGTCATCCATTTGTTGAAAGTCAACTTCATCAACTTAAACCATTCCTAAAATAGTTCTTGAGGCTATAAGGATTCTATCTGGTCTTTTCATTTTGTTGCAAAATATTGGAAGGTCCACATTGTTAGAGACATATTTACAATAAAAGTTGTTTCACCGAATGAGGTTATTTTCAACATAGCTATCCATATTAGCAAAACGATAGTTATCTAAGTTATTTACTTAGTTCTTGGCATTTTTCACAAATAGTTTTTACAATCTCTATTAAATTGTCTCCCGATTGTAATTTTCTCCTCTTTTATCTATTTTTTTGATGGACTCCAACATATTCAACTTTACATCTCATGCTCAATCAAAACTAGTTAAGTAGAGGGTGACTATGATGCAATTCCAATTGATGTGTTATTGCTTTACTTGCATGACACCCAGGCCTTTTAAGTTCTTCACTAATTTTGACCTTGTAAATATGGCTATCCACTCCTTTGCATCAATTGACATCGGTATGGAGTCACCAATTAACTAATCAACTTAGGAGTAATGGAAATTTGCTCGTTGAACCATATTTTTCCACTGTGGTACTAACTGATAATGAATTTCACTACTTCCTCTTTCTAGACATTGAGTCCTACAACTTGGGGGGCACTAAGGTATGCTCAGATGTTTTATTTTGGTAGGATCATCAACTCATCCCTCCATTTACCATCAATTATTCCCCACTTCCATAAATTTTACCAATGCTTTCCTCATCAATATATTCCATATTTTCTTGGTGGATTCTATTCATTTTTGCATCTAGCTTTGTTTTTTGTTTTTTGTCAAGGTGTCTTTTGGTCCAAGAAAATATTGTTTTTGACTTTTGGGTACTACCAATAGAGATAGTGCCTCTCATTTTATGTTCCATGCTTTCTATGGAGGTATATTTTAAATTACATTTATTATGGTTGGGATTTTATTATTTCTTAGCCATTCTTCCTTCGTTTACAAGTTTGAGTGAATCTCAAATGGATTGTTTTGTATATATATAGTTCATTTCGCATTGTAGAGTAGCTAGTCACTTGTGCAAGGGTTAATTCAATGACGCACCTGATTTAGGTTGTGTATTAATTGCATAGGTTGACTATTGATTTGAATCATCAGTCTTCCATTGACCAATTTTTTTGCAATAGTCATTTTTGTTTCGATGCCATCTGCTTCACCACATTATGTTCACTGTTCTTGATTGTTGTACTTGGTACATGATTTCTAGTCTGCATGGTATTCACTGATGTATTTTATGTTGTCTTTTATTTTTTGATTTTTTGAAGTGATTTGATTATTAATCAACTTGTGATTTAATATTTGATGTTCTTCTAGTCTCCTTTCTTTGTTCCAATGCTTGCCTGCTTGAGGATTTTCCTACCATGAAATCCTGTCATTATTTGTTGATTGTTTCGCCCAATTGATTGTCATGATCATTGAATGCTCTTCATGTTCCAGTTTTCACTATTTTTATTTTTATTCTACTGACTTTCCTAACCAACTCTATGTTATTCCTTCATGTTTTCACACACACACACACACACACACACATATATATATATATAAAGTATGGTATCTTCTTAGTTTGCCACCATTGACTACTTTGTTAAGGATATTCCCTTGTAATGCTCTCAATTGGGAAACCCCATTAGATATATTAGAAAAGGCCCTAACCATGTTGTTTCCAATTTTCTAGGCTTTCCTTTTATTTTACTATCATACATAATGACAATATTTTCTATTTCATAATCTTTCTTTTTCATGTTTCTCTCTCACCATGCTTTTTGTTGTTTCTTTTGTAGTTCTTGATGATGAAGGGCTATTGTTCTTTCTTCTTCAATTTTGTTAAATTCGCAGAGTCTATATAGTTTTTCTTGGCTGTAATCAAACTTTAATACATTTTCTATTTTGTCTGATCTTGTTGTGAATTATAAGGGGATTATAGCTTCTTTCACATATACCAGTTTAAAAGGAAAATTTCCAATTGATCTTTCATAAGATGTTATATATGACCAGAGAATAGAAGGTACTTTATCTTCCCAATCATCACTGTCGGTATTCCTTTTAGACCCTTGGCTAGAGTTTTATTAAATGATTCTATTACTCCATTTTCTTGGGGATGGTAGGGTGTGCTTTTTTATGGTAAATCAATAATTATTTCATTAACACCTCAATTGTACTATTGATGAAATGAGTCCCTTGATCACTTATCAAAGTTAGGGAGAAACCAAACCTTGTGATTATGTTATCATAAATAAATTTAGCTGCTACCTCTTTTGTGCAATTTCCAGCTAGTTCTGCTTTTTCCCACTTAGTTAACTATTCGACTGCTATAATAATATACCTTTCCCTTTGTTAGGAACCCGTGTCAACCCTTCTCTTTACTTTGTTAGTATATTGTTGTTGGACGCATATGCTTTATAAGTCGTCCCGTAGTATTTGTTGATCCATAGTTTGTATTAGCCCATGGTATTGACCCAAAGTATTGGACGCATATGCTTTTTAAGTCGTCCCATAGTATTATATGTTCCATGGTATTGGACATATAATTATTATATAAGTGTGTGTTGAGGCCAATGAAGGCACCGTGAAGTTATTTGTATTAAGCTTGCTCAAATGAGGTTTCCCCCTCGAAGTGGCCTGCGATGAATAAAATATGATGTGATCTCATATATTGTGCATTTTATCAATTAATTGTTGCAGGTTCCTCACATCTAGTATCAGAGCATTTTCTTGGGCTCGTTGGGTGAAATTTCTACCAATTTTTTTTCGCATCTGTTGCAGGTTCGGATCTAGGAATAATCCCTATCCGCTTAAATGTGGGAATCACTTGGGCATAAGCCCTAAAAATCATTGTGAGTAGTACCACAGGAACCCCGAAGTAGCTGGCCCATTGAGAGGGCCTGCCAGCGAAAAGGGAAATGACCCCTACTTGATTGCCTAGTTCCCACCCGTGAGGTAAACCAAGAGTTGTCGTTTGTGGAAAAGTGGCTATAAGTTTTACCCGAGCCATGGAGTGAAGGGTACTGCCCCAATATGCAAGTCGTTAGACAACATTGGTGGCCGAGTGAAACGCCTGAACCGTTAGGAAGCCGAGCATACCTGGGGTCCATATCTATTTTCAGCTGACTATTGTCGGTCACTTCCGCGTCGTTGCAGATCCATATGTTTCCGATCACTTCCGTGTCGTTGTAGATCCATTTGTTGCCGATCCCTTCCGTGTCGTTCAGATCCAGTCATTTCAGATCCATTCTAAAAGTCGTTTTAGATCCATTCTGATCCATTTTAGATCCATTCTGAAAGCTGCTTCAGATCCAGTAGTTTTCGATCTATTCCAAGCCATTTCAGATCCCACCATTTCAAATCCATTCCGAAAGCCGTTTCAAATCCATTCAGGAATTTATTTTTATTATTATTTTTTTTCTGTTTTTTCGCCATATCTTCTTTGTTTTAACTTCGTTTCCCTTGAAACTCCACTAACACCCCTGCAATCCCATTTTGCATATTTCATTCCTGAGGACCTTATCCCAAATTCCCCTTTCCAAATCCAAAAATCTCACATTTGTCTATTTTTAGGGTTTGCCATAAGTTCTTGTCATGTCCCCACCCGCGGATCCAACTCCGGTAAGGAAACATGATGCCAATCTACGGGGCTTTCACAAAAACTCAGCCCATTCATTAGATTCATAGCCATAAAATTAATGTGTGCAGATGCAAATCGAACATATATGCACAACAGAATAAGAACATCACCCACACACATCTTTTGTATGCATTCGGCATATCAATAATAAACATCAAATTTAAACATTTTGCAGAAGTAAATGCATATAGAAAAATACTTATATTCATTGTGCAATTGTCCCAAACAATTAGCTATGTCGCTGCAACGTTCCACACCAACCGTAGGCCAATTGTGTTCATCAATTCTCTCAACACAACTGCCACCCCCGAACTGGGCATGATTCATACAAGGAAAGGGAACATTCAAGCTCATACACAGCCCAAGCAATAAACACCCATCTTAACCCCAACACTCTTTTACACACAACTCCTCAAACTAGGCATGGATACACTCTTTCAAAAATGGGATTTACCAATACGATGGCCCTAGACTTTCCCAAATCATGGGCACACCAAAGACGGATTGGGGAATTTCAATAACAAGATGGCCAGGGGTTTTCCCAAAACGTGGGCACACCAAAAATGGATTTCGGATTGGGGAAATCGTCCACAGGGAACTAACCTGATTTTTCCATGGTATTTTGGGAATCTAAATGGCCAAAACGGCTCCAATGAAACCCCAAACCAAGCTCCAATACTCCTAATCACTCTGCAACCCAAAAACGCCTTGTTTTCAGCTAGAAAAATTAGGAGAAACCATAAAAACGTGGAGAGAAAATGACCAGGCAGTCCAAAAACGTGAGAGAGACAAAACTGCTTGATGGGTTATGGCTTGGGAGGCGAATTCATGGCTCTTTTCTTGCCAAGGAATCCAAACACATTTTTCGATGAAGGGTGGTTGCCCATACTTGAATTTTGGACAGCCATACCTCTCATTCCCTAAGGCATTAACTACCTCAACCAACTTTTGGGAGAAATGAATGATTGGGTACAAAAGTCAACATGGGTAGTTGAGAGTTTGATGGGTTATCTCATTGACACTTGGCTTGACTTGGTTGGCTCAAGGGTTTGAATGTTTTCCCTCCCAATTCCTTGTAAAATCATGCCACCATCTATTGTTGCATTGCATAGCTAGTTGTGGGTATTTTTATTAAAAATGCATATTTACATAATATTCGCAATTCCATTGCGCATGGCTAGCATGTGAACCATATGCTTTGATAAATCGATGGTGGGGCCTTGGCCTTGAGCTCCTCACCACGATTTTATAACAATATTACATCATTTACGATTTTAATGACATGGGGTCAAGCCGGGGACATTACATTCCCCTCCCGTTGGAATAACACCATCCTCGGTGTTCCAACACTTAGGAATAAATACCCACTTTACCCATGTCTCAAAAATCACAAAATGTGGCAGGTCTGTCCTGCATTCATCTCTTTACTTTGAACTTTTAGATCAAGTCCTTTTGCTTCCTCAAGTTGCTTTTGCTGGATTTGATCTTCCAGCTCTGCAGGCGGGCATCGCCCCACAGCAATCCCTTCCATTTATCTTCCAGTTGATCTACAAGTCTGGATTTTCAGGGATTCCATCTTCCTTGACATCCTGGCAATTGATTGAGGAAGATTTTCAACCAAAACCAATGGCTTTCATTATCTCACCTATGAGATTCATCATGGCAATTCCTATTAGGAAAAGCATAACACAATGTTAAAATTAGTCAATTAATTGCTTAATTGACATGGAACGTCCATGCTTTACCCATGAGACTTCCACACATTTCATGCTTTCCCAACATACACATGAACTCGTTCATGTTCATCCTTTAATAGGGAAATAACTATTTTAGCATTCACAATTCATTTTAAGTAATAAACACAATCAACTTCCAGTCACAACATGCATTCAACAATCCTTTGTTACTGAAATGCATCAATCAAAAATGAAAGAGAAGAGTAAGAGTTTCTCCCTCTTAGTCTTGTTCCAATCTGGAGCCACACCATCACTATGGTTTCATGCTCCTTAGCCTCTTTCACTTCAACGTGAATGTTGGACTTGCCCGTTCTTGGCTATGACACTTAGTGTCTAAGGTCTGTCTAAGGATTTTCAACTAGGGAACCTTTCCCCATTGTTGCTTATAGAACCTTTGGCTGCTAGGACCGACACGTGTCCACTAGCACCGTCTTTCATTACTGCTCACACTGAGCTCTTTCGGACGATTACATGTCCACATGCATCCTTATGATGCCTTCACAGTCCTTGCTTCCAACAATACCTACACTCAAACATTGAGTCAATTCACATGTTCAGTTGATTCTCATAGGTTTTTTTTTCCAAACAAGAGTTTAAGAAATCCTAAACAATTCATATACATATGTATATTCATAAGCAAGAAGCTGCAAGATAACCAAATACTTATCTGTGTGGGATGTCTTCACTTTATTCCATAGGATCCTTCTTCGCTTTATAAGCCTTGGATTGCCCGTGGATGCAGTAATGAATGTTGGGCCAGCATGTAGGCTACTCCACAACCATTCGAATAGGCAATGCCCAGCCAGTACGCCAACTGGGTTTCATCAATCATCTCATTTAGCAATATGCTAGGCCAGTGCTCCGACTGGTTTTATTAATTAATTAAAGAATGTTTGGCCAGCACGCCAGCTGCTCCACAACATCAAGTGATTAATGCCCCCACCAACTATTCTTTGAATTTATCGAGCATTAATTACTATCTGGAATTACCAAGAATTTACATTGCAAACCCAGCTACTCTCTGGTTTTAGCAAGAATTTACAGTGCACAACCAGTTACTCTCTGGTTTACCAAGAATTTATAGTTCTTTCAGGGTTCGTGCTTCTTGCAATGACCAAGGTTTCCAACAAGGGAACAATAGTGTATTAGCTTAGCTATTAGAAGACTTATACCTGAAATTTTCATTATTCCAAACAAGAAAATAAATGAAAATGAATACTTATCTGTGTTGTGCATTTTCCTTGCTACTCCACAGGTTTCCTTCTCTACTTTACAAGCCTTGGATCAACTATGGGGTGGATGCTTGGCCAGCACACATGCTGCTCCACAGCATCATCCGAATAGGCAATGCCAAGCCAGTACGCCGACTGGGTTTATCAGGCATCCCTAAAATCAGTATGCTAGGCCAGTATGCCGACTGGGTTTATCAAGCATTTCGAAGATCAGTATGCTAAGCCAGTACGCCGAGTGGGTTTATCAAGCATACAATGACCATTTCCAAGCCACTTCTCCGACTGGGTTTTTCAGGAAATAACACCTTTCACCAATACCTCCACAACATGCAAATAGCTAATGCCAAGCCAGTACATCGACTGGGTTTATCAGGCATACAACAACTATTCACCACAATATCCACACAACCAATGCCAAGCCAGTACACCGACTGGGTTTATCAGGCAAACAACGACCATTGCCAAGCCAGTACACTGACTGGGTTTATCAGGCAATAAGAACAACATAATATGATTACATGGCTCCTTCTCTTATGCAACCAGTGGTTCCCTCCAAGAACTCCATAGGTGACTCAGTTGACTGCAGGCTAGCATGGCCCCCATAATACTCACTCACACTACACAAGGATGATACCCCTTTTTTACTGCACAGCTCCTCGGGCCTATCCATCTCTTCTAGTGTCTTTTAGTTGTGAGCGTAGAAAGGTTACCACTGCCCATACAGCCCTCTTGAGTACTCTTTCTTAACTTTGCCTCTTACGTGCAACACTAGAGTGCATCTGTGTAAGCTGATAGCACAAGAAGGATAAGCACGCTCATCAGTATTGCTGCTCTAAAATTGTAATCATATTTCATAACATTCACTATCAAGTATTGAAACACCACGAATGCGTCCATTCCCTTGGGGTGTAGTCAATATTGAAAACCCTAACATAACCCATCACCCGAAAGGTATGCATCCCTTTCTGATGTGAGCCAGGTAGGCCCTAGTCACACTCAAGCAGTTTGGAATAATAATGAAATAATAAAACATGCTCTACATATTAAATCTAATAACCAAACATGTATATCTTCAGTTAGGGTTACAGAATACTCATTCGTTTCACAGATGTATCTTTTCTTTATTTGCGAAGAATGGGGGCTCCCTTCTCTGAGTCAACAGTCCTTCGGTTCGCCACCCCAATCTTTTCACGTTCCATAACCCACACATGCCTCCTTGGCATAATTTTACAGTCTCACTCACATGATTCACCCACATGCAGTTTGACTGAGACATTATCAACATTTACAATGGCGTTTCACCCGAAACCCATTTCCAAAGCATGGGATCCTTCCCATCTAGTTTGGCTTTGGCAGGCCATCACACATGGTCTTCCTGCCATGTGTCATCCTGGCACACTTATCAAATAGCCAAACAGTCAGCAACATTTAGCAATAAGCTTCAAGTATGATTGTTCTATAACCAATCAATAGCATTAATAATTAATTCAACATGAATTTACAATTCTGTCTCCTACAGAAATTGATTTGCTTAGCAATGAGGCTATCCTCATATTGTTTGGCTCTCGTAAGTAGTATCACTCTGTCCATTATGGTTTCACCCTTGCTACCATACATGAACATCCACCTACAACATGTTCTCCTGACACAATTTATATAAGCCAAACAATGATTAGCAATTATAAGCAAATTCTCAAATCTGAAATCTACAAATATGTTTTTCTACAGAAATTGGATTTGCAATCATGAGATTATTCTCATAAATTTGAACCATAAAATTTTCAGATTTGTTTCATGCATACTTTACAACCATGAGAACCTTCTCATAGCCTTCTGCACATGGTAGATCTCGATCTCTACTATGGACTTATCCTCATCGCCATATGTAAGAATTTTCTACCTGAAATCTGAAACATCAATCAGCCAAACACGTTGTGAGTATTTTGTGCATATAGTCCTTTCATTGCTACAGCATTCACTGAAGTGATCTCAGAATTATAACACTCAATAATTCAAACATCTTCAGCTGTTAATATTTGGAATGCAACGAAATATATACATTCCTATATATGCATCATTATCACAATAAAATTGCAAGACACAGTCACACTATCCATGCAATTTAAATAAACTGTAAATACTCATTACTTCACATTCCATGCAATTCTGTCCTTCCAACAGAGTGCTCTGGTAGCCCATCACATGTCTACCTTCTTCATGCAGTCTTTCCCCTGCATTCATAGCAGCTCATGAAATGGTATCAGGATTAACAATAGTCCACCATGTCATCTATTATCTAACTGCACTGAAACATATGTATCACCACCATGCATTCACACAATGCACCCCAACATGTGCACCCGCACATATGCATGCACATTCACAACATTTTCATAATCTTTTAATGTGCACTAACTCAATGCATAACCTCTCAATACAACCTTGCATTAATCCATGAGTACTATGCATTCCAACATATTATGGCCTAACCATGCCTATCCCATAGCATGCACTACCGCAACAGGAGCATAAGTCCTCACTTGCTTTGGTTGTTAAACTCACAACCAACACAGACAAATGGCATGATATAATTTCATATGAATGCATTGAGATTTCTAAGTAATTATAGGGTGTAAGGCTTCCTTCCTTCACTTACCCATACCTCACCATACTTGGTAGGATGGCATTCACATTCAGACACTCAATCTCTCATACGAACAATTCAACATAGTTTAAACATAGTGAAGGTATCTCACCAAATCTTCTTTCAACATTCATGCAATTAAGCACAATTAACCATTACCTGCACGGATGCTATTAACATTGCTTGATGTTACCTGATCAGTTGGTCTCTTACCAAGGCTACTCAGTCCTTTTGCCAACATCATGATCATGGATTTGTTGCACCATCTTCTCTTCATAAAGTTGTTGTTCATGTGCAACAATGTCATCAACTTCGTTAGCCATGCTTCAGTTTCCTTTGGTCCTATAACCAATGCGAACACAACTGATTATTAGCAACCACAATCATTATCTTAAGTGGCTCATTGCATATGTAAAACCTCACTATTTTACCAATATGCAATATCATATACACGTAAAAAAATTTCACATATACTGTGCAATGTTTATTGATATGCCATCTAGTGCATATTCATCTATGTAATCTTTTGCATTCTTAACATTCTTATGCCATAGTTTATATGCATGACTATTTCATAATTATAAATATGATAGCAAAACAGGGTTTAAGGAATTCTCCCTTTCCAATCCCTTATCGTAGAATGGAATCCCTCTTCCATATCATAGTTGGTCTGATTTTCTTCCAGTCATGCAATTCTAGAAATTGCCCATATTGACAACAATTCTCTTTTGTCAAAACAATCGCTGGCACTCTTCTGTACCAAATATCTATGATATATGCGTACCTCATTCAAATTCTGGTCATACATCCCTATTCTCCTTTGGATAATATTTCCAACGCCTATCCCCGTGCTCCATTCCGATCCAGAACATGGAATTTACATTCTTTCAGAAATGCAAACTTTGCCCAAATTTTATGCACTTTTACATAGCTGCAATTCGTTCTGAAATGCCAACTTCAGCTGCTTGCAGAAGTAAATGTAGGAAGAATCATGAAAACTTATCTACCGGGCGAAGGTAGTCCATATAACAAGGAACACTCAACAACCTTCGGATCCCGGTTCCGATGCACCAGTCAACTTCTATAAAATTCAGGGTTTGGCTACTTTTAACTTTTCACCTTTTCCCCAAAATCTCAAAATTTGGCCAAAAATGGCTATCTCCCAAACTATGCATTTTTGGAAAATCTTCGACTAACGGAAACTGTCTGTTTTAATGAGAAGATAAAATGTCTAGTTCAGTAAAATTTTTGATTCCAACATCTAAGGTCACTTTTACTGTCCACAAGCTTTTCAAAATCCCGAAAAAGTGGCCCGGAACAGTGCTTTTTGGCCTTCTGGTTTACCTCGACTCCACATCCTTTGGAGTTTGGCTCCAAGATTCCAAACTTAACACTGTGCCTGCTCCATGGCCGCGCCATATCAATTTCAGCTCAAACCGACCCTCCGTCAAGCCTCGGGACAATGTCTTACAAAAGTCACTATTCTCCATTTTTTGTCAAATTGGAGCATACTGGGTTCGAAGCCCTCTCTGGTTCTTTCATGGCCTTTGTTAATGGCCTTTGAACCCCACAGGATTCATCCCATTCTGAGCTCGACTGCTCTTCCTATCAAAAAATCAAGTTTTGGGCACTATATATATATATATATATATATATTTTTGGCTCCTCCCTCTGTGACCATCGCGGGATTTAACCTTAACTCCCCCGTTGCAGTGCAGGTTTTATCCTTAACATTGCCGCCCTTGGCGCTGTATCTAACCCTAAAATCGCCGCTGGCCATTGCAGGTTTTAAGGCTAAAATTTTCGTCATTTCGCCAGCGTCGCTGCCGACCAGCGCAGATTTTAATTTTAACTTCTGCGCCCATTGCGGCGGTCATTGCCTTATCTTTGCCGCCCGCAATCCTCCATCACTGCGACTGCGTTGCAAAATTTAAGGCTAAAATTGCTGCCCGCACAATTTTTAGCCTAAAATTTCCGCCGAGTCGCCGCCGCGCGTGGCGCGCGCATCGTAGTTTTTAGTGTTAGACTTGTCGCCAGCGCCGCATGGGTCTTACCATTGACTTTGCCGCCAGTGCCGCACAAAACTTACCATTAAGTTTGATGCCAGCGCCACGCAAAAATTATCGTTAACTTTTCCGCCAGCGCCGCGCAAATTTTTTAAAAAAGGCTCTTGGAAAATTTTTGAATCTCTCTTCCCTTTCAGCGTAGCATTTATGCCAATTTTGGCTCCTCACGCGCAGAGTTATGCTTAACTTTTCCACCGCGCTCGTGGCGCAAAATTTCCAAAAAAGACACTTAGAAAATTTTTCAAATTTTAAAAAACAGTCAGAAAATTTTCTGAAATATTTTCCTTCTTTTTGATGTTTAGTGCTGGGCAAGAGGCATACTTACCTCTGCAACTGTGATAGGTAGCCCATGAAGTCCCAATGCTGCAACCAATAGCTTTGATACCAAATGTCACGTCCCAACCCGCGGTTCAACTCCGGTAAGGAAACATGATGCCAATCTATGGGGCTTTCACAAAAACTCAGCCCATTCATTAGATTCATAGCCATAAAATTAATGTGTGCAGATGCAAATCGAACATATATGCACAGCGGAATAAGAACATCACCCACACACATCTTTTGTATGCATTTGACATATCAATAATAAACATCAAATTTAAACATTTTGCAGAAGTAAATGCACATAGAAAAACACTTATCTTCATTGTGCAATTGTCCCAAACAACTAGCTATGTCGCTGCAACGTTCTAGCCAACCGTAGGCCAGTTGTGTTCATCAATTCTCTCAACACAACTGCCACCCTCGAGCTGGGCATGATTCTTACAAGGAAAGAGAACATTCAAGCTCATACATAGCCCAAGCAATAGACACCCATCTCAACCCCAACACTCTTTTACACACAACAACTCAAACTGGGCATGGATACACTCTTTCAACAATGAGATTTACCAATAAGATGGCCCTGGACTTTCCCAAATCGTGGGCACACCAAAAACGGATTGAGGAATTTCAATAACAAGATGGCCAGGGGTTTTCCCAAAACGTGGGCACACCAAAAACGGGTTTCAGATTGGGGAAATCGTCCACAGGGAACTAACCCAATTTTTCCATGGTATTTTGGGCATCTAAATGGCCAAAACGGCTCCAATGAAACCCCACACCAAGCTCCCATACTCCCAGCCACTCTGCAACCCAAAAACACCTTGTTTCCAGCTAGAAAAATCAGGAGAAACCATAAAAAGGTGGAGAGAAAACGCCCAGGCAGCCCAAAAACGTGAGAGAGACAAAACTGCTTGATGGGTTATGGCTTGGGAGGCGAATTCATGGCTCTTTTCTTGCCAAGGAAGCCAAACACATTTTTCGATGAAGGGTGGTTGCCCATACTTGAATTTTTGACAGCCATACCTCTCATTCCCCAAGGCATTAACTACCTCAACCAACTTTTGGGAGAAATGAATGATTGGGTACAAAAGTCAACATGGGTAGTTGAGAGTTTGATGGGTTATCTCATTGACACTTGGCTTGACTTGATTGGCTCAAGGGTTTGAATGTTTTCCCTCCCAATTCCTTGTAAAATCATGCCCCCATCTCTTGTTGCATTGCATAGCTAGTTGTGAATATTTTATTAAAAATGCATATTTACATAATATTCGCAATTCCATTGCGCATGGCTAACATGTGAACCATATGCTTTGATAAATCGATGGTGGGGCCTTGGCCTTGAGCTCCTCACCACGATTTTATAACAATATTACATCATTTACGATTTTAATGCCATGGGGTCAAGCCGGGGACATTACATTTCCCTCCCCTTGGAATAACACCATCCTCGGTGTTCCAACACTTAGGAATAAATACCCACTTTACACGTGTCTCAAAAATCACAAAATGTGGCAGGTCTGTCCTGCGTTCATCTCTTTACTTTGAACTTTCAGATCAAGTCCTTTTGCTTCCTCAAGCTGCTTCTGCCGGCTTTGATCTTCCAGCTCTGCAGGCGGGCATCGCCCCACAACAATCCCTTCCATTTATCTTCCAGCTGATCTACAAGTCTGGAATTTCAGGGATTCATCTTCCTTGCCATCCTAGAAATTGATTGAGGAAGATTTTCAACCAAAACCAATGGCTTTCACTATCTCACCTGTGAGATTCATCATGGCAATTCCTATTAGGACAAGCATAACACAATGTTAAAATTAGTCAATTAATTGCTTAATTGACATGGAACGTCCATGCTTTACCCATGAGACTTCCACACATTTCATGCTTTCCCAACATACACATGAACTTGTTCATGTTCATCCTTTCACAGGGAAATAACTATTTCAGCATTCACAATTCATTACAAGTAATAAACACAATCAACTTCCAGTCACAACATGCATTCAACAATCCTTTGTTACTGAAATGCATCAATCAAAAATGAAAGAGAAGAGTAAGAGCTTCCCCCTCTTAGTCTTGTTCCAATCTGGAGCCACATCATCACTGTGGTTTCATGCTCCTTAATCTCTTTCACTTCAACGTGAATGCTTGACTTGCCCGTTCTTGGCTATGACACTTTGTGTCTAAGGTCTGTCTAAGGATTTTCAACTAGGGAACCTTTCCCCATTGTTGCTTATAGAACCTTTGGCTGCTAGGACCGACACGTGTCCACTAGCACCGTCTTTCATTACTGCTCACACTGAGCTCTTTCGGACGATTACATGTCCACATGCATCCTTATGATTCCTTCATAGTCCTTTCTTCCAACAATACCTACACTCAAACATTGAGTCAATTAACATGTTCAGTTGATTCTGATAGTTTTTTTTTTCCAAACAAGAGTTTAAGAAATCCTAAACAATTCATATACATATGTATATTCATAAGCAAGAAGCTACAAGATAACCAAATACTTATCTGTGTGGGATGTCTTCACTTTATTCCACAGGATCCTTCTTCTCTTTATAAGCCTTGGATTTCCTGTGGATGCAGTAATGAATGTTGGGCCAACACGCAGGATACCCCACAACCATTCGAATAGGCAATGCCCAGCCAGTACGCCGACTAGGTTTCATCAATCATCTCATTTAGCAATATGCTAGGCCAGTGCTCCGACTGATTTTATTAATTAATTAAAGAATGTTTGGCTAGTACGCCAGCTGCTCCACAACATCAAGTGGTTAATGCCCCCACCAACTATTCTTTGAATTTATCGTGTATCAATTACTCTCTGGATTTACCAAGAATTTACATTGCACAACCAGTTACTCTCTCGTTTTACCAAGAATTTACAGTGCACAACCAGTTACTCTCTGGTTTACCAAGAATTTATAGTTGTTTCAGGGTATGTGCTTTCTGCAATGACCAAGGTTTCCAACAAGGGAACAATAGTGTATCAGCTTAGCTGTTAGAAGACTTATACCTGAAATTTTCATTATTCCAAACAAGAAAATAAATGAAAATGAATACTTATCTGTGTTGTGCATTTTCCTTGCTACTCCACAGGTTTCCTTCTCTGCTTTACAAGCCTTGGATCACCTGTGGGGTGGATGCTTGGCTAGCACACATGTTTCTCCACAGCATCATCCGAATAGGCAATGCCAAGCCAGTACGTCGACTGGGTTTATTAGGCATCCCCAAAACCAATATGCTAAGCCAATATGCCGACTGGGTTTATCAAGCATTTTGAAGATCAGTATGCTAAGCCAATACGCTGACTGGGTTTATCAAGCATACAACGACCATTTCCAAGCCAGTTCTCCGACTGGGTTTGTCAGGAAATAAAACCCTTCACCAATACCCCCACAACATGCAAATAGTCAATTCCAAGCTAGTACACCGACTGGGTTTATTAGGCATACAACAACGATTCACCACAATATACACACAACCAATGCCAAGCCAGTACACCGACTGGGTTTATCAGGCATACAACAACCATTGCCAAGCCAGTACACTGACTGGGTTTATTAGGCAATAAGAACAACATAATATGATTACGTGGCTCCTGCTCTTATGCAACCAGTGGTTCCCTCCAAGAACTCCATAGGTGACTTACTTGACTGTAGGCTAGCATGGCCCCCATAATACGCACTCACACTACACAAGGATGATACCCCTTTTTTGCTACACAGCTCCTCGGGCCTATCCATCTCTTCTAGTGTCCTTTAGTGTGAGCGTAGAAAGGTTACCACTTCCCATACAGCCCTCTTGAGTACTCTTTCTTAACTTTGCCTCTTATGTGCAACACCAGAGTGCATCTGTGTAAGCCGATAGCACAAGAAGGATAAGCACGCTCATCAGTATTGCTGCTCTAAAATTGTAATCATATTTCATAACATTCACTATCAAGTATTGAAACACCACGAATGCGTCCATTCCCTTGGGGTGTAGTCAATATTGAAAACCCTAACATAACCCATCACCCGAAAGGTATGCATCCCTTTCTGATGTGAGCCAGGTAGGCCCTAGTCACACTCAAGCAGTTTGGAATAATAATGAAATAATAAAACATGCTCTACATATTAAATCTAATAACCAAACATGTATATCTTCAGTTAGGGTTACAAAATACTCATTCGTTTCACAGATGTATCTTTTCTTTATTTGCGAAGAATGGGGGCTCCCTTCTCTGAGTCAACAGTCCTTCGGTTCGCCACCCCAATATTTTCACGTTCCATAACCCACACATGCCTCCTCGGCATAATTTTACTGTCTCACTCACATGATTCACCCACATGCAGTTTGACTGAGACATTATCAACATTTACAATGGCGTTTCACTCGAAACCCATTTCCAAAGCATGGGATCCTTCCCATCTAATTTGGCTTCGGCAGGCCATCACACATGGTCTTCCTGCCATGTGTCATCCTGACACACTTATCAAATAGCCAAACAGTCAGCAACATTTAGCAATAAGCTTCAAGTATGATTGTTCTATAACCAATCAATAGCATTAATAATTAATTCAACATGAATTTACAATTCTGTCTCCTACAGAAATTGATTTGCTTAGCAATGAGGCTATCCTCATATTGTTTGGCTCTCGTAAGTGGTATCACTTTGTCCATTATGGTTTCACCCTTGTTACCATACATGAACATCCACCTACAACATGTTCTCCTGACACAATTTATATAAGCCAAACAGTGATTAGCAATTATAAGCAAATTCTCAAATCCGAAATCTACAAATCTGTTTTCCTACAGAAATTGGATTTTCAATCATGAGATTATTCTCATAAATTTGAACCATAAAATTTTCAGATTTGTTTCATGCATACTTTACAACCATGAGAACCTTCTCATAGCCTTCTGCACATGGTATATCTCGGTCTCTACTATGGACTTATCCTCATTGCCATATGTAAGAATTTTCTGCTTGAAATCTGAAACTTCAATTAGCCAAACACGTTGTGAGTATTTTGTGCATATAGTCCTTTCATTGCTACAGCAGTCACTGAAGTGATCTCAGAGTTATAACACACAATAATTCAAACATCTTCAGCTGTTAATATTTGGAATGCAACGAAATATATACATTCCTATATATGCATCATTATCACAATAAAATTGAAAGACACAGTCACACTATCCATGCAATTTAAATAAACTGTAAATACTCATTACTTCACATTCCATGCAATTCTGTCCTTCCAACAGAGTGCTCTGGTAGCCCATCATATGTCTACCTTCTTCATGCAGTCTTTCCCCCGTATTTATAGCAGCTCATGAAATGGTATCAGGATTAACAATAGTCCACCATGTCATCTATTCTCTAACTGCATTGAAACATATATATCACCACCATGCATTCACACAATGCACCTCAACATGTGCACCCGCACATATGCATGCACATTTACAACATTTTCATAATCTTCTAATGTGCACTCACTCAATGCATAACCCCTCAATACAACCTTGCATTAATCCATGAGTACTATGCATTCCAACGTATTATGGCCTAACCATGCCTATCTCATAGCATGCACTACCGTAACAGGACCATAAGTCCTCACTTGCTTTGGTTGCTAAACTCACAACCAACACAGACAAATGGCATGATATAATTTCATATGAATGCATTGAGATTTCTAAGCAATTATAGGGTGTAAGGCTTCCTTCCTTCACTTATCCATACCTCACCATACTTGGTAGGCTGACATTCGCATTCAGACACTCAATCTCTCATACGAACAATTCAACACAGTTTAAACATAGTGAAGGTATCTCACCAAATCTTCTTTCAACATTCATGCAATTAAGCACAATTAACCATTACCTGCATGGTTGTTATTAACATCGCTTGATGTTACCTGATTAGTTGGCCTCTTACCAAGGCTACTCAGTCCTTTTTCCAACATCATGATCATGGATTTGTTGCACCATCTTTTCTTCATAAGGTCGTTGGTCACGTGCAACAATGTCATCAACTTCGTTAGCCATGCTTCAGTTTCCTTTGGTCCTATAACCAATGCGAACACAACTGATTATTAGAAACCACAATCATTATCTTAAGTGGCTCATTGCATATGTAAAACCTCACTATTTTACCAATATGAAATATCATATACACGTAAAACATTTTCACATATACTGTGCACTGTTTATTGATATGCCATCTAGTGCATATTCATCTATGTAATCTTTTGCATTCTTAACATTCTTATGCCATAGTTTATATGCATGACAATTTCATAATTATAAATACGATAGCAAAACAGGGTTTAAGGAATTCTCCCTTTCCAATCCCTCATCGTAGAATGGAATCCCTCTTCCATATCATAGTTGGTCTGATTTCCTTCCAGTCATGCAATTCTAGAAATTGCCCATATTGACAACAATTCTCTTTTGTCAAAACAGTCGCTGGCACTCTTCTGTACCAAATATCTATGATATATGCAGACCTCATTCAAATTCTGGCCATGCATCCCTGTTCTCCTTTGGATAAGATTTCCAACGCCTATGCCCATGCTCCATTCCGATCCAAAACATGGAATTTACATTCTTTCAGAAATGCAAACTTTGCCCAAATTTTCGCAGCGCAAGTTTTATCCTTTACATTGCCTCCCTTGGCGCTGTATCTAACCCTAAAATTGTCGTCGACCATCGTAGGTTTTAAGGCTAAAATCGCCGTCGTTTCGCCAGCGTCGCCGCCGACCGGCGCATATTTTAACTTTAACTTCTGCGCCCATCGCGGCGGTCCTTGCCTTATCTTTGCCGTCCGCAATCCTCCGTCGCTGTGACTGCGTTGAAAATTTAAGGCTAAAATTGTCGCCCGCGCAATTTTTAACCCTAAAATTTCCGCCGAGTCACCGCCGTGTGTGGCGCGCACATCGCAGTTTTTAGTGTTAGATTTGCCGCCAGCGTCGCACGGGTCTTACCATTGTCTTTGCCGCCAGTGCCACGCAAAACTTACCATTAAGTTTGTCGCCAGCGCCGTGCAAAAATTATCGTTAACTTGTCCGCCAGCGCCGCGCAAAAATTTAAAAAAAGTCTCTTAGAAAATTTTTGAATCTCTCTTCCCTTTCAGTGCTGCATTTATGCCAATTTTGGCGCCTTGCATGCAGAGTTATGCTTAACTTTGCCTCTTCGCCCATGGAACAAAATTTCCAAAAAAGACACTTAGAAAATTTTTCAAATTTTCAAAAACAGTCAGAAAATTTTCTGAAATATTTTCCTTCTTTTTGATGTTTAGTGCTGGGAAAGAGGCATACTTACCTCTGCAACTGTGATAGGTAGCCCATGAAGGACCAATGCTGCAACGAACAGCTCTGATACCAAATTTCACGTCCCCACCCACGGATCCAACTCCGGTAAAGAAACATGATGCTAATCTACGGGGCTTTCACAAAAACTCAGCCCATTCATTAGATTCATAGCCATAAAATTAATGTGTACAGATGCAAATCGAACATATATCCACAGCAGAATAAGAACATCACCCACACACATATTTTGTATGCATTCGACATATCAATAATAAACATCAAACTTAAGCATTTTAGAGAAGTAAATGCACATAGAAAAACACTTATCTTCATTGTGCAATTGTCTCAAACAATTAGCTATGTCGCTCCAACGTTCCACCCAACCGTAGGCCAGTTGTGTTCATCAATTCTCTCAACACAACTGCCACCCTCGAGCTGGGCATGATTCTTACAAGGAAAGGGAACATTCAAGCTCATACACAACCCAAGCAATAGACACCCATCTCAACCCCAACACTCTTTCACACACAACAACTCAAACTGGGCATGGATACACTCTTTCAGCAATGAGATTTACCAATAATATGGCCCTGGACTTTCCCAAATCGTGGGCACACCAAAAACGGATTGGGGAATTTCAATAAGAAGATGGCCGGGGGTTTTCCCAAAACGTGGGCACACCAAAAACAGATTTCGGATTGGGGAAATCGTCCACAGGGAACTAACCGGATTTTTCCATGGTATTTTGGGTATCTAAATGGCCAAAATGGCTCCAATGAAACCCCAAACCAAGATCCCATACTCCCAGCCACTCTGCAACCCAAAAACGCCTTGTTTCTAGCTAGAAAAATCAGGAGAAACCATAAAAACGTGGAGGGAAAACACCCAGGCAGCCCAAAAACGTGAGAGAGACAAAACTGCTTGATGGGTTATGGCTTGGGAGGCGAATTCATGGCTCTTTTCTTGCTAAGGAAGCCAAACACGTTTTTCCATGAAGGGTGGTTTCCCATACTTGAATTTTGGACAACCATACCTCTCATTCCCTAAGGCATTAACTACCTCAACCAACTTTTGGGAGAAATGAATGATTGGGTACAAAAGTCAACATGGGTAGTTGAGAGTTTGATGGGTTATCTCATTGACACTTGGCTTGAATTGATTGGCTCAAGGGTTTGAATGTTTTCCCTCCCAATTCCTTGTAAAATCATGCCCCCATCTCTTGTTGCATTGCATAGCTAGTTGTGGGTATTTTATTAAAAATGCATATTTACATAATATTCGCAATTCCATTGCACATGGCTAGCATGTGAACCATATGCTTTGATAAATTGATGGTGGGGCCTTGGCCTTGAGCTCCTCATTTACAATTTTAATGCCATGGGGTCAAGCCAGGGGCATTACACTTTTTCAATTTTCACCCATTCGCCTTAAATTTTGTCCACCATGTTCATTCCCTATTTCAGCTTCTTTGTCCCTCTTAGACAATTTTTCTCATTTGTTTACCTCGCTTCTGAAATATTCATTTTCTGCTTCCCTGTACATTCGAAAGTGTCCAAAACCTAGTCAAACCCAAATTGCCCATCATATTTTTTCCCAAATCCAAATTTCCCTTTACTAAAGAAGCTTTTGTTTTTGTTTTTCTACCCATTTGCAAAAAAAAAAACCTCCCGGTTATGGTTGTCACCCGCATAGGAGCACAAATCATGGAGGAAGAACTTACAACCGTCAAAAGCAAAATCCAAGATTTTGATGCAAAATTTCTCAGCCTTCATCTTCAGCATTCATCCATGAACACTCGGTTCTCTTCTTCCAACAATTTTCGTGGGTCGAAGCTTGAATTTCCTCGCTTCAATGGTAATGATCCGACGTGATGGATATACCAAGCAGAACAATATTTCAGTCTGCATAATTCTTTTGATGTCCAAAAATTTCCACTTGAATCCTTTCATTTGGAACAAGAAGCCCTTCAATGGTATCATTGGTACATCAAGGCTCATGACGAGCCAAAATGGACAGATTTTTGCCAACTCCTTTTGCAACAATTTGGTCCTAGTGCTTTTGATGACTTCATAGGAGCGCTAACTAAACTTCGAGAAATTGGCACTGTGAGAGAGTATCAAACAAAATTTGAGAAACTAGCCAATCACACAGAAGGATTGTCCGATGAATTCTACAGGAGTTGTTTTATCAGTGGTCTTAAGGATGGAATCTGCTCAGAGGTTAAAATGGTCTGTCCCAACACAATGATGGAAGTCCTAGGGGTCGCTAAGTTGGAGGAGGACAAGATCACAGCCCAAAAATGCTCCAAATCCACTTTTGTTCCATTTAGACATATGGTTTCCCAAAGACCTCCCATCAGGCCAGCTCCTCGCACAACTCCTATCAAGCATTTGTCTAAAGCAGAGATGCGGACACGTAAATAAAAAGGGATTTTTTATAATTGTGATGAGAAATTCACTTGGGGACATAGATGTGTTGAGAAACAGCTCTATCTGTTAGATGTGGATTCTCCGCCTACCTTTGAACTTGGTGCAGAAGCTCCAGATACACTAGATGATCAGGTCGACATTCAACAACCGCCTGTTGACCCTCCGTCTCCGGACAACCACCCAGAGATATCTCTCCATGCTTTATTCAGAGTCACTACCCCACAAACAATGCGGGTTAGGGGTTCTTCAAAAAGATTCCTCTTACAATACTCATTGATTATGGTAGCACTCATAACTTCATTGACCCTTGGATCACCAAACAGGATGATTGTTTTGTCCATCCTTGCTCCAAATTTGAAGTCATGGTTTCCAGTGGGGGAGCCTTACGTTGCAAGGGGAAGTGTCACAATGTGCGTATATCTATGGAAGATTATAACCTGTGCTCTGATATGTTTTCCTTGTCCTTAGGTGGATGTGATGTGGTTTTGGACGCTCCATGGTTACGCACACTTGGCCCCATCTTATGGGATTTTGCTGAACTTTGGATGCAATTTCCAGTTAATGGGAAACAACACACATTTACGGGCTTACAACTAGGGTCTCTCCGCATCATCAATTCACATCACCTGGAAAAGATCCTTAAGAAGAATTCACATGGTGTCATCCCTCATCTCCATTCCCTTCATATGCATCCATCAACAATCTCCACTACTACCTTGGATAGATCTGCAGGTATTTTTGCTGAGCCAGTGGGCTTGCCTCCTTCAAGAGACATTTCTAGTAAAAATTTAGCTGCATCTACATATGAGAAGGAAATGATGGCTATTTTTCCTACAGTACAAGAGTGGCAGCCATACCTATTAGGGAATTATTTCAGCATCAATACTTTCACCAGAGTCTGAAAAATTTCCTGGAACAACGGGTCTCCTCCCCAGCACACCTGAAATGGGTTATCAAACTCATGGGTTATGCCTATGCAATCACTTACAAGAAGGGTAAGGACAATTTGGTGGCGGATGCTCCTTCTCGCACATTTGATTCCCCAGTTTCTCTTTCAGCTATTTCTCTGCTTGTTCCAAATTAGTTGCAATTTGTTCAACATGGATATGTCTTCTATGAACAACATGCTTCTCCATCGACAGGGCACTCTGGGTTCCTCAAAACGTATGACAGGGAACAATGTAACTTCTTTTGGTAGGGACTGAAAATGACAATTCAACAGATGGTGGCTGAATGTGATACTTTCCAGGTCAACAAGGGTGAAACGACACTCCTTCCGAGACTGCTCGAACCCTTGCCCATCCCTACATAGATTTGAACAGCTATTTATTTCCTTGAATCGCTCTGGTGGTACAATACCACATCTAAAATGACACCATATGAAGCAATCTATGGACAGGCACCGACAGTTCTTCTTCCATACACCCTAAACAATTCCCCAGTACATGCAATTGACTCGGTTCTTTGAAACCGCAATCAAATTCTTCCCATTTTGCAGGACAATCTTCACATGGCAAGAATTCAAATGAAACAACAAGCAGATTAGCATCGTTCTGAGTGCACTTTTCAAGTAGGTGATATGGTTCTTCTTCATCTACAACCTTCCAAGCAATCCTCCTTGAAACTCAAAAGGCGTCATCTTCTCTCTGAATCTATCATAGAGGTATTCATTCGGTGGCACAGAATGCAACCCAAGGATGCTACAACGGAACCACTCCTTTAGATTCCGCATCAATTCCCACATCTAAAGCTTTGAGGACAAATATTTTTCTAAGGGAGAGGGGATGTTAGGAACTCGTGTCAACCCTTCTCTTTACATTGTTAGTATATTGTTGTTGGGCGAATATGCTTTGTAATTCGTCCCGTAGTATTTGTTGATCCATAGTTTGTATTGGCCCATGGTATTGACTCATAGTATTGGACACATATGCTTTGTAAGTCGTCCCGTAGTATTATATGTTCCATGGTATTGACCCATAGTATTGGGCATAAAATTAGTATATAAGTGTGTGTTGAGGCCAATGAAGGCACCGTGAAGTTATTTGTATTGAGCTTGCTCAAAGGAGGTTTACCCCTTGAAGTGGCCTGCGATCAATAAAATATTCGGTAATCTCATATATTGTGCATTTTATCAATTAATTGTTGCAGGTTCCTCACACCCTTGTTCTTTTTCCTTGCGTAGGGAATGGTCCAACAAATTCATTTTCTCAAATTTCAAAAGGAAGACTAGAATTTACCAGTACCAAAGGTATTTCATCCATTTTTGTACGTTGGTTGACCCATCATTTAGCATTTGTCACATTGGTATACTTTATGTTTTCAACCTTTGAATAGTGATGGCCACCAAGTCCCTGAATGTATTACCTTCCTAGTTGTATTATTTGAGAGGAAATGTCTACCTGTAGATCATGGATGTTATTCTTCAATTATGTTATCTCTGTCATGTTCTAGGGAACATCTTCTTAACATATCACTAGGTCCTAACTTATACAAGAATCCATTTATAAGTATATAGGGGGGAACTTTCATTGATAGAAATTTCTTCTTCTTTTCTGTAATATCCTTTGGGACTTTCCCTTCTTCTAGAAATTGTGCAATCTATCCTAATTTAGATGTTATAACATTGAATTTAAATAAATGACAATCTAGTAGGTCATAACCAATCCCTTTCGGTTCTTCCCTAGTTTTAAGTCTCGATAAGTCGTTGGGTCCAACATTAGCTTTCCTTGGTTGAAGTATGACTTCAAATTTGTATTTATGAAATAGTAATATTCATCTCCATATTCTCCTCTAATGGACTGCCTTGATGACTATGTACTTCAAATATTTATGATCTTTGTAAAATGTAAATGGATTTGCAAGTAAGCGATGCTATAATTTTTGAAGGGAAAAAATCATTCCAAATCCTTCTCTTTCTATGATCAAATCATTTCTATGTACCTTTTTTAGTTTCCAAATTGCATATGCATTTGGGTGGTTAATCCCTTCATCCCCTGGTTGTTCTAACACCACTCCAATTGCAATTCCTAATGTATCGACATGAAAATGAAATTTTTGTAACCTGTTGAGAAATGTTAGAATGGGGTCTTCGACCATTTTTTTCTTGAGGATTATAAAATATCCATTACACTTGACACTCCAATTGGATTCTTCATCGATTTTGAGCAATTATTCAAGGCATAAGGTTAAATTTGAGTAATATGTGGTAAATCTTCTGTAATATCCCATGTGTCCAAAAAATACTCTTACTTGCTTAGGATTTATGAGTGGCTTTAAATCGAGTATCACCTTTATTTGATAGGTCAAACTTGATGCCTTCTTTACAAACTATGCGACCCAGAAGGATTCCAATCGGATTGAGAAATATGTATTTATTTATATTAAAGTATAGTCAAATTTGTTTGTAGCAATCCAACATCAATCGAAGCGACTATATGTGGTTCTTTAGAAGGCTATAAATTTTCCAATCATCAAAGTATACTTCCATGGTTTTATAATGTATTCTTGAAAGGATTTTATGACTATTCTTGAAAGAATCATTGGTGCATTCTTCATTCCAAATGGCATGAATCTGTATGCAAATGAACTTAGCTTTGTCACAAATGTGGTTTTTTCTTGATCTTCTTTTTATATTGCAACTTGGTTATACCCGAAGAATGCATATGTAACTGAATAACACGCATGTCCTAAGACTTCGTTGAGTATTTCATTTGTAAATGGTGTTGGGAATGGATCTAAGTACTTTCATTTTGTTGATACCTCTAATGTTGACACATATTTTTTGTTTCTTTGGGTCATTATTTTCAGGTTGGAATATTATTGGACTAACCCATTCCAACTTTTCAATTGGAAAAATAATTTTAGAATCTATCATATTTTTTATTTCTTTCTAGACTATCTCCTTATATTTATGCGCTAGTTTATATGGTATTTTCTTCACATGTTTAACATTAGGAATCAATTCAATATTCATTTCACCCATTTCTTTAATCAATCCTTTGAGATATTTATAATCCTATGAAAAAACATCTTGGTATTCCTTAAGCAAGTTTATTATTTGTACTATTTATCCGTTTGACAAGTAGTCACCTACTTTCTCCATCTTTAGTTGATCATGATTTTATATATTTACTTCTCTATTTTTATATTTGCATCCATCCATTCAAGGTGTTAGGATTCATCTAATTTTAATTCTCCTTTGATTTCATTATATTGAAGGGAGGAATTTGATTTTTTCCTTATTCTCACTTTTTTCTTGTTTAGTCACTTTAAATACAAATTTTATTTGTTTCACAACTTCTTGATGATCTCTTCTCCATATTAAACTTTTTCTAGGAATTTTTTTTTCCATGTCTAGTCATGTTATTTTAGGGTTTTCATGGCATACAATTCTATTGCAAGTTGATGTTGACCCTATGTGGACTTTATCCTTACCCTTGTTCATATTGCTGCCTTCAATTTGTTTCTCTATACACTTTTGAATTACTTGCATCGCTTCTTCTAATTCCATTTTTGATGGCACAACAAAGAAATCCTTGACAACATTTTCTTTTATGCTTTCCCATTTTAGTGTATCTTCTCTTGCCTCTTCTATTTTGTACCATTTTTTGGGTAGGTCATGTTGATGTATTTGTAACTTCGGAAGATATTCACTTGTATATTGTATTTGTACTTTATTGTATCCCCAACGGATATGTATTATTCCTCCGATTGGAAGTGTCGTCATTTGTATTTGCAAGTGTCGCAAGTTATATCGTAAGTGTCGTAACTTATATCTGATGGGTTATTAGACCACCTTGGTGGGGTCGGCCCTGTATGAGTTATGCGGGTTAAAGGGTTATTAGACCACCCTAGTGGGGTCGGCCCAATTAACATTATGTTAAGTGGTTAAGTTGGGGCCGACCTAGTTACAGTTAAAAGGAAGGTCAAGTCAGTGTATAAATAGAGAGTGTGTCTCTCTCATTTTACTCATTCACTCACTCATCCAACTCACATTAGTTGAGAGAGGAGTGTGCACAAGTGGAGGAGGAGTAACTGCTGGAGTCATATATCTTTTGGGGATTGATCTTTGTGATATTTGTATTGGGGCTTATTCTATCACTGAGGAAGTTGCGGGGTTTTTCACCTTCTTGGTTTTCCTCGGTGAAATGATTTGTGTCTATTGTCTCTTATGATTGTTATGCTGTGCTTGTTATTCTCTGAGGAGAATCCTAGACAATGTTTGAATGCAATTATCAAAAAATTAACATGGTATCAGAGCCCTGCTAAGAAGAAGACACTATGCAGCTGCTGAAGCTAGGGCTTCTTAATCTTTGGGTTTCTCTCCTCAGATCATATAAGGAAGGAGGCTAGGCTGACTCTCCTTGGAAGGGCGCATATTTTTATCGAGAAAAAATTCAATTCTGAGCACTTTCAGGTTTTTGCCCATCACTGCTGTGGGAAATTAGGGTTTCAGAGAAAGTTGGAATTTTTGGAATCTGAGACCACGACTGGATACTCCTCAAGAAAATTGAAGTTTAGAGACCAAGATAGAACTTTTTGGTTTGGCAGAACCCTGGGCATCACCAAACCCTAGTTCAGAATTTTGATTGGAAAGGTGGAAAATTAGGGTTTCTACAAAAGTTGAAATTTTTGGAATCTGTGACCACGGCTGGAAGCTCGTCAGAAAAATCAAAGTTTAGAGCACAAGATCGAACCTTTTGGCTGGGTAGAACCTCGAGCATTGTCAAACCCTAGTTCGGGATTTTGTTTAGAAGATCCAGAAGTTTCAGAGGCAATTTTGAGGGGTCAAATTTTGCAGATTTCAAAATTGAAGTATACCGGCTTGATCATCTCAGCAAGGTGCATCTTTCCATCCTTTCAGAAGTTTGGAATTCAAAGTTTGAATTTTTAGGGTTTCTCTGACAAACCCTAATCCAACTCCAGATCCATTTTTCAACAAATCAAATGGTAAGACCTAAATCTTTTATTTCCATTTGAATTTCTCATTAAGATGTCTCATCACACCAAGCTTGAGGATAAGCTTGAAGGAGCTGACAACTTCCAAGAATGGAAGTATAGGATTGGGTTAATCCTAGAAGAGAATGATTTGGACACCTACATCAAAGAAGAGGTTCCAGTTCCAGAGGGAGATGAGGCTAAGGCCTTACACAAGAAGAACTTGGTCAAAGCCAAGAGAATCATTGTTGATTCTATAAAAGACCATCTCATACCCCATGTGTCTTCTCTAAAGACACCTAAGGAGATGTTTGACTCCTTGACCAAGTTGTTTGAAGGTAAGAATATAAATCTTAAGATGACTCTGTGGAATAAATTGAAAGGGGTAAAGTTCCAGACTGGAGAGACCATCCATTCCTACTTTACTAAAGTCTCTCAAATCAAGGAACAAATTGAAGCTGTTAAGTTTAAGATAATTTGACTAGCAAGATCACTGAAAGAAACACAATCACAAGATAGACAAAGATTTACCCTGGGAAACCCTCATGGGGTAGAAAACCCAACAAAGATTTCCTCAATATAGATGATCAACCAAATACAAGATGTAGACCAAGACTAGACCTCCTTCTTCCTCCTATGCAGACCTCTCTCTCACTTGTGCGCTACTCCCAAGTGGATGAATCGATCAGATAAGTGAGGAACATGCCTCCTCTACTTATACTTTTTTTTCGACTGACTTTTTACCCTATGGGGCCGACCTCTCCCAGGAGAGTCTAATAACCCTCAAATAACTAACTCAGGGCCGACCTCACATGGGAGATCTAATAACCCTAGTTACCACAATCTCTCAGAGGAATAAACATCTCCGGATACATAATAAAGTCGCATCGGAGGAATGAAACATCTCCGGAATAATAAAATACAAATATAATATTCTTATAAGTTACGATATTTCAACACTCCCCCTTAACAAGAAGGATATTATAACATCATCTGCAGGAGCAAGGAGTCATCAACTACATGATACATGATACATCTATAAATCATTGGTATCTTTCTTTATACATCATCATCAGTAACTCAAAAAGTTACTGGAACATAATCAATACTGGAATATTATCATCATTAGTATTGAGTCTTTATCTTCTGCAACACTCGATCAACTATAGCATCATCATCTGGATCTCTCGATCAACAGCCTCATCGTCTGGATCTACCGATCAACATCATCATTTGGATCCTCATGATCAACAACATCGTCATCTAGATCATCACGATCAGCATCATCATCATCATCTAGATCATCATGATCACAGTATCGTCATCTAGACCATCACGATCAGCAGCATCATCATCTAGACCATCACGATCAACAACATCGTCATCTCACGATCTGCATCATCGTCATCACACGATCAGCATCATCGTCATCAACTGGATCCTCTCGATCAACAACACAAAAGCAACATACCCTGCAACACACATGATCTATTTAAGACACCATATCATGTCTAGGGACGATGCAGTCCACTCGTCAACTTAGACAAAGTCTAAGGGCCACTTCTCGGAGACATATGTCTATGGATCAATTTAGGGACCGAAGTCTGGGGATGATACAATCCCCTCACTCTCGGAGACATCTGTTTGTGGATTTAGGACTGAAGTCCAAGGATGATACAATCCTCTCACTCTCGGAGACATCTTTTTGCGGATCACTTTAGGACTGAAGTCCAGGGATGATACAATCTCCTCACTCTTGGAGACATCTGTCTGCGGATCACTTTAGGACTGAAGTCCAGGGATGATACAATCCACTCACTCTCGGAGACATTTGTCTGTGGATCACTTTAGGACTGAAGTCCAGGGATGATACAATACCCTCACTCTCAGAGACATATGTTTGCGGATCACTTTAGGACTGAAGTCCAGGGATGATACAATCCACTCACTCACGGAGACATCTTTCTGCGGATCACTTTAGGACTGAAGTACATGGATGATACAATCCCCTCACTCTCGGAGACATCTGTCTGCGGATCACTTTAGGACTGAAGTCCAGGGATGATACAATCCACTCACTCTCGAAGACATCTTTCTGCGGATCACTTTAGGACTGAAGTCCAGGGATGATACAATCCACTCACTCTCGGAGACATCTTTCTGTGGATCACTTTAGGACTGAAGTCCAGGGATGATACAATCCCCTCACTCTTGGAGACATTTGTCTGTAGATCACTTTAGGACTGAAGTCCAGGGATGATACAATCCACTCACTCTCGGAGACATTTGTCTGCGGATCACTTTAGGACTGAAGTCCAGGGATGATATAATCCCCTCACTCTCAGAGACATCTGTCTGCTGATCACTTTAGGACTGAAGTCCATGGATGATACAATCCACTCATTATCCACTTAGACAAAGTCTAAGAACCATCTCATTAACCTTATCGTTGGAACAGGCAACCTCATCATCAACCTCATCGTTGGAACAGGTAGCCTCATCATCGATACAGTAACCTCATCAATACAGTTATCCTCATTATCGATACAGTATCCTCATCATCGATACAGTATCCTCATCAATACAGGTATCCTCATCATCGATACAGTGTCCTCATCATCGATACAATATCCTCATCAATACAGGTATCCTCATCGATACCAGTATCCAAATATCATCATTGACCATATCACTCCCCCTTTCAAGGAGGGTCCTTCTGAACTACACCAAGCTTGTCTCGGAAATACTCAAACTTTACTCGAGACAGAGGTTTGGTCAACACATCAGCAACTTGTTCATCAGTGCCTACATACTCGAGCTTGATAGCTCCTTTCTCCACCATATCCTGTATATAGAAATATCGGATCTCTATGTGCTTTGACTTGTCATGGAATACTGGATTCTCTGTCATCTTAATACAACTATGGTTGTCACACATGATCATAGTGGGTTCCATCTCTAAGTCAAACAATCCTGATAGTAACTTTCGAAGCCATACTGCTTCACAACTAGCAGAGCAGGAAGCTATGTATTCTGCTTCAGTTGTGTTGAGAGCCACACTTGATTGCTTCCTACTGTACCACGAGATCATGGCAGATCCCAGACAATAACATCCACCCGGTGTACTCTTTCTGTCTGATACGCTTCCTTCCCAATCAACATATGTGTATCCATATAATTTGAAGTCATGATCTCCATGATAATATAGACCAAAGTCTATCGTACCCTTTAGGTACCTCATCACATGCTTTGCATCAATCAGGTGAACTCGTCTAGGTTCCACTAGATATTGACTTAGGGTGTTCACCGCAAAGCATATGTCTGGCCTGGTATTCGTCAGATACATTAACGACCCAATAATCTGTCTGTACAGAGTTACATCCACTAACTATGAGGAGTCATCAACTAATAGCTTCAAGTTGGAATCCATGGGAGTGGCCATGGCTTTGCATTCCAACATATTGAATCTTTTAAATATTCCCACAACATACTTACCTTGGTTGAGAAAGATTCCATTTGGTCCTTGCCATACTTCCAGACCTAGGAAGTAGTGCATCAATCTGATATCTTTCATCTCAAACTTTGATGAGAGCTTCTTCTTGCACTCGATAATCTGTTTCTCATTTCCAGTCAAAAATAGATCACCCACATATAGCAACAATATGACAGGTTCATCATTCATAACCTTGAGATAAAGATTGGGATCAACTTTACTTTTGGTAAATCCCAAGCTTTGTCAAGAAACTGTCAATTCTTCGATACCAAGCTCTGGGAGCTTGCTTCAACCCATACAAAGCCTACTTCAGTTTGCATACATGGGTTCTTCCATCTTCCACCTCAAATCCTTGTGGTTGTTCTATGTACACTTCTTCCTCAATCACACCATTCTGGAAGGCTGTCTTTACATCCATCTGGTGTAATTCCCATTTCATCATGGATGCAAGTGCCATGATGGTTCTAATGGAAGTGTACCTTGCAACTGGTGCAAATGTTTCTTCATAGTCAATTCCCTCTTTCTGAGAGAATCCTCTGGCCACAAATCTTGCTTTATATTTTTCAATGCTACCATCCGCAGCATGCTTTATCTTGTATATCCATTTGGAGGATACCACACTTTTGTCTTTTGGCTTGGGAACTATATCCCAAACATCATTCTTCATTATTGACTGGTATTCCTCTGTCATTGCCTCTACCCACTCTTTCTTATGAACTGCCTCTTCATAACTAGCAGGTTCTTGATCTACAAGATCACACATCAAAGCCATATAGTTTGAGAAAGGATTTGGTTTCTTGCTCACTCTAGTGGAGCCTTCAGGAGCTCCATACTTTTCTGGTCCTAGTATAATATCCCTTGCCCATGCTGGCTTTCTTTTCCTTGAAATACTTCTTTTGGAGTCTTGAAATCAAGAGCACTGTGAGATAGTCTATTTTGCACATAGATTGTTGTCCTAGCTGCTTCAGCCCATAGATACATAGGTTGGTCTTGATCATGTATCATTGTCTTTACAGCTTCCATGATGGTTCTATTCTTTATTTCCGCAACACCATTTTGTTGGGGATTGTATGGAGTGTTAGCTCCCTCTTGATTCCAGCTTCCTTACAGAAATATTCAAAGTCCTTTGAAGTATATTCTCCACCATTATCTGTCCTAAGTATTTTGATTTTCTTTTCTGAATGATTCTCTATCAGGGCTTTGAACTCCTTGAACTTTCCAAATACTTCATTCTTTCCTTTTAGAAAGTATATCCAAGTCTTCCTTGAATAGTCATCAATAAATGTGAGATAGTATTCATATCCACTCAAAGATGTGGAGGGCATTGGTCCACATACATCTGAATGAATTAACTCCAAGGTACTCTTAGTCTTTGTTTCACTCTTTGGAAATGGGTTCTTGATATTCTTCCCTTTTGCACATCCTTTGCATGTGCCATCATGATCAATCTTCAAGTTTGGAAGACCTACAACTACCTTTCTTACATGAGGTAGTGCTTTGTATTTAATGTGAGCAAGCCTCCTATGCCATAGCTCATTTGGGCTAGTGGCTTCAAGTACAAGGGTAGCTTCTGGATGGCCTTTGAGCTTGTACAGGCCTCCTTCTTCTTCACCAATGACAATTGCATCCTTAATAGATTTACCTTTGGAACACATTAGTACTTGTCCATCAATAAATGTAACCCTATAACCTTTCTTGTCCAATGCTGAGATGGAAAGCAAGTTCTTCTTCAATCCTGGTACATACAATATTTCCTTCATCTTCATGGGGGTTCCAGAATCAAGCTTGTAGTTTGCTTCACCAATTCCCTTGATGGGATATTGATAGTCATCTCCTAATGACACTTTTTGTGGAGAATTCTTCTCTTCCAATTTTGAAAGAGTTTTCTTTTGTCCAGTCATATGTTTTGAGGCACCACTATCAATAAACCATGTATCTTCTCCAGGTGTTATAGATCCAGAGAGTGTAGAGAATAGAACATACTCTTCTGCATCTTCTTCTTATTCTCTTCTAGATATTCTCTTGAAGAAGGGCCTTTCTTCCTCTTCTTCTTCTTCTTCACTATCATCTTCTGCAAGATGTGCTTGATGTCTTTTATGGTGAAGATCTTTCTTCTTCTTCGAAGGACAATGTCTAGCAATGTGTCCTATTTTGTGACAATTGAAACATTTGAAGGGAGAGTGTTTTCTTCTTCCTTTCTTCTGAAATCTTTGTGGAGATTGAGACTCCTTGTGACTATCCTTCTTGAATTAGGATTGATTCCTTCTTCTCTTGGTGTGTGTAGCCAAGGCTTGGTCATCTTCTTTGAGCAGGGCTTCTCTGTTGGCAACCCTAGCTTCTTCTTGAATGCAATCCTCCCAAACCACATCAAACTTCATACTTTCTTTTCTGGCACACATGGTTTGGATGAATGACTCCTAAGATCTAGTGAGACCATTTAGAGCAGTCATGACTAGTTCATCTTCATCAAGGGTGTCTCCAATAGCATCTAGTTGTTCCTTGAACTGGGAAATCCTTGAGAAATAGTATTGAACAGATTCTCCTTTATTCATCTTGGTTCTCTTCAATTGAGCTCTTAGGTTCATCTTCCTATTGATGTTCTTTCCCTCATACATTCTGGAAAGGGCATCATACATTTCCTTTGGAGTCTTCTTGGATGCCACTTGGGGAATCAAGTGGTCGTTGATAGAATCAACAATGATTCTCTTTGCCCTAATCAAATCCTTCCTATGCTTCTCTTTGGCTTCATCTTCTTCAGGTTCTGCAACCTCATCCTTGATATATTGGGCAAGATCATTCTCTTCAAGAATGAGACCAATTTTGTATTTCCATGCCCGAAAATTTTCCATACCCTCTAGCTTGTCTTCAAGCTTAGTGCTTGGAGCCATCTTCTCAGGGGTCAAGGAGATTGAAGTTTCTTAGGAGATAGAATAACACTTACCAGGAGATGTGCTTGATTGAATTGAAAGTTCTGGTGCGTTCTGCTTCTGGAAACTTCAACTTTTCACCTTCCGGATCTACAACATAATTTCTGGTTTTCTGGTGCACAGGTTCGCAGCTTTTCTGGTTCACTGGTGCACAGGTGCGCAACTTTTCTGGTTCTCTGGTTTTCTGGTTTTCTGCACTTTTGGTCAAACTAGGGTTTGACTTTCCCGGAGTTCTACCCAACCAAAAACCTCGATCCAGGGCTCAAAAATTTGATTTTGAGGAGGGCTATCCAGCCATGCAATCCGAATCCAAAAATTCTTACTTTTGCAGAAACCCTAATTTTCACTGGAGGAGGAGAGAGAGATATTTTCACCTTGTGAAAGATGTCCTATTCAGGCTAGCTCTGACCCCATGTTAAGTTTAAGATAATTTGACTAGCAAGATCACTGAAAGAAACACAATCACAAGATAGACAAAGATTTACCCTGGGAAACCCTCATGGGGTAGAAAACTGAGCAAAGCTTTCCTCAATATAGATGATCAACCAAATATAATATGTAGACCAAGACTAGACCTCCTTCTTCCTCCTATGCAGACCTCTCTCTCACTTGTGCGCTACTCCCAAGTGGATGAATCGATCAGATAAGTGAGGAACATGCCTCCTCTACTTATACTTGTTTTTTGACTGACTTTTTACCCTATGGGGCCGACCTCTCCCAGGAGAGTCTAATAACCCTCAAATAACTAACTCAGGGCCGACCTCACATGGGAGATCTAATAACCCTAGTTACCACAATCTCTCGGAGGAATAAACATCTCCGGATACATAATAAAGTCCCATCAGAGGAATGAAACATCTCCGGAATAATAAAATACAAATATGATATTCTTAGAAGTTACAATATTTCAACAAAAGCAGTGGATAATGGAGAAATTGTCATGACCTCATTGAATGGCCTACCTAGGTCATTGGAATCCTTCATCCAAGGTATCTGTGCAAGAAAGAAGTTGATCTCCTTCAGTAGACTATGGGAGGAATGTTCACAAGAAGAAGCTAGGCTTGTAGCTCGAGAATAAAAGATGGGAAGTGAAGACCAATCTCTCACAGCTCACACCAAGAGAAGTAAGCCCAAGAGGGAGCAATCTCATCACAAGAAATATTTTCACCACCATCAAAAAGAACAAAAAGGGATTCAATAAGAAGAAGAAGAAGAAGAGATATCATGCTCATGCTGCCGAGGATGATGAACCTCCGAGGAAGAAGACTAAGGTAGAAAGTGAAGACTCTTCAAGTGATGATGAATATGTTCTAATCTCTGCTCTTACAGGTACTGTAACACATGGGTGTAATGATTGGCTTATTGATAGTGGGGATTCAACATATGACGAGATTCAAAGAATATCTTATGGACCTATCTGAACATGAGTCACCTGATAAGGTGAAACTTGGGGATGACTATCAATACCCTATAAAAGGAAGTGGTGAAGCCTCCTACAAGCTAGACTCTAGGAAGTCTTTAAACATGCAAGATGTTCTATATGTACCTGGACTCAAGAAGAATTTCTCTCCATATCATCTTTGGATGCAAAACGAATGAGAGTTGCATTTGTGGATGTCCAAGTAATTATGTGGCCTAATGGTAAGACCATTGATGATGCAGTAGTGATTGGAGAGCAAGAGGGAGGATTGTACAAATTGAAGGGACAACCTGAACATGCCATGGTACATGAATCCATGGAGCCAAGTTAACATTGGCATAGAAGGCTTGCTCATGTGCACTATAGGGCACTACCAATTGCAAGAAAAGCAGTAGAAGGTCTTCCTAAAATCCAGTCAAAGAATGAAGGTGTTTGCAAAGGATGTGCAAATGGAAAGAACACAAAGAAGGCATTTCCAAGCAGTGAAAGCAAGGCATAAGGAATCTTGGAAATTATCCACTCCGATGTATGCAGTCTGATGTCATCCAGTTCTCTGAGTGGGTATGTACATTATGTTTCTTTCATTAATGATTTCTCTAGGAAGACTTGGATTTATTTCTCGAAGAACAAAGATGAAGTATTCAGCAAATTCAAGGAATTCAAATCCTTGATAGAAAACCACACTGAAAAGAAGATCAAGACTTTTAGATCTGACAATGGTGGAGAAGTCACTTCAGCATTCTCAAGAAGCTATTGCAGAGTTGGACTCTGGAAGACAAATAATCTATGGAAGAACCTCTAATCCATTTTCAACATTGGTTAAGATGCACACTATCAGAGACTCCAGTAGTTCTTGCAAGGAAACAAAGATTGAGAGGGAGTCCACCCAACAACCAAACAAAGATAAGTATTTGAATTGTTATTTCTTCTATATCTGATTGTTTAAATAATATAGGTGAAACTTGGGGATGACTATCAATACCCTATAAAAGGAAGTGGTGAAGCCTCCTACAAGCTAGACTCTAGGAAGTATTTAAAGATGCAAGATGTTCTATATGTACCTGGACTCAAGAAGAGTTTCTCTCCATATCATCTTTGGATGCAAAACGTATGAGAGTTGCATTTGTGGATGTCCAAGTAATTATGTGGCCTAATGGTATGACCATTGATGATGCAGTAGTGATTGGAGAGCAAGAGGGAGGATTGTACAAATTGAAGGGACAACCTGAACATGCCATGGTACATGAATCCATGGAGCCAAGTTAACATTGGCATAGAAGGCTTGCTCATGTGCACTATAGGGCACTACCAATTGCAAGAAAAGTAGTAGAAGGTCTTCCTGAAATCCAGTCAAAGAATGAAGGTGTTTGCAAAGGATGTGCAAACGGAAAAAACACAAAGAAAGCATTTCCAAGTAGTGAAAGCAAGGCATAAGGAATCTTGGAAATTATCCACTCTGATATATGCAGTCCGATGTCATCCAATTCTCTGAGTGGGTATGTACATTATGTTTCTTTCATTAATGATTTCTCTAGGAAGACTTGGATTTATTTCTTGAAGAACAAAGATGAAGTATTCAGCAAATTCAAGGAATTCAAATCCTTGATAGAAAACCACATTGAAAAGAAGATCAATACTTTTAGATTCGACAATGGTGGAGAAGTCACTTCAACAGAATCAAGAAGCTACTGCAGAGTTGGACTTCGAAAGACAAATAATCTATGGAAGAACCTCTAATCCATTTTCAACATTGGTTAAGATGCACACTATCAGAGATTCTAGTAGTTCCTACAAGGAATCAAATATTGAGAGGGAGTCCACCCAACAACCAAACAAAGATAAGTATTTGAATTGTTATTTCTTGTATATCTGATTGTTTAAATAATATTGTTCAATGATGTATATACTTATGTTCCTAGACTTAGGTTGTGTATTATGCATATTAGAATAATTGCATTAATGAATAGTATACTACTAATATGCATGTGATGGGTAAGTGGCCTATGGCACTTTACAACATTCCATTACTACTTATCTAGAATGAAACCTCTTTGCTGACATGTTGGGAGTAGTGCAAAATCTTAACAATGTTCTGGTAGAGATGGAAGGCATCTAGAAAGTTACCGTATGAATACGGGATATGGATGAATGTTGTATTGAAGCATTGGCTAAGATAATTGCATGACTGTATGACATATGCCTTTATGTGTAAGACTTTGTTCTGTAAACTATGAGAAGTTTCTAATCATGCAATTGAATTTGACTTGTAGGAAAGATCGTGTACAATCACCTACAAAAGAAGGACTACAACATTTGTTCCAACAACGAAGTTCAAGAAAAACTATCTATTGAAGATATTGAAGAATATGAAGATCCCAAGATCCGGGATGCAGTAATGGAAGAATGCCATGGTCAAGGAATACCAGTCGATCACGAAGAATGATGTTTGGGATGTCGTCCCAAGACCATAAGGGAAGTCTGTTGTGACTTCCAAGTGGATCTATAAGATCAAGCATGCTGCAGATGGTAGCATAGAGAAATACAAGGAAAGATTTGTAGCTCGTGGCTTCTCCCAGAAAGAGGGATAGATTATGAAGAGACCTTTGCGCCTGTAGCCAGATACACTTCCATCAGAACAGTACTTGCTCTGGCTGCAATGATGAAGTGGAAGATACACCAGATGGATGTCAAGACAACTTTATTCAATGGTGTAGTTGAAGAGGAAGTGTATGTGGAGCAACCACTCGGTTTTGAGACACATGATAGGGAGTCATATGTGTGCAGATTGAAGAAAGCCTTGTATCGCTTAAATCAAGAACCTAGGACATGGTATGGCAGGATAGACAGCTTCCTATCCAGTTTGGGCTTTACCAAGAGTAAAATGGATTCCAACCTTTAATACAAGGTTGAGGAAGGAAATCCAGTGATACTCCTATTATATGTGGATGATCTGTTATTGACAGGAAATGATAGGTTGATTACCGATACGAAAAGAAAGCTTGCTGCCAAGTTCGAGATGAAAGACTTGGGCATGATGCATTACTTTCTAGGTATGGAGGTGTGGAAGAGTGCAGATGGAATCTTCCTTGGACAAGGGAAGTATGTAGTAGAGATCCTAAAGCGGTTCGGGATGATGGAATGCAAGGCCATGGCCATACCTATGGCATCGAACCTGAATCTATTGAGTGATGCTTCATCAGAGTCGGTTGATGTCACGGTGTATCGTCAGATGATTGGGTCCTTGATGTACATGACGAACACGAGACCATATATTTTCTTTGCGGTGAACACCTTGAGCTAGTTTCTGAGAGATCCAAGACATGTTCACCTAATTGCTGTAAAGCATATTCTGAGGTACCTGAAGGGTATGATTGATTATGGGCTCAAGTATGATGTGAATCAAAAGTTTAACCTGGATGGTTTTGTTGATTCAGATTGGGCAGGAAGTACTGCAAATAGGAAGAGCACTTCGGGGTGCTACTTCAGTATGGGATCAGGTGTGATCTCTTGGTTTAGCAGGAAGCAATCCCGCGTAGCATTGAGTATAGCCAAAGCAGAGTATGTCACAGCTTGTTCGACTAGTTGTGAGGCAGTATGGATAAGGAAGCTACTGTCTGATTTATTTGATCTACAGTTGGATGCTACCTGTATCTATTGTGACAACTAGAGTTGTGTGAAGTTGTCAGAGAACCCGGTGTTCCATGATAGGTCGAAGCACATTGAGATCAAATATCACTATATCAGGGATATGGTGCAGAGAGGAGCAGTGAAGCTCCAGTATGTTGCGATAGATGAGCAGATTGCAGATGTGTTGACCAAACCACTAGCCAGAGTGAAGTTCGAGTACTTCAGAGAGGCTTGGTGTTCTTCAGATAGAAGATACTTCAAGGAAGAAGTGATGGGACACATTTGCAGGATCCATTACAAGCATGGTGGTAGGAGGATCCTTCGCATGTCTGTGGATGTAAGCGTTGTGTGATGAGCATCAGGACGATGCTCCGGTTACTGCTATGTATGATGATCAAGATGATCATGCGATGATGATATGCATCAGGATGATGCTGTGACGATGATCATGCAATGATGATGTGCATCATGATGATGTACTGTATGATGATGATCAGTATGATCATGAGCATCATGATGATGCTTTGTGTGAGGATGATCAGGTTGATCTTGAGTATCAGGATGGTACTCTGTGGCCATGGACAGGTTGTGCAAGGGTAGCATGTAATACATCCTAGAGATCCGAACAGGTTGTGCTAGTCACGTAAAAGGCCTCAGATGCTCTTTAGAGATCTTGTTGGGCAAGACACTCTTTTAAGGTTTTGCTAGACCACATGTAATACGTCCTGGAGATCCGTACAGGTTGTGCTAGTCACGTAAAAGGCCTCGGATGCTCTTTAGAGATCTTGCTGGGCAAGACACTCTTTTAAGGTTTTGTGGGGACCACATGTAATACATATTGGAGATCCTGATAGGTTGTGCTAGTCACATAAAAGGCCTCGGATGCTCTTTAGAGATCTTGCTGGGCAAGACACTCTTTTAAGGTTTTGTGGAGATCACATGTAATCAATCCTGGAGATCTGGGCAGGTTGTGCTATTCACATAAAAGGGCTCCGATGCTCTTTAGAGATCTTGCTGGGAAAGACACTTTTTTAAGGTTTTGTGAAGGTCACATGTAAAAGATCCAGGGAGATCTGATAGGTTGAGTTGTGTGCTCGTAAAAGTCCTGGGATGCTCTTTCGAGTTTTTGTTGACGCACGTAATCAGTCCTGAGGATTCCACAGGATGGCCAGCTCACAGAGATGATGAAGACCTACAGGAGGCTAGGCCTACATCCAGCATGAAAAAGGGCTGGCTCTGTAGAACTTCCTATGGCGAGAAGAATTGAGAGATAGCACCAGTGATCGAGGTGACGAGTATAGTAGCAATGATGATGATGCTCTGTGATCCAGTGATGATGATCTAGCTCTAGAATTTAAGACTTGTGCCTATATGTATTGATGACCTATGTCAAGAGAATACCTTCCTAGTTAAGAGGGAGTGTTGATGTATTTGTAACTTTGGAAGATATTCACTTGTATATTGTATTTGTACTTTATTGTATCCCCAACGAAGATGTATTATTCCTCTGATTGGAAGTGTCATCATTTGTATTTGCAAGTGTCGCAAGTTATATTGTAATTGTCGTAACTTATATCTGATGGGTTATTAGACCACCTTGGTGGGGTTGGCCCTATATGAGTTATGCGGGTTAAAGGGTTATTAGACCACCCTAGTGGGGTCGGCCCAATTAAAATTATGTTAAATGGTTAAGTTGGGGCCGACCTAGTTAGAGTTAAAAGGCAGGTCAAGTCAGTGTATAAATAGAGAGTGTGTCTCTCTCTTTTTATTCATTCACTCACTCATCCAACTCACATTAGTTGAGAGAGGAGTGCACACAAGTGGAGGAGGAGTAATTGCTGGAGTCATCTATATTTTGGGGATTGATCTTTGTGATCTTTGTATTGGGGATTATTCTATCTCTGAGGAAGTTGCGGGGTTTTTCACCTTCTTGGTTTTCCCCGGTGAAATGCTTTGTGTCCATTGTCTCTTATGATTGTTATGCTGTGCTTTTTATTCTCTTAGGAGGATCCTAGATAATGTTTGAATGCAATTATCCAAAAATTAATAGGTCATCCAAGGTATCTAGGAAGAGATTTGGTCATACTCTTTCATCTCTGTAGACTATTCTACTCCATTCATGTTCACATTCTTCAATATGCCTTTTAGGATTATAGCCAGGTTTGAATTTGGTGATTTGTGTTGTAGATGTGAGCTTCTTTCCGCCAAAAATTTCTACAAAGTATAGAGGTGTTGTTGTCCATGTTTGAAGATGTGGGCCATGCACTCCCCACCATCGCGTCTGTTGGCCAGTAAATGACTAAAAAAGGGTTTGCAGACAACTTTGATGTCTAACATTTTTGGATACTTAATCTACGTAAGCTATCAAAGAGTCCCTTTCTTTGCATATTAATTTTGATAATTTATTTTGAGTCAATATCCATATCGAAATAAGTTATTTCCATACTTTCTTCTATTCAAATCTCAGAATTGATTAGATAGAGAAGTGGGTTTTAAAATTGTACTTAGGTATAAATTATATGGTCCATCAATCTCTTTCTCTAGATTCATAATTGTCCATATTCTAGATATATAATTTTGTGTTGGAATTATGTCTAAGTGACAGAGGAGAGCCCACGTGTACTCTTTCTGGGTGTTTGGTTCAACATGGTATTAATTACCTTAGATAATTTGGTATATATTTCTAATATTTGCACCTTCATCGCATGCCTTTGCAAAAGGTTTACCTTCTTTTGGATCCAAAGGAATGATTATTCTTCTCCCATCTTCTTTTATTTTAATTCTATATTGCTCAAGCGAAATATTGCCTTTCATTTTTCACCCCCATAACTGATTGAATAAGGGATGATATCTATTCATTCCATCGATTACGTAAATTATCTCAAAATAGACTTCTGTTGTGATTCCCATTATTGTTGTTTCATCATTTCTCAACAATCCGATATGTTCCACAAATATTGGTTTGCAAGTTTCAAGAAGTTGCTTTAGTGGCTAAGATAAGGTCATCCTAGTTTGATCCATGTGTCTTTAGTGAGGATGTTTAGTTGAGATATGAATTTGACTACAACTTCAAAGATGAAATAAACTTGTATTTATAGATCAAGCGATGGGTCACAGTCTCTGAAAATTTTTATTTTCTTGATACAAGCGACACCATTTTTTCATGATTTTGCTTCCACTTTGATAATTTTTCAGGATATCAATTAATTCCAGGAACCATGTAATCAAATTTTCTTCACCGAATAATGTTATAAATTCATCAAGTGCAATGGATGTGTCTAGTTGACCTATGCCCTTTTTATTCTAAAAGTATTCTTGTTTGGATAGCTTGTTGATAAACTTGATAGCTTCTTTATATATTTGATTTTCTCTCACAGGGTCAATATATTGGTCTTTTTATTTCTTGTTTCCTTTGTGGATGATATTTTCGTTATTTCTTAGTCTTGATCTAATGACTATATGCAGGTTTTTTTTATTCATCTATTTTTCTTTCGGTATGCTCTATTGTAGATTTATGTTTTTCTTATACATTGTCTTTTCCAAGATAATGGGGGCAATATTCCGAAGATTGGCCTCTAACTTCATATTTAGTACAAAGTTTCAAGTCAGTTTTGTCTTTGAGGGGATAGTCAGGAGTACTTATATGATATTCTTTATAAAAAATGAAGCATTATTTCTGTTGAATCTTCCACATCCACCATGTCACCCCCCCTCTTCCGCCATATCGACCACAACCATTTATTGTTGATTGAATTTCCTTAGATTTTAAAATCGGTAAGGGGGTAGCTCCATGAAATCCTCAAACCAAACAATTAAATTATTATGAGTTTTCAAGAGTAATTGTTATCTAATTACCTTCTCTACCTAATATTATTAGGAAGATGTTTTCAATTAGTTCTCCATTCTCATCTAGTTGACTCCATATTGATGAGGACCCAATTTCCAAAATTAAAAAATGCCTTAACATATAATTGACTATGAGATGATTTGATCCATGAGAGATTACAGATGGGGAGTCATCAATTCCATTTCATCTATGTTTAAGAATCCAAGGCCAATTTCTATCATTTGCAATTCTTCTTCCATGTCGGGAACTGTTGTTGTGGATTCCTCTTCCTCACTTGGTCGAACATCTCTTTACTTAGTTAGGGTTAGCTAACTATTGACCCATCTCTCCTCAAGACTTCCCAGATCCGTCATAGTTATCTCCTCTTATGCTAACTTGGTTGAAATTGTCTCAACTGAGGAAGGTTTGGTATACTATCGACCCGACACTCTATAGTGTTTTCTAGGGACTTTCTCCAATGAGAATCTACATATTCTTACATTTCTGACCTCTTTTGATGTCTTCTATCTCTTTTTATTTTTTTAGTTTGGGTGAGGTGTGGGTGAGGTTTTGTACCCTTCCATATTTTTCTTTGTTTGTATTTTGGTTTCTCCATCAAGCGTATAAATTCACATTTAGTAAACCATCATTTCTGGGCATCGTTGATATGTTGGTCCTCCTCTCTTATTCTCACATGTTGACTAGGGTTTTTCTTTTGTCGAGGCATCTCATGAGTTTCCTACCCCACCATGGTTTTCCCTCATATTGTTAGATTATGGTAACTTCGGGATGTCCTCCATGACTTAGATTTCTTGCATGGAGGGACATTAGTACCATAGGCATTAGGATGGAGTAGAGAGTGAGATACACTCTACTCAGTGTCCTGATCCCAATAGGGGCTGCTTGGGCAGATTCAGGGGAGATTGACCTATGCATGGATGAGTATTGCATGACCTACCAACATTCAGTGACTGCATGCAAAAGTGACCTTTTGCATGCACCGGGAATTAGGGTTTTGGAAAACCTAATTCATCGGTGAGATTATTTATAGAGGCAGAGGGTCCCCATATGAGGTTACTCAGTTGTATCATCAGAGAGAGCTACTGCCAGAGTGAGGGGGACGAATCTGTCCATGTGGGGCGACTTTCTGAGATAGAGAGGAGTTGCTGCAGGAGCTAGGAAGGTCAGATCTAAGCTAGATCAATGACCTTCAGTTCCAGAGAGACCAGATCTCCAGTACTGTGAGCTAAGAGAGCTCCACATTGTGATTACTGATTAGATTGGAGGAGGCCAAGTTTGCTTGGAGGAGGAAGTTTTTCTCGAGGAGGAGAAGCTCGTTGTGAGCTGGATTGACCAAGAAGCTCGTTCTGAGATGGTTTGGGCAGAGTGAGATTTCTGCTTGACCGCGGGGAGCTCCTGGAGGTATCAGGAGTGTTCTTTGTCCAGGATTGAGAGGGAGTGTTCTCTTAGTGGCAACATTGGTAGCTGCAAGATTCCCTGTAGTGTTTCACAGGGATCAATTCTTCACCTATCCCATAGGAGTAGACCTAGTGTTGTTTGGTCACAGGATTTAGGGTGAGTATTTGGTTCATGGACAACCTAATTCAGGCACATTAGGATGGCTGAGTGCATCCTCTTCAAATGTAGAGGGGGATGATGGGCGAGATGCTCACAGTAGAGATGAGGCTAGGAGGAGTGAGCCTGTTCAGCAGATGGGTGAGCGAGAGGCTCACCATGATGAGGATCAGGGAAGTGATTGTGGAGTTTCGATGGATGAGCAAGATGCTCATGACAATGATGAGTCACAGGAGGTTGAGTCTTTGGGATCATATCAAATGGATGAGCATGCTGCTCATGCATGCACTAGTTGGAGAGTGAGCTGGTATGGCATGGTTGAGATGGACTTGGCTTAGGAGAGAGCTCAGTCAGTTCAGTCAATGTAGAGACAGAGGGAGTTGACTTATAGAGTTGAGTCAACTCAGGGTCATAGGTAGATGATCTATAGAGCAGTAGATCCACTTGACAGAGGTCTTCATAGTTGGTTACAGCAGCAGAGACTCAGAGGGAGTCTGAGTCAGAGTGCAGTGATAGAGTCAGCAGTGGTTGACAGAGGGGCTTCTTTTGAAGCCACATAGATGGAGATTGATTAGAGTTCTTCAGGTCAGAGAGCATTGTCAGGAAGATCAGTTAGATCAGTGGCAGCAACAGCGGACTTGATGGATCTAGACATCAGTGTCAGGACTTCCCTTGCTAAGAGGGAGTGTTAGATTATGGTAACTTCGGGATGTCCTCCATGACTCGGATGGCTTGCATGGAGGGACATTAGTACCATAGGCATTAGGATGGAGTAGAGAGAGATACACTCTACTCAGTGGCATGAGCCCAGCAAGGGATTCTTGTGGAGCTTCATGGGAGATTGACCTATGCATGCATGAGTATTGCATGACCTATCAGCATTCAGTGACTGCATGCAAAAGTGACCTTTTGCATGCACCGAGAATTAGGGTTTTGGAAAACCTAATTCATCGGTGAGATTATTTATAGAGGTAGGGGGTCCTGAGATGAGGTTACTCAGTTGTATCATCAGAGAGAGATACTGCTAGAGTGAGGGGGACGAATCTGTCCATGTGGGGTGACTTTCTGAGATAGAGAGGAGTTGCTACAGGAGCTAGGAAGGTCAGATTTGAGCTAGATCAGTGACCTTCAGTTCCAGAGAGACCAGATCTCCAGTAATGTGAGCTGAGAGAGCTCCACAGTGTGATTATTGATTAGATTGGAGGAGGATTTTTTTCCTGAGGAGGAGAAGCTCATTGTGAGCTGGATTGACCGAGTTGGAGTCCGAGACTTTCAGGATAACCTTGCCTCGATATTTGAGGAAGGTTAGAGACGCTCGGAGCTCAGATCTGTTGAGATCCGGAGTAGTACGAGCATTTGAAATCCAGAGGAGGAGAGCGCACTTGTGCATGCAGAGAGGGCCGATTTCATTAGTGGGAAGTATTAAGTGTGAGCAGATCAGAGTGGAGAGATCTGGAGAGGGAAGATCTATCAGAGGCACCATCAGAGCACTCAGATCCAGTTTGACAGTTAGGGCATACTTCATCAGTGCATGCATCGACTGGATGCATGCAAGTTAGAGGTTGTCCTATTCAGAGAGGGATTGAGTTATCGGCTGAGGTAATTCTGTATTGTACTGTCTTTTATACTTCTATATGCTCTGAGCTCGAGAGAGAAGATAACCCCCTAGTTAGCTGGTTTTTCCTGAAAGGGTCCAGGGTACATCTATTGTCTATTGTTGGTAATTGCTTTTATATGTTGTTGATAGATGAAGATCTAGTGGTTGAGTCTATGTTTTTATGAGTATGTACTGGCATTGAGATTCATACTACTTCAGGTCTCAGACTGATCCATAGGGAGTAGTGATCTCTGGATCTAATATATTTACATATATTACTCTTCATCGAAGGGGGTGTCCATGGAATTCATTTACTCAGAAAATTTCCATTATTCTTATTTTTTCTTTGAACTGGTCAAGATGGGAGTGTCTATTGGCAGCCTTGCGTTGATTATATGTTTGAATCCTTTGTCTATAAGAAATATATGCAATAGCATAGGTAGAGTGCATAAGAAATTATTGTGTAGGTTTTCATAGAATATTCTTTTATGTTATCAACAAATGTTCTTTCTTCTATTGATTTCTCTTCATAGAAATCATAAAAAATTTGACCACTTGTATAAGTTCATTTAACCTATGTTATTTATTTTTTACAGTAACTCCTAATCTTTAGCTGTCTTGTTCATCAACAAAGCTATCCAACAAATTTTTTTAATCTCATAGGGGACGTTTTCCAAGAACTGTTTGTGATTTTTGTGTAGATTAAGGCCCCTTCTTCCACATTTGATAGTCAATTTATTCTAGCGTATTTTTTCAAGTAATTATTAACTATTCCACACCACGAATCGCTTGCTTAGTCACCATCCGTATATGTCTTATCTACTTGCAAATTCTAAGAATCTAGGTCTCAATAGTGGAACCAATGTTGTAATATATGGGATTACATGAAAATAGTTAGAAATGATATGCATAAACAAATAAATACACACACAACAATATACAAACATACAATAGGCATATAGGGAAAGAAATGAAGAAGAGAAGGTAGTAGTGGAACTGACAACAAGTAGTCTATTATATTAGATCATCCGTACAAGTCAAGACAAGATATATTCCATTACATATTCATCACTTTATATACTTTTACATTCGTGAAGGTAGTTATAACTTCCTTAGCTACCCGATTCGGTTTCTCGACCCAACCAATTCAACTAATCGATCGATTCTAATTACTTAATCAACTAGGTCGACTAAGCTCTTACAACAATTCTTCTTTAAATTAAACTAAATTTTAAAAACCTAAAATATAAATTTAGAAAGATTAAACAATCAAATTCAAAATCCCTAATGATAAGTCATTTCTTTCCCATACTTCCACATAATATATATATATATATATATATATATATATTGTAAGATTTGAATTCTATTAAATCAAAAGAGAGAGACTGTACAAGACCATGCTGTCCAAAAATCATATGTCTAGAGTATCAATTCTGACATGTGGAGCCAAGGACTATAGAATGAGACCATTGTGCTAACCTAGGAAGAGTCTAAATAGTCTCAAATTTGAAAGTCCCCCCCACAACCCAGGGGTTATCACCAGAAATACTAAAAAAAGAAAACATACTAAAATTGTTAAAATCAACCCATGGGCTATTCATCATTAGACTGAAAAGAAAAGGAAGGGCTAGCACTTGGTATAATGCGAGCCTTCTTGTTTCCATCTATTTCAGGGCATCACCTGTAAACCAATTGAGTGTCCTCGGCGTGAGAAGTCGACGACCTGGTGAAATTTTTTCCGGTGATGGCGTGAGCGAGAGCATCAATCTTTGCATTGAGTCGACCCATTTCCTCTCTCTGAAATTGGAACATAGTATAGAGAGTGGCATTCAGGTTCGATACTTGGTCCTCCTTCAACGGCAAAGCACCACGTTTGGAGCTAAGTAACCCATGGACACATTCCTCCATGGCAAGAGAGAGCAGAGCAGTGGTGGTTTAGAGAACATTGAGCGTCTTTGTATGTCTGGTCTCCCTAGTGTTGGCTAAGCCGGAGTTGTCCACCATCCCTCCAAGCTTCGTGGAAAGAGCTCTGGCATTGGGGAGGTCCTTCTTCTTTTTCAATTGATTTTACAAGCGCAGAGTCCTTGTGCGAGTAGAATTGGGGATTTCGTTTTCAAAGAAACCCTGGACTTTTCTCAATCTCAAAGCTTGTGGCATGTGTCTACGCTGCGACCCATTCGTGGTATTGCAAGGAGTGACGTTCATGCGAGCCATGGCCTCCTTAAACGGATAGAAAAAATAGTATGGGAACTCAATCCAAGATGAGGCAGAATCACAGAAGATAACATAGAGAGAGTGGGGAAGGTGAGGAATGTTGCCAAAAGAGGGGCATGCTTTAAGCATGTGCTTTCTTGGCCAGCAATCCAACTCATGCAGGGTGTGCGAAACACCAGAGCCACCACCCTCCAACATAATTGCCATAATGGGACGATCAACGATACCTAGAGATCTCTATACAAAGCGATCTGACATAGCTAAACACTGATGTTGGCCTTGTCCTTGGCAGGACATCCTTTTATAGAGCAGCATGAGGACGGTCCTCCAGAGTCCACGCATCGAGCTGCATGCTGGTATCCTATGTTGGCTACGGAGGATGGTCACATGGAATGCCAAGAACCTCCGTTGTGCACCCAACATGGGGATCCACATAACATATTTTATTATCTCTAATAATGAATCATTATTTTTCTCATACTTTCACATAACATGTTTTACGGTCTTTAAATGTCATAAAATATAATATACACAAATATGGAAAAAATTAAGGATGACGAAATTATTAATCTATTTTTTAAAAAAATATTTATATAATTCTCAAGGTGCAACACAATTTAAAGATATAATTAACTATTTTTTAATTTTAGCTAAATGTTAATCTTATGACTTGAAATAAGTGTATGTATAAATTAAAAATACTTTAAAGAACTATCTAAAAGAAAATTAATATTATAAAAATGTGAGATGAGCATTATGATATATAATTAATTATTTTTAATTTTATGAATTTAAAATAAATAAATATTTAAATTTAAAAAAAAAAATACATATTTAAATATTTTGAATCAACATATGACCAGATAAAAAAGCGATAATCTCACACTAAAAATATTATGAAAATCTATTTAAAAAAAAATACCATAATATTTTAAAAACCAAAATATTGAAAACACTGGCATGATCATACATTGATGTTGCTTTCAACATTTCATAAATAAAAGGGTAATAATGTCTAAATTAAAAATACTCTGAAAAGCTATTTAAAAGAAAAGGCACCAAGGAAACTACGATGAACATAATACATTGATACCAAAACATCACAAGAAGTCAAACATAGGAGTTTTGGAGAAACATAGGAATGCAAAAGTGGGTGTAAATCATTTATCCATTATTTTTCATTTTGGTTCAATAAATCCTTTCAAGTTTGAAGAAAACTGTAACCTTATCCGTTCAAAGGAAATATCTCACGTTATCCGTTCAAAATAAATATCCCTGTAAATAAATTGGAGAATAGCAAGAATTAGGATCTGGATTATGGAAAAGAATAATCTCTGCAACAACAAATTGGAAAACTGTGACTTCTAACAACAAATTGGAAAACTGTGGCGCTCAAACAAAACTGTGTAGATATAAAAAATTAAAATGGTTCAGAATTATGACTGCAGCAACAAAACGTCTGACACAAACAAAACAGTGGAGATATGAAAATGTTTCAGAATTTGCAACAATCGAGATGATTTCGGTTTTTTTGGATATGCTGGAAAATCATTTTCTTGCTATTTCGAAGGAATCAAGGAAGGCCACCAACACATGAGAAATCTCAACAAACTTTCTCACATATCGTAGATGGTAGGTGAAGCAAACCTTCAAAAGATAATCCAAGCAAAAAGATGTCTCAACAGAATTGACCAGTTAACTGAATTCATTTATACATTCATACTCATTTATATATTCAAGCTTGCTGAATTCATTTATATATTCAAACCCATTTAAGACAAAATCCAAATTTTTAAAAAGAATTTCAGAAAAGATGAAATCGTCTGCATTTAGACTTCTTCGTGCAACAATGAACGAATGGAAGTAGAATCTGACATCCAAACACAACTGTGGAACTGGATATATCGAAATGGTTTCACTTATATATACATAAACATGCTTACAGCTGCACCGATTGTCTTAAAATGTGCAGTAAGATTGCCAGTTATGTAAAAAAGATGTTGTGGCGGAGGATGGCATCCTCTACTTTCTTGGTCCAGCACTTGAATGTTTCTGTCTGGTTCTTGGGGAGAGTTTCTTTCCAAATTTTGTAAATCCCTATTTGCTCAACCAGAGGGAGGGTTTCAGCAACACCAATTATACCTCTCTCCAATTTATTCTTGTCATTGAGATTCACAGCAATGACAGAAATAGGACCCCAATTTGTAAGGAAAGAAACCCTAAATGATGTTGAAGTGATTATTTCGCCGTTGCTCAAACAATTTAGAAACCGATCAATTAGATCAAAAACTGGACTATTTAGACCCAGAATTGGCTTCTTTAGACCAGAATATGGACTAACAGAACCAGAATATCGAGTATAAGAACGATTTATTGCAATAGGAAGTTCAGCATCTTCACAAAAAAATTTGAACACTGTTTCAAAGAACCCCCCATCACAGCGCTGAATCACATTGAGTATCCATAAAAGTGCAGAACAAGCAGTAGGGATAGCATACTTATCAGATTTAGCGCGCTTGATATTGGCACTAAACTCTTTCATAAGTGCAGATCTGCACGTTTCTGCAAAGGATGAATTTGCCTCAAAGAAACCAACGATATATTCTTCAATATATTCGCTGTGACTGTATGAACCATTCCAAATGGTGGACAGCATCCTTTGCAGAGAATGTTCCAGCATCTGTATACCTCCATAATCTGACTTCCATTGGCTTATGCCGAGTCTAGTAGCTAAATCCGGCAAGGTATTGATCTCCAAAGACAGTAGCAGGGCTCGAAGTTTGACTTCTTGTTTAGTACTCCATCGAACTGCATTCAAATATTTCATACATTCCTCCAAGCATTCAGGAAACAACAGTTCAGAAGCAATTGGTAGAATAGATAGGGCTTCATCCACACTTGAGTAACGAAGGCGGCTCCCTGATTGAGAAGAATACATGAGTTGAATACATTTAATATACATCTCGATTCTGTGAAAAGTTGTTATCTCCATTTCAATAGGCAGCTTCTCCGAAAACCATCGCTCACATAGCAAGGTTGCATAAAATTCTGATTTTTTGAGAATCTGGGAATGGAGATAAAGAGTATTTCGTCTGTTCTCTCCTCCATCTGTACCGATTAACTGTAATATGATGTCAGCGGTGCTCTCGTCTCCGAATTGCAAGGGCTGTTCTGCCATTGCTAGAGTTTGCTGAATATTTGGATTGAAAACCAACTGAGAAAATACATCAAAGCATTGTTAAAACCAGTCGTCAGCGTGGGCACCGCCATTGTAGTTGCGTGCCGACCCAGTTCTTTTGTGTGGAATATTCTTCCTTGCAATACCATCTCTATGTTAAAAAGTTGGCACCTGCGAAGACAAATCACAGAATGCCAAAACGAATGGTGCAAAATATTTGGATACTTATACTGTGTGTCCTTTTCTGTTCAGGTAAGATGTAAAGACTTTTTCAAATAGAACGTGTAAAAAAATTGCAGTCGGATCTTAGATTTGGTCTTTTTTAACGAAGGAAGATATAGATTCCATTTTTTCACATTTTTGGGCTGGTAGTCTAAAAATTGCTACATAGATGTCCTGTCTTAATATCATTGTCAAAATTGAACGTCAGTATTAATATTTTTTTAATATAATAAGTGTAATTTTATTTATTTATTTATTAGGTAAGTTATTTTGCATTTGTGTGATTATGCTTTTATACGTTATCTCAATCACAAAGAGCAATATGACTTATCAATGAATATTAGTTTCTTAAAGTTTATTTAACAAGCACATAAAATTATATTATTATTATTTTAAATGAATAAATTAACCTTATAGTATAGTTAGATATGTTAGTGTATTATCTGGATTGTATTATCTGGATTAGAAAGGTAGTCAACTTTTTCCATAGATGAGGTGTTCTTCTTAAACAAGTTATGTAGGTTAGATGGAAATTTGTAACATATATTAGGTGTTCTTATGGGACAAGTTAAGTAGGCTAGATGGAGATTTCTAGATTAGGTGAATTAGCTTTTGGTGGCTTTTATGGAAGATTAGTTGGGTGTTAGGTTAGTAGGTTAACTTAGTTATGCAAGTTACATGGATTAGTGAGGTTGATTAGGTAGCTTAGTTGCTTTAGTTGATTTAGATTACGTATATTATGTTATGAGTGTGTTAATAGCTTAGTCCATATTTGACTAACCCATGAATAACCCATATTGAACTTAAGTACCCTTTACCACTAACCAATCATTAACCCCTCCAACCCAATCTACAAATCCATTAGCACCTTAGTGTAATCTTATACCCAATAAAATAAGAAATTAAATAACCTTTCACAATGACGATAGTAAGAAACATTGATTTAAGTTTGAAAACCCATTGTCCATAAGAAAAAAAATCCCTTACTCAAAAGTATGAATGTATTATAGTGTTTGTCATGTAAATTTACTTTGATTGGATTACCCTCATCTACACCACATCCTTCATTTACACCATCTTCTTATTGACTAGTGCAATAATTGCAATAGGTAGCTTCTAAAAAAATATTTTTCTTCTAGGTGGACAACAAAGGATAAACCACTAATTTCCATTCAAGAAGTCCGGATTAAAAAAATACTCATAATGTTCTGAAAAAATATATGGTTCAAAATTTGTCGCTTACAATTCTCTACATGTGACAAAATTCTCTACATATGACAAAAGGGCCAAGAAGAGATCAACAAAATAAAGGTGAGAAAATTGTAAACATAATCTAGAGAGAAGGATCTCAAGAAGCATTGAAAATGCAATGATGTAGATGGACACATAGATTATAACTCTAAGAATATTCATTCATAACTATAACTGAAATGGTATGGGTCCCTATTGGATCAAATTGAGAGCTAGGTTCACATAAGTCTCTAATAAGGTGTATATTATAGACTAGGCATCATAATTTCAATCCCCATAAAAAGGGAAGTATCACCCAAAGAACTATGTTGAGATATAAAGGATAGTGTAAGGTTCAAACAAATTTCTAACAGAACCATTTCCCATCCAATAAGTACACTAAAAATTAATTACCATTGCATGAATCTTAATGATAGATGAAAACCTCCTTTTATCCATTCAACTAATGAACATTACCATCCAAACATTATCCATCTATGTCTAATTACACACCATTTATGTAATTATAATATTATCATTTAACATAGTTAATAAATAATAAAAATAAAGTAAATCATAAAGGAAACCAAAAGTTGAAAGGAGCCTTCATTCTATTAACTTCCAACCAACATGATATATTACATCATTAAATGCCATTCACTCATTTACAAAGATGAAAAAATAAAGGAAACCAAAAGTTGAAAGGGGCCTTCATTCCATTAACTTCCAACCAACATGATATATTACATCATTAAATGCCATTCACTCATTTACAAAGATGAAAAAATAGTATAGATCTAAACTGTGATATAATATCTAACACCCACTAATAACTTTACCACCTCCAACCTCAAAGTGGGTCAAGTACTTTACATTTATGCAATTGTAGCAAAAGGAAAGAGGGTACATTCAAATTCAATAATTGTTAGTTTATTTTTGGTTCTTCATTTATGAACTAATTGATATATTTTCCGTCTTCTTCCAAGTATCTCCAGTGTTCTTCCATATAAGCTTTAATCCCCTAAAGTCACATTCGATATTTTAATTTCCGCCTCTCACCATTTTTGATACTCTTTAGTACTAGTTTTGACCTTCATTCCAAGTGGTGCTAATCATATTTATATGTCAGTATGTCCAAGCTGATAGAAAAAATCTCCATATTTAACAAAATCTACATTAGAGCATCCAATAAGTCTGAAATATCTATATTTGTTTTGTACATAATCCCAAAATCTTTTGTTCCTTGAAGATATTGAAGTACTTGTTTAGCTACTTTCCAATGAATATATCTAGGTTCTTGCATATATTTGGAAAGAATGTTGATAGAAAAAGATAAGTATGGATGAGTGTTTGTCAAGTAGATTAAATTTCCAATTAATTTTTTCTATACTTGGTACTACTAACAAGTTCTCTCCTTTCAAATTTGGATAGTTTCAAGTTCTGTTCCATAGGAGTAAGGGTAGGTTTAAAATCCTCTATTCTAATCTTTTTCAATAACTCTTAAACATGTTTAAATTGATAAATAAATATACTTTAATCATGTTGTACCGTTTCAATTACAAGTTAATAATGAAGTGGCCCTAGATCTGTCATCTCAAAAACCATTTTAAGTTTTTGTTTTACCTAAAAGATATGGTTATCATTATTCCATGTAAGAGCTAAATCATCAACATGCATCAAGAAAAATATTAAGTGATTTCCTTGAAGTTGAACATACAAAGTATGCATCCAACTCACTCCTTAAAAAACAACTGTCTAAATATAAGCATCCATTTTAGCATATCATGGTATTGGATCCTATTTAAATTCATATAAGGCCTTAACCTACATGAATTTTTTTTCTTATCCCAGAACTTCAAAACATAGAGTTTGATTCATGTATATGTCCTCCTACAAATCACCATTAAGAAAGGCACTTAGTTATGTCACTTTTCATCAATTTTGAGCATCGGGTGATTCCACGAAGGTGGTTCACCATTTTTGGCGGATGGAATGGAAAAAAATTGTTTTTCGGACCCTCGATCGAGGTATTTTAGAGCCCTCGGTCGAGGTTTTAAAAGCTCGATCGAGGGTTTTAAAAGATCGATCAAGGGCTCTAAAATACCTGGATCGAGGGTTTTAAAAAACTTGGATCGAGGGTTGAAATAAGACCTCGATCTAGCTTTTGCTCAATCTAGCTTTTGAAAAGCTCAATCTAGCTTTTGCTCAATCTAGCTTTTGAAAAGCTCGATCTAGCTTTTGAAAAGCTCGATCGAGCTTTTGAAAAGCTAGATCTAGTTTTTCAAAAACATAAAAAGGCTCGTTTTAGGCCCTCGATCGAGCAAATACCTTGATTGAGGGTTTTAAAATACCTCGATCGAGATGTTGTTAAACCCTTGATCAAGGTGTTGTTAAACCCTCGATCGAGGTATGTTGAAACCCTCGATCAAGGTATTTTAAAACCCTCGATCGAGCTATTTGCTCGATCGAGGGCTTAAAAAACAGGCCGAGAGCCCTTTTCACTGTAGAATGAAAGTTTTGTCTACCTCCACATAGATAAACCATGTCATTAAATGTTCATTAATGAGCGGACTTGATACCATTGGATTCGTCAACGAATCCTCTATCTAGATATATAAAATTTACGAATTTTTATCTTCATATGTCTTTTGTTTTTAAATTTCTACTAAAACTTGCCCTAAAAAACTCTGTCGACAACTTCGATTGAGCTCAAAGATAAATTCACAATATTCAAAATACACATCCAAAAAATTTGAAAAAATACACAAGCCCTAGATAAAAGCGTCCTCTTCAAAAGGGTATTTTTAGTTTTGCAAATTATGTAAACAATCAAAAGATTTCGTGCACGAACACACATGTGTGAAAAATGCGACTTAAATATTCATTGGTTAGTTTCGAAAAATAATAATAAATATAATTTTTCGAGAAAAAAAAAAAAAAAAAAAATATGTAAGCCCTAGTGCATTCTGTCTAGATCATGTTCACATATTTCATTTTTTTAAATTATTACTTTAACGTTAAATTATCGTGCACGAACACAAACTCCTTGTTAATTGCTCTTCAAATTTTTAAATACACACGTTTCATTAAATGAAAATTCGACACAATAAATGACATTGGTATATTTCGGAAAAAATATCATTGGAAAGCCAACATAATTCTCTACATTTCGTTTTTCAACTGCATGTCAAAATTGATTTGGCAAATATGAGTTTCGAGGGCTTCAATTTAATACATGGATAAAATTTCCGTTTTTCACCGTCAAATTTGGCCAAACAAAGTTACCCATCTTCATGGAATCACCCATCCAAAGAAATCACCATCCTAATTGTGTTCCATTTAGAAATTGGAGTGAAGGTTTATTAATATCCAATCCCTTCTTTCTAATAAAAAACCTTTTCCACTAATTGATATTTGAACTTAGCAATTTCACCATTTACTTTATACTTAACATTGGAAGGACAATTACCAATCTTTCAAATGTGATTTTTTATCACTTCCTCTTATTCATTTCCCATGGTGTTTCACCATTCTTCATGTTCGATAGATTCTACAAAAGTGGAGGGATCAATAGTTACATAAACTATTAGAGAAAAAATCATTAGACCCAACCTTGAACTTCTACTACATGTTTTATGTTTTTCATCATAATAGACTTCCTTAAGAGCTTAAGTTGCCCACTTTGGAAACTTGTGTGCAACATGCGCTGGTGTTGATGTACCAATAGGAGGAGTATGATCAAAGTCATCTTGTAAATATTTTTCCAACTCTTCATATTTCATTTTATTATCCAAGTCCTTCTCAAACCAAATACTGTCACCTAACTTATGTATTTGTTTCATTATTTATTGCACCTTAGTCATCCTTTGTTCCAAATGACTAAGTTTCTTATGAATTTCTTCTACACTAAGACTTTCTGTTCATAAAAAATAACACCTCAACTAATTATAAATTTTCCATCTGGCTGTAGTCTATACCCTTTTTTTATTTTTTAAATACCCACATTTCAAACTCCTTGAACCTAACTTGGTTTTGTTTCCTTTTGAAATAAGAGAAAAGAATACTAAACCAAAAACTCAAAGATGTTTGATTTTCGGTTTGAGTCCATACCAATCTTCATATGGAGTAATACCATCCAAAGAAGAATACAGAGACATGTGCCATAAATAGACAATTGTATGAATAACTTAAGCCCAAGAAAAGAGTTCAATTGTTTGAACTTCAACATTGCTCTAGCCAAGTTTGATTCATTCTTTCAGACATGCCAATTTGTTGATGAGAATAGGAGTTTGTCAATTGCCTCCTAATTACATTATCCTAACAATAAGTTTGAAATTTAGTTCAAGTAAACTCTCTTCCATGATTAGTGTATAAGAAAACAATATTTTCTTTGACTTCTGTCTCAACTGAACTCTAGAAACACTTAAAAATTTCAAATGCATTTGATTTTTCTTTTAATAAATACACCAAACCATCACACTAAAATCATCAATAAAAAGAAAAATATATTTACAACACCCATGTGAAGCATCCAAAGGTCAAAAAAAATCATTATGAAGAAGTTGTGACTGTCTAGTAGCACTCCAAGTACTATTAAAAAATATAGCATTATTTTTTTTCCATAAATGCAAGCTTGACACTTTGCATTTTTTTTTAAAAGGTAGGAAGTTCCTTCATGATTTGTTTCTATTGAAGCTAAACGATATTATCACCATACATATGTCCAAAATGAACATTTCATCATCTAAGGGAAGCAATGCGTATATCAACTAAACCTACAAATTCCTTAATTTATGGAAGAGTTGTTCCTTTCATCTAAAGAGGTTTACCATCCTCATAAGCTTTCATGATTGTCTTTAATCCATACTTTTATGAATTGATTTTAAGAATCCATTTCTCCATCAAATTTGATGTCCTAATTAGTGATTCAATGCAAAAGACCTTTTGAATAAGAATCCATATGATATTTGGTATGGATGCATTCCTTCACGAGGCATCTCATGGTCTTTGGTTCCATGTACTATGCCTTAATACCAAAGGAACAAAGAAGGAAGCTTGGTGCACGAAGTTGGAAGTGAATATTCTTGGGGTACTCAAACACGACCAAGGCATGCCATCTTCATGGTGAGGTAAACAAAAAGTTTATTCTTTCCACAGTTGTCATTTTTCTTAAAATGAATAAAAATGACAAGCCTATTGAGAGGCATCTGGATTGCTTGCATAAATTTACCAATGTAAAGACATTTCATGATGTTGATAATGAGATTCCACATCTTGAGGGGGGGGTACTTATATTGGATCAACCCTTGGAATTTCCTTTTTAGAACCTTCTCTCCTCATAAAAACATTCCTTCTACTTCAATAGAACAAGAGGTTTTATTGAGCTAGAATCTTACCATAGTTCCATAAGAAAGTTTTGTAATAACTAGTGAGACCAAGGAAACATCTTGAGATTTTATGAGCTTTGGGAGAAGGCCAATCCTTCATTGCTTCAATTTTCTTAATATAGACACACAAAATATCATGACTAATAATATGGCCCAAATATTTGACTTTGGAGACATTAAAGGAATATTCGTACTATTTAAGAAATAATTGATGATCAACAAGTAGTTGTACGACTTGATCCACATGGGAAACATGTGATTGCGAATTTCTATTGTAGATCTATATATCATTAAAAATACAAGGACAAATTTATGTAGTAAGGGTTTAACAATTTTGTTCATGAGACTTTGGAACATGGAATGTACATTACAAATGAAACATCAACACTAACTCGTAATAGACTTCATGAGTGTGAGAAGTACTTTTAGGAATATCCACCCCTTCATGTGAATTTAAAGATAGATTGAGTGGAGATCAAATTTTGTGAATAATTGAACACCCTTTAGCTCATCCAAAAGGTCATAAATGATGGGAATGGGAAAGTTACACTTGAATGTCAATTTATTGAGAGATTGGAACTTAGGAAACATGTGACAAGTGCCTCCTTTATTGAGGACCATGATGATTGGTGATGAATAGGGTTGGTACAAGGGTGGGTGAGACAAAATACGAGAAACTCCTAAGCTGAATTTTGTGTTTCATATTATTGGTAAAATGGATGGCAATATAGGTGGACATTAGGTGGGAGAATATATGATATGAATAAAATAGAATGATCATGCTCTCATTGGGAAGAGGGGATTCCTTTAGGATGTTAAAAGATGGACTGGTGTTTTTCAAAGATGAATATCATGTTAGAATGAATGGGTTGAGAAGATTTCTCAAAGTATTGAATGGCATGGAATTAAGACATGATTCCTAAATGGCCATTTTTAAGCAAATTTTCCATATGGTGTGAGTTGATAATAGCTATATAACCAATTATAACTTCTTTGAAAGTGTGTCTATTCCTCTCCTACTCAAAACACGTGTATAAATCACTAAAATCAATGATGATGGGGCCTAATGTCCATTATCATTCATACCCCCAAGATAATATTACAACCACCTATTTCAATAGAAAACATGTGGTTTTCTAGGGAATAATCAACCATTTGAAGGATCACATTTTCACAAGGAACATCACTACATTTCATATATCCTTCACTAGCAATCATGATTTGTTAGTTTTTTATAGAATGGATGTAGCACCTTGGTATACATAGTGGTGAATGAATTCATGCATTCTACCATTGTCTATTAATAAAATTACTTTGCAATGTTTGATGTAGCTAATCAATTTGAGAGTTTGGGGGGCATAAATACTAGTTAATACATGCAAGGATATATAGGGTTCCACCTCTTGTAGACCAACTGTGAATGTCTACCATGGATGCATGAGGGACCTTCTAGGGAATAAATTCAATTTCATAACTATAAATGTCCTTGAAAATGTCTATAAAGATTTTTTTATCCTTACATTTATTCCTAGGAGAATATTTCTCATTAAAATTATAACAGAGACCTTTAAGTTAGCACTTCACAATTTTAGCACTACTTGACTTATGGATCTTGGGAGCCGGAGAGGATAATAAGGGATAGTTTGAGGGTAAATAATGAGATGAGGATGAGGAATAAATGGGGATTTTTATTTAAGAATCCATTACCAGTTTGGTTTCCTGGACTCTTTGATTGGTTTCCAAGTAGTAAGACAAGCCATCAAGACCTATGCATGTATCGCTTCTATCAAACCATTCATAAAGAATTCATTAAATACAAATATGACATGTCTTTGATGTGGATGGATAGATGCTCAAAATAAAATATGAAATCTTTAATTGTGTCCAATTTTTAAAACTTGTTTGGTCAACCCAAAGAGATTGTTTATGTGAAAACATTCATAGAGGTCAAGAAAATTTGTGTCCCAACAATATAACCGTTGTGGGATTTCTTGTTCCATTTCCACCATTTCAAAATATAAAGATGAAAATATAAGATAGTAAAGCAAAGTTTCATCAAGTGTTTTGTATTTCCATATAGGGAAAATTGATGTTCCTTTCAGTGACACATCCTAGGGGTTCAAACCCATCAAATTTGTTGATACTAAATTTCAGAAGTAGGTTCCAGACATGATTCATTTGATCATGGGCATGTAATCTAGATTGATTCCCAATAGGATTGGATGATTAAGCCCCTTTATTTTTGGGTGGATGTGCATACCATTGGTAACCGATACATTTATGAAGTGAGTGTTTGATTTTGCATTGAAATGATTTTTTACATCTAGTTGGGTAGAAAATCCAATATGGCTAGCTTGGTACAAATATCATCAATCATAACATTCTACCCAACACTAAAGTGTATCATATTTAAGAAATATTCTAGGAATATTTCGTATTTTGGGCATAACATTTCGATCGTAACTCAGAATTGGGAGAACTTTGAACTGTTGAAAGATATTGAAATTATATATAAATTTGATGTTTTGAGTTTTCTCCGATTCCTTACTGTTTGTGAGATGCGGACATTTTAGTAAAAAAAACATATCTCAAAAGATGCTTTTAAATATTTCAGGAATATTTCGTATTTTGGGAATAACGTTTTGCTCGTAATTCGGAATCGGGCAAACTTTAGACCGTTGGAAATATCTTGAAATCCTCTACAACTTTGAAGTTTTGAGTTTTCTTTTATTCCCTACTGTTTGTGAGATGCAGACATTTTAGTAAAAAAAAGCATCTTTTAAAAGATGTTTTTTTTACTAAAATGCCCGCATATCACAAACAGCGGGGACTAAAAGCAAACTCAAAACATCAATGTTTTAGAGGATTTCAAGATATTTCCAACGGTTTAAAGTCCTCCCAATTCTAAGTTACGAGCGAAAAAGTATTGCCAAGATACGAAAGATTCCTGGAATATTTACGTTTTTTCTTATTTAGGATACATTTTGGCTTGGGTAATTCCTTATGATATTTTTCTAAGTATAATCCTAGTTGGAGTCAATATTGTGTTTCAACTCATTATACTGAGAGGGGTACTAATGCAATCAACTAGTTCCAAGGATTTTGTTAAGATATGTCTCAAATAAGGGTGCAGGAAGGACCACATAAAGGGTTACTAGAAAGTAGCACTAATGCGATTAGCTTAGCCCAAGAATTATTTTGAGATGGGACTCAAATAAGTTTTTAGGTAGGAACCAAATATATTTTATTTTATTTTATTTTCTATTTGTTGTGGAGTTGTACTCCAACATGAATATTAATGTGTTGACATAGTTCTCAAATTCTTAATATTGGAATTACTGTAGGAATTTCATGGACTACCAACAAATAAGTCTTTAGGACAAGAAATTTCCAAGTGCTACAAATCTTTGATATACATGCAAGGTCTAATAGTTTTACTTGGTCCAATATCTCAGGAAAACAACTAAGGAGGCTCGAAAATAAACTTAGTCATACTACCTAAGTACCTAGGTACTAAAGAGTAATATTTATAAACATTATGTTTAGTGCACTTTAAACACAAGATTGTCAATTGAAATATCGAAATCTAGTTTAAGTATCCTTGTGGAATTCCAATATTGAAAGGTACATGGATGGTTGATGCAATACTGCTTGAAGGGGTGCCAACATTGATTCGAGATCTTTTATTCGATGACTATCGTGAATTGCATAAAAAGAGCATGAAATTAAACATATGTGCACCATACATTAATAATTATAAACATGATGGAAGACACCATGAAATAAGACACGATATGTGATAATGGAGTTTGTCCAAAGGATGGACTATGTCTCTGGACCCACCTCTCAATGGAGAAGCCTCTATATTATCTCAACAAAATACATGGAAATACCTAAATATTGGGTGTGGATAAATTCATTGCTTGGATACAAATTATGACTGCATGAGTGACTACGTCTTGAAACACTTATGAGCTTGGATCCTCCAAAAATGATCTCCCATAATAGTTGAATAGTATTGGGTTTAAATATCTCAATTATGCCCACGAGGTATGATTCACATGAGTGTACTTGACCCCTTTCGTTGGTTTCTTTTTTGCAACTAACTTTACAAAAATAACATGGTGGTTTGACTACTTCCTTGGTTACAACCATGGGTTAAACCCATTATATAAATATGGTGCAACCACTTATTTGTTTTATATATACCATGCTAACCAGACCTTAGCGGCCCTTGCAACAACATACATATTTTGTGGTTTGTGATTTGAATCATATATTATGGTTGTTTGCATTGCTTTATATATATAACAATATGTCATTTGGCTTGGGCCTTGGATATGTCACTATTATTACTATTTATAGACATCCATTTCATCCCTTTTACTTCATATTACCACTCATCCATCACTCTATTTGCCATAATTTCCCGTAAAATGCTATGTTATGCTTATTTATGCTTTAGTGGTTAAGTAATGCTCATTTTCCTGTATTTTTAATAGATTAAGGATTATTGTGCATGATTTTACTAATAACAGTTTATGGTGCAAATTCTCAAGTAACAACACTCTTGTATTTTCTACAACTCCTCAAGTTGCGGAACTCATGGTTGGTATACTAGCACACCTCCATGTGGAAATTCACAACATTTATTTGTTCCTAGGTTCAATGGCATGGATTTGTAACCCTCAATTCGTACCCAGGTCCAACATGGAAGCCTCGAGCTTGTGGTCAGCTGATATTAGTCAAACACATGCCAGATAAGAAGATTCAATTTTTCGTTGAAATTTGTGGGCATATGAAGACAAATTTTGAAAATCCGAGACATGGGTTTTGTGCAGAATAGGAGAAATTAGGTGAGTTGTGGGCAAATTCTCTAGGAAGTGCATGACCTGGGAAATATGGTTGGTTCTTTAAGCATGATTTTAATAGATTTATTGTTACACCAGTTTTTCAAGATTGACAAATTTGTTTAAAACAAATTCCAAGTTGGGAATTCGATTCCTCATCCTCATGAATGATTTTATGTATAAATATGTGATCAATCTCATGTATGAGGGAGAAGGGGGAAGAATATAGCATAGAGAAAAACACTGTTGTATTCTTTTAATCTCATAATGGAGGCATGCTAGTGAAGTGATCTAATCTTTCTTTCGTGAGTTGTTCTAAGTAGCCCTGATCAGAGAAGGAGGCCCCCCTTTAATGGTCAAGAGTTTCCATATTAATTAGTTGTTGCATAGATTCATCGTAGGTTGTTGTCTAAATTTATAGTTGTTATTATTGCTTCTGGATTTTATATTGTAGATAGATATTATGTTGTTACTTATCGAATTGAATTATCCAATGAGAATTGTTTTGATTAATAATTGTTGTCACTTCTGCAGGTAAACATCTCATTACAACATTACACTTTGGATTGATTTCCTTTTAATTGTTATCATGGATTTGAATTTGATCTTTCTAGAACTGGCAAAATGTTGTTGCTTGCAGATTTATTGATTTCCATCAAGTTGTTACTTGCAGATCGACTTCTGGATTGATTTCCATTAAGTCTCTACTTGCAAAGTGATTTTGATTTGTTGTTACTTAGCATCTTAGTTTTTTCATATGGTTGGATTTTATTGTATTAGATAGTTTTCTTGTTTTTATATTCCAATAGATTGTCTGTCTTAAAAGCAAGTGTGTGATTGTCATCGATTGAAGTGTGGACATTTACTCTTGCAGAGACTTGGTTTTATAATTTGGAATTTCCTTTATTTTCAGTAAGAAATATGTGTGGAGTGAGTGTGGTTTCAATTACAGTAGATTAAGTTTGATTCTTATCAATACTTAATGAATTGCTCATGATTTCCTTTATTCATAGAAGTAGAGTGGTTTGATTACTTTCTGCAATTTAACTTAGAAGTGTAATTTATTTTTAAGAATGGATTTATTCGATTTGATTTACTACATGATCATTCACTAACACTACAAAGGAAATTGCACCATGGATAGATTTTTCACGTAACCTTGAAGTTTTATGTCCCCTGGTTGATAATTATTGTGAAGGTTAATTAGTTGTTTTAAAAAGACAATTAAAACCTGCAACATTTTTGTGTTGTTGTGGGGGAGGTTATAAGGGCGCAAGAGTACAATTTAGTGCTGATATAGTTGCATTGTTGGTGCTACTGAGGCTTGAGAAGTAAAGATGAGAGGAACATTCGAAGGAGGAGCACATGAAGAACCTATTTTATTTCGGGAAGAGATGGTAGGTGAGAAAGATCCAAGATCTAAAAAGGAAGATGTTTTTACCTTTGAATTTTCCATCGGAGATCTAGGAGGAGTGGCACCAATGCAAAGCATTCCCCCATATGTTCTACCAAATTCTCACAGTTTGGTAAATAAAGACCTAGATGCATTCTTGTTTCAATTTGAAGTGCTTTGTAGAGGATATGATTATAATACTCACACTCAAAACAATTTATACAACTTGATGAGAACTTTATACTCAAAAACGAGAAATATAGCCATAATAACACATTTTTGCACCAAAAAAACCAAAAAATAACCCCAAATAAAAAAGAGATGCTACCGGTAGTACCACCTTTTTTTTCAGGGCTAAAATTACAACTTTTTGGTAACCTTAGGCAGTGCAGTGCAATAAAAACTATAAAATTGACCCCTGAATCGAAAAGGGAAGCATGCATTTTTCTTTCCGGGGCAAAAATTATAACTTGTTTGACAATGCCACCTTAACAATCGATGCCTCTGCAACAAAAATGCTAAAAACAACCTACTACTAGAAAATAGGTGCTACCAATGGCACCCCTTTCCTTTGTTGGGTTACATTTGCAGGCATTGCTAAACCACATGAAAATATTTAATTTTTTTTTTCTAAATCTCTATAAAAATGAAAAAATACATATCATCTTCAAAACAAAAAAATAGAAAATTAAACAATTTTTTTATTTTTTTATTTTAACTTAAAAAATACACATTCTAGAATGATTTTTCTTAATAAACAAAAAAAAATGTCATAAAATGATTTAGAACATGGTTCATGTTTAAAGTTAAAAATAAATCAAAATTAAAAATAACTAAAATATTATAATAATTAGTAAAGTTAAATGATTAACTAAAAATAATTTTTAAAAACTTTACAATAATTAATAAAAGTTAAATGATTAACTAAAAATAATTTATAAAACTGATAAAAGAGTAATTTAAAAGAATATAATTTTTAAAAACTTTACAATAACTAATAAAAGTTAAATGATTAACTAAAAATATTTTATAAAACTTATCAAAGAGTAATTTAAAGGAATATTATTTTAGGCGGTTCAAAAAGTAAAAAAAAAACATTTTAATAATATTGTGTTAAAAAGGTTTTTTTTTTATTAAAGAGGACACATAGGTGGGTTGGGTGGGGAGGGAGGGTAGTTATGGGGTGGGGTAAAGTTGGTAGGGAGTGAGGAGGGAGGGGTCACATGGGAGGGTGGGCGAGTGAGGGAGGGGTCACATGGGAGGGTGGGCGAGTGAGGGGGAAGTAGGTGGGAAGGGAGGGGATTAAGGTGGGGGGTGTGTTGAGTGAGTGCATGAGGGTCGTGAGGGGGGGTTGGATGGGGGCCTGGTTTTTAGAATCATATCATTGTCCAACCCTCCTTACCACCCTGCTTCCACTCTACCACCATTTTTTGTTTTTGTTCGTTTTTTTTGTTATTTTGTTTTTTAATTTTTTTTAGAATGTGTGTGTGTTTTTAATTTGTTGAAAATGTGTTGTTTTTAATGTGTTTTGGGTTTTTTAAGTGTTTTTTTTGTTGTTTAAACATTGTTAAAATTTGGGTTTTTTCATCTTATTTTTTTTACAAAGACTTTTTTTTTTAAGTTTAAATATTTTCATGCCATGATTTAAAAATGGTTGGAAATGTAACCTGACAAAGGAAAGGGGTGTCATTGGTAGCACCTCTTTTCAAGTTACTAGTTTATTTTAGCATTTGCATTGCAAAGGTTTTAGTTATTAAGGTGATGACATCAAAAAGTTGTAATTTTAGCGCCGAAAATAAAAATGTGTTATACTATTTTCGATTCGGGGGTCGATTTTATAGTTTTTATTACAGTGGCACCATGATGCACCTCTCGAGGTTACCAAAAAGGTGTAATTTTAGCCCTGAAAAAAAGTGGTGCTACCAATAGCACCACTTTTTGATTCAAGGTTGTTTTTTGGTAGTTTTGATGCCTATAAAAGAAATGAGAACAATGTCGAGTTCTCATCAAGTTGTATAACTTGTTTCAAAGATTGGAAATATTTCCTCTTAATCTTAAAGGAGCATCTCTCCGATGTTTCATGAGCCTTGATGGGAATTGCATACAAACATGGGAAGACATGAAACATATGTTTTTGAAAAGGTACCAAGATTATTGCAAGGTTAGTGAAGATATCTTTGTAATGACATAGTGGGAAGAATAAAGTTTGGAGGACTATGTGGAGCGCTTTCAATACAACTTTCAAAAATCAAAACATAGACAACTAGGGAAAGAGACCTTAAAAACACTCCTGCTCAAAGGGATCCAAGATGAATCTTTAGAAATATTAAATATGATGGGAATAGGTGATGTATTTCAACTACCACATGATTATGTTTGTGAGTTATGTAGAAGCTATTCAAGAGGAAACTCCAAGACTAGTAAGAATTCTATAGAACTTTCTTCTCAATTTTTGAAATCTATTGCAAGAAAAGGAGTTATAGGAGATGAAATTAGTATTTTATTTGAAATTTATAAAATTGATATTATTAGCTCTCTTAATTCACAATTGGTTACTTTGCAAGCTAAGAGAAAGCATGAGGAATTTGAAGAAACATTTTTCCCTCGATGCTAAAAGAAACATCAAGTAGGGGATTTCTCTATGGGTAGTCTTGAAATTTGTCGCATGCGTGACTTAGAAGAAACATATCAAGGAGATCTAGAAGTTGCAGTAGGTTCACTTTACACAATGGCGCTAGAACATCCATGGAAATCGTGGCCTACATGTATGGTTCAAAACTCTATCCCTCCATTTTCTTATCCTCATAATCAATCATGGAATGCTCCTCTACCATCGTTGGCATGAAAATATTAGCATAAACCCTACCAACCTTGGAAACAAAGTCAACATGGCCCATCTTACAATAGCATGGATACTTTACCTCGTCTTGTATCACAAAAAAATCCTCTATAATTTCAACAATCTTTTCACCAACAAATTTAGCCACACCTACCTTCCCATCAGATTCCTCCATGCCCTACATAAATTCCCGTCCAGTCTATCCCACACCCTAACAATAATAATTAAGTAGTACAACATACATACAGTGTTGAAATGAAATTTTTCGTACATGTCCCTCCTGTCCTACCTCACCTACACCACAACAAGAATTTCATATAAGAGGTTTGGGCATGTTTTAAATCCAAGAGTTGTAGGGATCATGGAAGAAAGTGAAGTTTCTTCTAGTCCTTATCAACAAGCAGACAATATCAACAAGACATGGACAACATATGATGAAGAACAAATATTGGAACCAAAAATTGAAGAACTTCATGCATCATTCTCACCAGATCTAGATCTCTTATGCATTCAGGAAGACCAACTTTCTGAACAACTTCATGATATGAAAATACAAGAAATCAAAGAAGCAAAGATTATATTGAAGCTTGGTTTCAATCTATCATGAGTCTACAACATCACTCCATATTTCAACAATTATTGGCACAATATTTTCAAGGGAAGTTGGTCTTTCATATCCTGGGTTTTATTGAGATACATTTTTCATATTTGGTACGAGCATACTTGAGACCTGTTTCGTAAGTGGCTCCAATGGAAGTACTCTTATACTTGAAATTTGTTCCTTTTCAAGAAGAGTAGGTTGGGATAGTGTGTAAAAAATAAACTAAATAAAATAGTACAGAGAAAAATAAGTCTAGTTGTGAATACTAGTTTGCTGGCACAACTGGACATGAACTTTGCTCGAAAACCAGGTTATTAGCTGGCAAGGTTCATAATAAGTTCTGCAAGTTTCATGTCGGTTCTATTTTTCACTATGGTTCTTCACAATCATTTTTTTTGTACTCATATTGGATGATGTGGAATTCATTTAGGTCCACCTTCCAATGGTCTTACCTCATAACATCATCTGGGAAACAAGACTTGAGTTATGTATAGTACCTTGGAGTTTACATGCATCAATGGTAAATTTGCTTGCTGACGATCAAGGGAATACATAAATGTGTCGTGTTTATCATATCATGTAGGTGACTCAACTTCAAAACACCCATTCCTACCTACCAGGTTGTATTATTGTATCTTGTTAGCTCATTGTCATCACTAGTGAGTTATCTCGTGTTGGTTAACAATTTTCATTATTGATTGGTAATTCAACGAAGTATCTCCATGTTCGACTTCAAGAACATTCATTCACATGGATTAACTTGTGCAGAGCATGGATATTATATGAAGACTATGTATTCCTATTGTTCTAATAGATTAACAACATTTATTTCATTCATTTTCCAGCGTTCAGCAAGCTCAAGATCCACCACTACATTTGGATGAATACCACCTTCAACATCATCTACAACATCATTCAATTCAATTGCACAATTCCTCACTCAGATAGAAGATCATATCCATGCCTCATTAGTTCGACCTACCTAATATCCAGTAGACATCTGTCCATCCATGCCAAACCAAGATTTCACGCAAGTAAAACTTGAGGTAAAATAGCATGAGTATTTTATTTATTAAAAATTTAGAAGAATGTCATGAAAAACCACCAAGCACTATTCATTTATATCATTTCCACTTATTTACCATTCCATCCATGCTCATTACAAAACCTCCCTTGTTCCATGTGACCCAAATTGACATCATCCTACCCATGACATTATCTCCCACAACCTTACTGGAGGAATAAGATTATTAATAGAAACGGTTGCACAAGTTGTTACAACTTGTGTGCGGCTGCAACTTGTGCACTGCCACAAGTTGTGTTCTCATGCAACTTGTGCAACATGTAGCTATTAAATATATAGCATTAGGAGACATTCTCCAAACCAATCTTGTGCATCGAAGATTGATCCTCACGTATAGAGGTGAGCACTTTGATTTCCTTATGTGTAAAGGTTATTCCTCCCGTATATAGGTAATGGATAAAAGTAATGATGTTGTAAAGTCTTGTTGGACAAGGCTCCGGAATTGTGTTTCAAGTCATGATTCTCATGTGAACCTTATGTATAAAGGTATCCATGAGATGGACCTCCTGTATAGAGGTGGACCTTCTATATAAAGTCCATGCTTTACTTGTTAAAATAATGTAATGTTGTGTGATGTATTATTAACCATGATCACCATATGCTATTAAGTCTCCTTTAGAGATTGATCACCTCTAAAGTGAATTACTTTAGCATATGATCATTTGATTCAGAATAATATACTATGATCATAACATCCGATAATTCTTCTTAGTATAATGTAATGTGATGGATAATTAAAGTTAGGACATAATGACCATGCAGTAAAAGATAAAGAGATAAAGATATATGCATAGAGAAAAAGAGAATTTGAATTGATCAGGAGATGACTAAGTGCACTCGAATTGCCAGGATTCAGTTAAAGCCACAATGTATGCCTCAGTTAACTAAAGAACTCACAGTGGTCACTAAGAGTAAATCAATCAGCATGATTTTAGTTAATAATAGTTAACTAAGTGTTAAATAAGAAGGACTAGTTAACTAAAGTGTTTTCACTTAGTTAAACTAAAATATGGCACTTCAGTAAATCAAGGAGAACTCAAATTGATCAATGCAGTGACGTTATCAAGAAAGAATCAGTTAAAGAGAGTTATGTAAGTGACAAAAAAGAATATATAGTTAACTAATTGTAATTGGATGATGACACTTATGTTAAACTAAAAGATGACACTTGAGTTACAACTCTTGCATGATGACACTTAAGTTAGGAACTTAACTAAGTTGGAAAGCTTTCAGTTAAGAGGCAAGTTCAACCTAAGCGACAGTTTAGTGACATAAAGCACTACATGAGAAGTGGGGCACACTTCTTCATGCAATATTGAGACATCCAGCCTGAGGGCGAGTTCATCCTGAAGTTAGAAGAAGCCTATGCATGAGAATAATGTATAAATATGTTATAAGGGATTGATGAATTCAATGTGAAGTGAATTCTCTTCTCCATTGAAGGAAAGAAACTTCTCTTTGTGCAAGTTATTGTTCTTTCTTGTTATTGATGTGTTGGGCACATTGGAAATCACATCTGATTGATCTCTCTTCTCTATTACTTTCGTATTTTTACCACGAGTGTTTTGTTGATCTCTTATCTTCCGAAATAAATCTGATATGTTGCAAGAGAAATCATTCTCTACTATCCATTATATTATACTAAGAAGAATTGTTGGGGGTTTTGTTCTCATAGTGTTGAGATTTTTCCCCACCGTATATCTTGTGTTATGGTTGTATGAATTTCATGTGATTGAATTGTCTCATTACTTCAAGTTTTAACATATAAAAGAATTAAAGATCAAATCTCAACCAAATATTAACATGGTATCATAGATTAGGGCGTGAATAAGCTCAAATTTTCATGCCATCTAGAGCCTATGTAGATCCTGAGAAGTTGAGCACAATATTTGAAGACTGTGGCATCAATATCTGTACGACCGAAAGACCGTCTTGAGGGAACCTCAAACTTCAACACTCAGAAGTCTAGGATTCTCAACATCCTAGAGGAGCGTGACTTTGATGGATATGTATCCACTGTGGTGGAGGATCCTACAACTAATGCAGGGCGTATAAACTTCAAGAATAATCAAGCTGAGGCCAAACATATCATCTATGATTAGGTAAAAGATAACTTGGTGCCCGTGATCACACTGTTGAAGACCGCAAAAGAATGTTATGATACACTGAACAATATATATGAGAAGAAGGCCCCAACACAAAAGATGGCATTGAAGAACAAGCTACAAAACCTCAAGATGGAGAAGGACGAGACAGTGGCCTCCTTCACTACTATCTCTCAGATAAGAGACCGACTTGTTAACTTTGGAGTTGTGGTGGATGAAGATGATCTCATCCACACCACCATTGATGGTATCCCATCTTCATGGGAGACATTCTTGGCTTCTATTAATGGGAGTGAAGTGCAACCTAGGTTTGAAAAATTGTGGCATGACTGTATCCAAGAAGGGTGAATCGAGAGAAAATCTATGTACACTGAAGAAGAAAATATTTCCCTTACGGAAATAATGAAGAAAGGAAAGAAACCCTTCTTCCAAAATAAGTTCTCTCATCTAAAGAAGAAGGATTTCAACAAAGGATTTAACAATTCAAAAGCTAGATGCTTCAATTGCAACAAGAAAGGGAATTTCTCAAGAGAGTGCAAAGCAAAGCGAAAAGGAAATTTTCATGCTTCTACTGCTATAGAAGATGAAACCACTCAAACGAATGCATCTCGAGAAAGGGAGACAAGAAGGGAGTTTTACCTTGTCTCATCCCTTTCGGGATCCATCATCACAAGTGAAGACGCATGGTTGATTGATATTGGCACATCCAAACATATGACTGGTTACAAGAGTGCCATCACTGACCTAAAGGAGAAAAAGTTCACATGCATGGTAGAGTCGGGGGACAACTCAACATATTTGATCCAAGGAGTTGGATCCACCTGTAACGAACCCAAATTTCTAAGTTAGTGATTTTGGTAAATTTTTAAAATTTTCAGCATGAACATTAACAATAAAATATGAGATATACTGTTTTCCCTTAAACATAAAGTCTGATAATGTAATATACCAAAATCCTACCTCAACATTTATATGAAATTTCAAAATAGAGTTTTGAAATGTTTACTTAATTGATAAACTAATTCTTCAATACTTCATTGAGATAAAATGTGAGACAAGCTATTTTATCTTCAACTTAAGTTCCATACAATCCTCTAGTTTGTACCTTAGTATTAATATAATGAAGATCATACCTAATGCATATTCAATATAAAATAGATCTCTAATAAAAGATGATGAATTATACCAATAATCTATCTTTTTCTATAAGTATCTTTTGCATTCTAAGTAATTGTTAATAACTCTTTATCAATAACCATTTCTTACAAATCTATGGCTTAACACGAGAGCATGTTCTATTCAATAAGATTTGTTTGTATTAAGGATCGTGAAGCAACCGTCCTTGCAGCAATATAATGACTATCAAAATTTCAAGCATTCTGATCACATAGATATCCAAACATATGTATTCTTAAAACAACCCATAACTCTATAGTAATATTAACTAACTTGATATAGAATGACATTTGTATGTTTTGCAATTCTAGAAGAACTTAAAACCAGATGCATTTAGTTTAATAACAAACCATCACAAATTTGGCACATAATAACATACAAGAGAGATCACACCTAAGAGACCATAAAATCATCACAAGGAAAATAAACATAAGGTACACCTGTAGTGACACATACAAAATAGAATTTTTTAACGTGGTTCACCCAATCTAGGGCTACGTCTACAAAATGGTGTATTATATTATTAGTCAAATAGAGTGTTTAACTTGCAATCAGTTATTGCATAATTTCTGCTTTCTCAATCATAGGAGCCTTCCGATCATGGAAGTCAGTTCCTAGACATTTAACTCTAGCATCCCATAGAAATCTATTAAATCTTTATTCCTTAACTAAATATGACTGAGTTATACATGGGAAAAGACCCTTCCGCTTATTAACCATCCTTTTATATAATTAATCTATTGTTACTTTAAATCCTTTCTCTTATATAAACCCTTTCAACAATATTGGTCTTATTGAAAATGTAGGCATAGTATCTATAAAATAATTCAAATGCTAGTATCTAATAATATACATCAACAAAAAACTTACCTTCATACTAGCATTATTATAGGTTCATCAACGCCCACATAAGACAGACAAGAAACTAGATCTGCTACGAAGTGTACAAAGGGCGTTCTAACTATTATGGTGCTGATATGAAACAGGGTACGTAGTGACTCCTTCATAAGTTAGCAGTTCCTTAAGTTAAGGGAAAAGAATATGTATGTGATGGGGAGGCATCGATCCCACGACTTCCTACCTGTGGTTCAATGGCCAAGATAAAGCTAAAAGTTCATCACTGGCAATTGACCAAAACTACTATGATCTAAAATATATATAACCCAATAATATTTTTTTTACAGAAAAGACTCGGATCTAAGGAATTGTACACCAATGTTTTATTTCAACATTCAACCCAAATCGGAATTATTCAATAGCGTTTGCATCGATCAATCCATCAATCTCTCTAACTTGAAGGAGACATCAATCCATCGATCTCTCTAACTTCAACCCGAAGCATTTAATGTCACCTATATCCCAAGGTGGTTGTCAAAAAGTATGTTACCTTAGTAAAAGGTTTTTAGGAACTTCGTTTGAGGGATGCACCCTTCTCGATTTTACTCTATAATCATAAATACATAAGAATGTATAATATAGGTATGTTTATATATATGTTTATACTTTTATAAATATATTTATTCACATGGTTCTATTTTCATGAAATAGTATATAATGATTATGTTTCAATAATAACGCTTTTATATATATAATCATTATGCCAATTGATATATATATATATATAAATAAGCCAATATTTTATTTAAATGTTTATTTTGTCCATAGCCCAAAGTATGGTAGTTAAAATGAGAAAATAAATGAGTACTTATTTCTAAATAAATAGATCCAATAAATAGATATAATCATTATGCTAATTGATATATATATAAATAAGCCAATACTTTATTTAAATGTTTATTTTGCTCATAGCCCAAAGTATGGTAGTTAAAATGAGAAAATAAATGAGTACTTAATTCTAAATAAATAGATCCTTCTTATCTTATATGTATATATATATATATATATATAAACATATATATATTTTTTAACTCTTAGTGTACCCAAATATATAAATTGATTAAGCTTGAGTTTTACTAAAAGTAAGTTAAGCTTATCAATATATACTAATAGATTTAAGTTTCTTTTAACTTTATTTGAAAATTTGAGTACTCTCTTGTACGAGTAGCATTTATATATATATGCTCTTACACATCTCAAAATTTTGGATGTATAGGTATATGAAGTATTATTATAACAAATAATATTTGATCCAAGTAATGGTATACTTATACCTATCTCTCTTATATTCTCAAGATTCTAATTATATACTTTTAGGGTTTTACGAACCGTACATAGTTTTTATCTAGTAGATTTAATTAGCTTATGTTAATTCCTCAATCATGGGTGATGATCTTAACCTTACCTTCCTTTAGTGGGTTCGCTTGTAGTCATCAAAATGCGTCGCCGTCCTTAAACTCTTAATCTTACTCTTTATGACTTTTAAGGGTTGAGCCACATACTCACAAAGTTTACTGGTGGGGCCTTGGCCTTGAACTCCTCACCAAAAACGATTACAATAATTATTTACATTTATACAAATTATTAGGTAAAAAAGGAGGGATGTTACACCACTTCATTCCAGCTGAGCACCGGTGATATTTTACATGTGGAGGACATTCTATATTTTCCAGGATTGAAGAAGAACCTCCTTTAAGTTTTGGTTCTTGAATACAAAGGCTTATGATTTATCGTCATGGATAACAAAGCACTTTAATATCCAAATAACAAAAGACTAGACTCTGCTACTATGATTGGAGTTCGAGAGGGAGGAATCTACAAGGTACCCAAGAAGTACAGTCAAGCTATGATTCACTACACTATCATTCCATGCAAGCTATGGCACCTAAGGATTGGACACCTACACTACAAAGCGCTACCAAGACTTCAAAAGATGGTAAAAGGTATGCCCCTATTTGATTTTGAGCATGATAGTGTGTGTCAGGGTTGTGCACTTGGCAAGAATGTTAAATTTTTTTTTCCAAGAGTACTACCAGATCTAAAGGTATTTCAGATTTAATACATTCTGATGTATGCTGTCCCATGTCATCCCCCTCACTGAGTGGCTTCTTATATTATGTAATGTTCATAGATTATTTTTTGAGGAAGACATGGATTTATTTCATGAAAGCTAAAAGTGAAACTCTTAACAAATTTAAAGATTTAAAATCCCTAGTTGAAAATAAGAAAGAAAATCACAACCGTGCATTAAGGTATGATAATGTGTTGGAGAAAACTCACTATGGCTTAGGGTGTACCACAACAGACAAATGACTACCACAAATCAACTCAATTCTTAGAACTATGCTATATAAATGACAATGCTAAGTTAATGAAGAAGATAACCAACCTCGATCCAAACGTTTGATGTAGATCCCCGTTGGAGCTTTTCAATCCGTGCACTTGAATCTGCAAATTAGTCTTGACAGCCAATATACAACAAGTACATATAATATATAAACGACATTAACATCATCAATAGCAATGGCCCATGATATAACAAGTAAATGCAACCCAATGTAAGATAAACAACATTTACAACATTAATGGACGAGAATATGAGTATTTCTATTAATAAACAAGAAGAAGTACAAAGTGATACGACCTCTTGCCGGCAACCAATCTGAACCAAGATCTGGATCAATCCACTTGGGCCTCCACCATTTCAATCCTCCATGAAATGCAAACTCAAACTAGATAGGAGTTTGGAAGGTGAACATAAAGGGTTCACAACTACAAGGATCAATGAGTGTAGACTCAAGATAGGGAAAAAATCCGCTAGAGTTCTCTTGCTCTTCTTTTTTCTCCGGTCCATAAGCCATATGTGCTCAATATATAGTCCTCTCAAAGGTAAATGAAAAGACACATCGATACGTTACTTGGGCAGATGGAGAGACAAAGGTCACCCAATGACCACTTTTTGGGAGTAAAAAGTAATAAACTAGTGATTTTTACCATTTTACTTGATACCCGCAAGCTATAGTGATGCAACTCACGAGTGCGCATGCTATAGTGATGCAACATGTGGGTCAGAGGAAAAATGAGGAAAAATATGTCTGAAGGATATAAGTGGATCTGAGTCAGTGAAATGGATCCTACAGGCCAAAGAATGCTGATGCTCACAGGGTGGAAGATTATGTTGTAACAGATGTCCCCTTATGTGTGAGGTCAGAGACTGATGCTACGATGGCCGAAATACTTTATAAAAATCAGAAGTGAAGTGATGGAGACACAAGTGGAAAGAGAAGCTCACTCGTCATAATACAATAGTATCCCTAAATACATGTCATAGTACAACAATCTGATACAATAGCCATGAATAGGAAGTACATAATGAATACATGTCATAAGTGATCATAGCCATGATCCCTTTACAGTAAGATATGGTCTCCTACTGAAAAGGAAACAACTGGTGCAAACTGGAGGTACAATTTGCTAATATCTGAGAGGTGATATCTCAGATGTAAAGTCAAAGTCATAAGTAGCATACTGAATGCCACTATCGCCTGGGGTCTTCTACACAAGTCTTTGATGGTGCAAGTCCCATCAAGTGAATAAAGGAGTTGGGGTCGAACCTGATGTGACATCGTCTAATTACCGGTCAATGATGTATACCATTAACAGACGCGAGATAACCCACCAATCATGAAAATGGGCATCAAGGAACAGAGTACAATCATAGGAGTGTGAATAAATGAGTTGAAGTCAAACACTAGGATGAATCCATCGATCAGGGGACATTGATGTATTCCCAAATATGTCGATGGTGAGAGAACCTACCACTAATGACTGCAAGCCTCAAGGTACTCAACCGAACTCTAAGCCTCAAGTCCCGAAATAAATGAGCTAAAGTCGACGGAATGAGACTCGCTGGAAGGAGGGAATTAAGGCATCCCCCATCAACTAGCACGAGGTATCAGCTACACTGAAAGATTTGGAAGAACTCAGGTGAAACGGACTAACTCAATAAGGATGGCCGACATGCAATAGTCAAGAGATTTGAGGAGTGGCCGACACTGGTTTCAGGACTTCCTTTGAACAAGAGCATGAGCAGATGGATAGACTTAGGCAACATAAACTTGACATAAACTGTGCAATGCAGGAGGCATTACAAAGGGCTCCATAATGACGGGAAGCTTAACCAATCGGTGGAGAGAACTGAGAAACAAGTACAGCTCCTAACATCTAACTATAGTCCGGACTCATAATGTATGGAGTGGAATGAATGCTCTGTTCAAAGGCAACATAACAGCTGCCAACAAGAAGTAGTGACCATAATCTCGTTCAGCTTTTTGGAATATTTGTTTTTTTGGTCTTTTTCATATTTGGAAAAAGATTGAAAAAGAATAAAATTGCTTATAGTACAACAAGTGAGGGAACGAGTGTCAAATAGCGAGCAAACTAGTTCCAAGCAGTGGAACATACCTATGATCAATGCAAGGAAGTGCATGCAGGATGTGGACACTCGGGGGGGGGTTCCCTCAGGGTCAAAAGGTGATCAAATTGTGAAGGGAAAATATATAAGCTCTGCAGGGCTTGACAGGGAAAAGTGCTTAGGCACCAGGATAATAACTGAGTAAGCAGGAGCCGGCACAAGGCTCAAGCGGCAAGCAGGATGATGCAATGCAATCACAACATGATATAACTGAGGGGAGTCCTTAAGGGAGATGGACAACATAAGACAAAGTAGAGTATGAGTCTTTATCGCAATGTCATGGCGTAACTACTAAGGACTCCCAATCCTAAGGATAAACAATGGCATGGGCACCAAAATGCACAAAGGGGGTCTAACTAGGGTACCCATGTTCGGAAAATCCCTACCGCCACATAACGACACTTCTATAGCAGTGTGAAGGTTCTATGTCAGTTATGAAGCGGGGTCGCACCTAGGGTTTATGAAAGTGGTCAAAAGGTCAAATGCATAATGCACATGGAAATGGCATCTAACCTATATGCCAGGTGTGAAACGTACCTGCCGTAGGTGTAAAATGGTCTAGAACAGCTTTCACCGAAGAAATCTGATTAAAAAATACTACTCCAAGACATTATATTAGTCCATAACGACACAAAACAGTAAAAACTATAGACAAGTGGGTCCTTAAAATTATAAATAGTAATAAAAAATTACAATTCACAATTCATTTTTACTATTCACCCATTTGGAGCTTTTGGTTGGTTTTCACCTGAAAGTTCAGTTGTCGATTCTAGGAGCTACGAGCGACTGTTCATCAAACCATTCGGAGTAGGTTGGTAGTCTCATCCATACCTTTCATTTCAATGCTTTTATTTTAGTTTTTAGCGGTGGGATTTTTTGTTTGGCCAAGCCCTAAATGGCTTCGGCGCTACCCGCGGGCTATAGCTATGTGGGTCACGGGTAGGGCATGAAACGCGCAGTCAACTCAAAGGTTGACCGCGGGTACCCACACCTATATACAAGTTAGCCCGCGGTTACAGTCGTGTAGTTGGTTTTTAAAAATAATTTGACTAAAATGCTTTTTTTCTTCACTCCAGGATGGTTCTAGAGTGGAGGGAGAGGGAGCATGACCAAGTTGATGAGGCCGTGCGCAACGATGTGTAAGCACAGCAGGAATTGCAAGCCTGTGGGTTGTACAAATTCTGGAGTATAGGGGGTTTGAGGGCCCAAAACCTATTACTCCGGCGCTTGATTGACTATTGGTATGTTAATGCACAAAACTTCAATCTCAATGGGAAAATCCTCACACTGGAAGTGGATGACATCTACTTCATTACCGGTTTGTCCCGTCGAGGTGAGGAGGTTAGTCTTCGGTCTCATATTGTGGGTGGTGGGATCACCGTCCTTGATTACATATCGTGGTATTGCCCTGCAAACACACGCACGGTGGGAAGTCAGGTGCCCATCAATGCCATAGTGAATCTAAGCATGAAGATCATTGTGGCTACCTCAGTGCGGATCATGGGATCCAAAGCTTTGCACTAGGCATTCAGGTCGGTGATGTTCTATGCATCACAATGCATGCAGCCTATAGTGTTTGACTAGTGTACCACACTGTTGGGGTCTATGAAGACCCAACTGACATAATGCAAAGAAGGGAAGGCTAAACAATTCAGGTATGGGAGTATCCTATGAAGCTTCTTCTTTGAGAGAGTTCCAGGGCTTAGTCCGAGGGTGGATGTCCCTCATCATAGTCTCCAGGATCCAGCCTTGACCCGGTGGTCTGAGATCTTGATACGACAGGGTGGTGGCCATCTGGCATCACCATATACCGAGGAGTTCTTCCGCTGGTGGGACCGGCAGGTCATTTCCATAGAGGAATACCCCTATGCAGGGATAGACTTCCGCCAGGATAGGGACATGCCACTCCCACCAGACGCCGCGTTCGGAGACATTGGTGAGTACTCTTTTTGGTTTTCGTGTATTAAATTTTTATGGATTTTTTATTATAGATGCAAATGCAAAAATCTTTTTGGTAGTAGTATCATATGCCAATGATTGATTGTTTGCTCACAAACAAAGGCCTAGTGAGACCTGATGGCTTCCTGAGACATGGTCGTTGGGGCAGGGGTGAGGAGGCAGGCGATGCTGCAGCAGGATGCACACTACAGACCTTGTGGCGCAACCTCACACAGATGGTTGCTAGGGTTCCACATATAAAGGTGGCGAGACTACCTGAGGCCATGCAGCACCAAGTAGTGGGGGTTCCGGGTGACTAGGTGTGGCTACTGCAGCGGGTAGCCAATGCAATACACTATTTCTACAAGACACATCCTGTCGAGGCAGCAGCTAGGCCTCCTCGTAGGTATTAGATATCTCAGGATCTCATTTTTGTATTGATATGTATATTTTTTAGGGCTACGGGCTCCAGCTTTCTATGACACTACCATTTTTGGACATATTTATATATATAAAACTTTGGTTCTCCGGTTCTACTATATGTGTGTATGTACAAATGTATGAATGTCTTCTTATATTTGTGTGCTTCATGGTGAATGTGACAAATGCAAATCTAATACATAGTTAGCGTCTGCATCATATATGTGATTAACACTTCTCAGAACATATATGTATGTAATTAAAACAAAATATCGTTCCAAGAGTCTTACCCTTAGGAATTTTCGTAATAGCGTAGGATCTCGCACACAGTACCGCCCCTTCAGCTGAGACACAACTAGTTGTGAATCTAGGCGGACTTCTAAAGACTAGACACCATGGGAAATGGCATCCCGAAGTAGCTCAATGACGGCACTATACTCAGCCACATTGTTAGATATAGGACCAAGACAAGCACCTCCTGAGGACACAACTAGGTGGCCAGGTGAGAAAATAACCCAGGCCGCAGAAGAAAGCTGCTGCGTATGATGGCTAGCACCATCCATGAATCCTAATAACGTCGAAAACTCTGCTGACATCTGTCAATCAAATGAAAGCTAATCAGCAGACCCAAAAACCGAAAGAAAACTGAACTATGTATAGAAGCAACTATAAAATAGTATACAAAAGTATTAGCCTGAACCAAAGGTTCAAGCGTAATACCACTTGAGGTAGAGCCCATTTCTAGGCTCCTTCAAGACAGTCCCCTCATAGTCTTCTAACCCATAAGCTCCTTTTTCCAGGACACGCCTCACGATGTAAGGACCATGCCACATGCGGTTGAACTTGCCTACCCCCAGGGGTTCTTTAGCTTGGTCATATAAGAGGACCAAGTCACCTTCAGCATATTGCGGAGGACGGATAGACCTATCATATTGAACCTTAATACGACATTTGTTGGCATCTATAGCCACAACGACATCTCGACGTTTCTCGTCAAGTTGCTCAAGGTGGATTAAACGTTGCTCAAGACCTGTCGTATCAGGGAGGAGTTCTATGGCCAGTTTAAGTGAAGGGATCTCGCATTCAATCGATAAAAGTGACTCCACACCGTGAACTAGCTGAAACGGTGAGAACCCGGTGGAAATATTGACTGCGGTTCGATATGCCCACAAAGCAGAATATAACATGATGTGCCAATTGGTCTTACTTTGTTGGATGGTACGTTGGAGAATGGTCTTCAAAGACTTATTGACTGCTTCTACTTGACCATTCGCTTGGGGATAATAAGAAGATGAGTGTTCTTGACGAAACCAAAGCTTGACGGACAAATCCTCCATCATCTTGTTTTGAAAGTGACTGCCATGGTCAGTGACAATCTTTTTCGGAATACCGAATCGAGTTATAATTTGATTGAATACGAAGTGGGATGCTGTAGCACCATCGACATTAACGGTAGGCATGGCCTCAGCCCATTTGGAAAAATAGTCCATGGCCACTATGATATGGTGATGCCCCCCAGTCGAAGCTGGTTTGCAATCCATGAAATCCACCCCCCACTTGGTGAAGGGAACGACGGTGACAACCGGATGAAGGGGCGCTGGATGCGAGTGTATGCTCCGAGAAAACACTTGGCAAGGGTGACATCTCTTCACAGTATTAACACAATCCTTAAATATGGAAGGCCAAAAATAATGAGCTCGCATAATACATTGGGCTGTAGCAAGCCCGGATAAGTGACCGCCACACGCCCCAGCATGGCAATCATTAAGCACCCGCTCCACTTCTTCGTGAGTTAAGAAACGATGGAGGATGGAATCCTTTCCTCGACGATACAAAGTGTCACCGACGATAGTATAATCTTTAGCATGATGTTTCACACGCCGTCGCTCATCTTGTGAATATTGCGGAGGAAACTTCAAAGTTTGGAGGTATATGATGACATCCCCATACCAAGGGTTCTCTGACGAGATAAGAAATAAGTGCTCATCCACAAAGGAATCTTCATGAATGACATCCTCATCAAGTCTCGGAAGGTCCGACAAAATCTTAGCAAATACCAATGATTTCACCGACTTTGCCAAAGCAAAATCGAGATCAAATTCTTGAATGATAACAATCCATTTATTATACTCCCCCTCGATAAGGCATCGTGATAGCACGAACTGAAATGGATTGATATGCGCGACAACTATGGTGGTTCTAAGCAAAATGTAATGACGTAACCACTGGATGGAATGAACAGTCGCAAGTGCCAGCTTTTCCACATGAGTATATCTTAGCTCAACATCTACTAGATTTAGACTAAGGTAATAGATGACATACTCGACAAGTGCATCATCCACTTGAACCAAGACCATGCCAATTGTCTCTTGAGACGCGACCACATAAAGGATAAAATCTCGTGCGAAGTTTGGTGGGCTAAGCACAGGCGCCAATACCAAAGCTTTCTTAAGGGCATCGAAAGACTGCTAGGCTCGCTCATTCTAGATAAAAGGTGTGTCCTTCTTCAATAAGCGCGCGAAACCTTTGGTAAGATTAACATAATTGACTACGAAACGACATAGAAAAGTGGCTCTCCCTTGGAGGCTTTGAAGTTGTAACAAATTATGCGGAGGAGGCAACTGAAGTATTGCCTCAACTTTTAGAGGATCGACTCTAATACCCTCTTTCAAAACTATGAAGCCCAGAAGGCGACCCATCCTTACATCAAAGATGCATTTGTTAGGATTCAATCGAATCTTGTATCGTATACATCGTTCGAGAATCATGCGGAGGTGCTTAGGGTGGTCCATTATCTTGCGAGAATGGCCGACAAGATCATCCAAGAAAACCTCCATAATCTTTTTTAAGATCGTGAAAGGCATAGGTCATGGCGCGCTGAAATGTAGCTCCGGCGTTTTTAAGGCCGAAGGGCATTTTCCGATATGCAAACGTTCCCCAAGGACAAATAAAATCTGTCTTATGTTGATCCTCGGGTTTGATTTGAATCTGGTTATATCCGGAAAATCTGTCCATGAAGGAAAAAAATCTCACTCCCCGCACAAGCATCCAAGATTTGATCTATGAATGGTGTGGGGAAGTTGTCTTTCAGACATGCACAGTTCAAATCCCTAAAGTCTGTGCATACACGGATTGTTCCCTGCTTCTTATCCATAGGAACGAGGTTTAACACCCATTCGGTAAGGGGAACGGGGTGGATGAAACCAGCTTTGAGCAGTTTCTCCATCTCTGCCTTGATAACGGCTACTTTTCTAGGGTTCACAGCACGTAAGCGTTGTCGAACCAGTTTAGCATTGGGATATGTTCTAATCTCATGTTCAACAATGCGGGGGTCTATTCCTGGCATCTCCTCATATGACCAGGCGAAAGCTTCCCAGAGTTCTGTAAACAATTAAGTGTAAATAGCAATATCCTCAGGAGTGCAATCGTCACCGATGTAGACATTCTCAACTAGTCTGGAAGTACGAGAAATATTGATCCACATAGTTGGGGAAATGTTAGCCATATTCCCTTCCGCAACACACATCATGCGACTCCAAAAGAGCCATAGGGTGACCAACCATCTCTGCCAGAGTCATCCTAAACTCTTCTCATTCGGTGAGCTCGAGTTTGGGAAGGAAATAAGAGCGATGGTGCATATCTTCCCAAGGTCTCTCACTACCACACATGGCCTCCATAATAGCTTCATCAGAAGGAAAAGTATGATCGAGGCAATCATGGGAACAAGACGAGTTGGCTACCCAAACCGGTAGCGTAACGGGATCTTCCTCGACTGTTTGGGAAGAATAGAGATCTGGTTCTGCAGTGGCTTGTTGAATATGCTGGTAAGCAAGCTCAGCTACAGACAGTGGCATAGACATCTCGACATGTGAAATGTTTCCAGACGTGGAACTCGTGGACTGTAAAGTCCACGGATCATCGAAATAAGAATTCTGGAATGACATATTATGCGAAGGAGGAGATGCATCGTCGGTAATGGTTCCAATAAAATTCACAGGTGCGAAAAAATCATAAGTTCCCATCGGTGAAGGGTACATTCCAACACCCATGTTCCCAATTTCCAGCTGAGAATGAGTAACCTGTGGGACTATGGATCCTATGGATGCTGTGGAAGAGGAGTTAACATAATCGAGCTGATTGATGGTCACAATATTTCCTTCGTGAGGAAAGCAGATAACTTTGAACACAGTAGACATGATAGCTTTCATGGCATACATCCAATTCCGACTTAGTAAAAGGTTGTAGTCGATGGGCGCATCAACCACCTCGACTTCAATAGGCACAGACTTACCTCCCAAGGAGACACCAAGGGAAGGGATAATTCCATGCGGCTTAAATGAACGACTGTTGAATGCAGTGAGCATGGTTCTAGACTTGAGTGGGGAAGGAGAGCCAAGAGCTTTCCAAAAAGCTAACGACATTACTGACATAGAGGCACCTTCGTCAATCATAGTACGTTTGACAAAACTCTGAAGGCACACCACCTGGATTTGAAAAGCCACGTGGTAAGGTAAGCGAGGTTTAACGTCAGTAGTATCGAACTTGATAGCAGTGGGACTTCCCCCATCCTAAACTCCTAACGCACTTAAAAGAGCATGCTTCTGAGAAGGACAGGCTTGCAAAACTTCAAGATCCGACATGGCACACGGAGTTTGGCCCAAATATTCTACGATGGAGTAGTTGTGGGCGGCTCGAGCATTAGGATTATGCGTAGAGCGCTTAAGAACACCTTTCGGTATCAGCGGCATAATAGAGGGCTTCTCGATATACAAGGAATTGTCAGGAGGAGGGGGAGGTTCACTTCCCAAATTGCATTGTGGTGCATCATAATCGCGCTGACGAGTGGAAACACTAACCTCTGACTGAACCATGTTCACACATCCATAACCTCTAGTATTGGAAGAAGACGTTGTCGTCTCAGTAGGTCCATAACCAGTGGTGGGAACATGTGAAGCCATGTTTTGGTGATGAGGTAGTTGATCCTTCAACACAGCTGGGCTCTGTGCCAATTGCTTCGATTCTTCTTCAATACAAGGACATAAGTGAGTAAGATGGTGTTCCCCACAGAGCTTGCAAGGAAACTTCACCTTACACCTAGGTTTACGGTCCTCACCAGCATTTCCGCCTTCCCGAGGAGGGTTGGCATTATCCTTACGGGGGTATTGTGATTGCTATTGTTATTCCCATTGTTTTCACCCTTACGATTATTTCTTCCCTTTTTCTTACCACCAAGTTAATGGTTACCTAACTGGTTCGTCGTTTGCACACTGTGTACATCGGACAATGGAGTGGAAGTGGAGAAGGTGTGAACCTGTCCGAGAGTAGACTGGTTTAGTGACAAATTCTGCATTTGATTAGCTACCAAATCTACGGGGTGAGTGCTTGCAGATCCAACGATGCCATCGACATGCGGTCCAGGAATTGATGTAGGCTCATGACGTGTATGCGGTGCGTCAGGGATGATGTCATACAAAATGCCAGACTGAGAGTATAATAAGTCTAACTGCTGGACTTTCAAGATAGCTTGTTCCTCAGTCACAATGCCAGACATCGAAACATCCTTAGCAATGTATGGGAGTAGATACTTGAGGAACCATTCCAACAGGAACTCTGGAGGAATGTTGGCTTTCACTAACCTCTTCCGCCGACACCACTCTTGAACGTGGTCAGAAATATGTGTGGCCTTGTTTTGACGGAAGGTAGATAAAAGTTCAGTGCCAGTATCATAGCAAACCGGTAACTGGAAATGATCTAAGAAAACCAAAGCGATCTCGTTAAAACCCCTATAGGTGTTTCCAGGAAACTCGACATACCACTTCGCGGTTGCCCCCATGAGGGTGCGTTGAAATAGTCGCAATCTAACAGAATCATGATTCAATGAGTTGGAGGAGCACCAAAGGTGAAATGTCATGACATGATCTCCTGGGTCCTCACCACCTTTCCCCTCAAACTTAGGAATGTCCGAAGGGAGCTTGGTTGGGATCGGGGGCCAAGTAGGGTCATGACACACCGGATCATTCGTGAGCTTCGAAAAATCCGGAAGATTCAAGCGTGCAAGGAACGGGAGCTGAGGCTGGAAAGCTTGATTATAAGCCCCCATAAAAGGTTGGTTAAACGGAACCGTGTTATAAGATGGACCAAAATATTGACCATGAGGATTAAACTGCTGATAATAAGGACCTGACGGACCATAAGCTTGCCCATGGCCATAGGATTGATAACCTCCTCCTGCTTGACCCATTTGAGAGTAAGCAGGTATGTGCATGTTTTGGGCACCATATTGGGGTGGTGGGTTATACTGGTGGCTAGCACCGACTGTGTTGTAGTAAGGGTTTCTACCATGAGTATGGGGCATATATGTACTATTAATAGCAGGAATTGTGTTGTAATGACCATAATGGTATGGTATGTTCCCACCCCCAGCATTAGGATTAGCTTGAGTAGTCGTTTGGTGACCAGAAGCATGAGATATGTTCCCAACCCCAATATTGGTGTGACTAGTAGCAAGGATGGTGGCGTGATGTCCATGTGGATAGGAGATATTCCCACCCCCTACATTAGCATTACTAGTGGCGGCAGTGGACGCGAAAGTATGCGGTATATGTCCACCCCCGTGGTTGGGAGGAGCATTAACATCTGTAAAAGTAGTCATGGGTTGATGAGTAGTGGCATGTGTATTAGGTGGTGGATGGCGAGTCGTGTTTTGAACAACATTCCTATTAGGTTGGGAAATCCTAGGAGGTGGTCGTATTCCAACATTAGCATTGTTAGGAGGAACATGACCAGTCCCCATACTATGTGTGTGGGTGGACAACGTAGTGCCCCCAATGGGTATAGTATGGATAACACCATGACTAGTGCCAGCGTGACTACCAAACGTGGTGGAAGGTTCAACGGTACTATGACTAGGCATACCAAAAGAGAGTGCTGTCGGGTTGATCGTAGGGCCGGTGTCGTCATGTAACTCTGGCATCTCGTGTCTATAACTGCGTGGAAACGAAGGAATGAACGTGTCATCCTATTCTTCTTCCTCGGGTAAGGTCGACATTCCATAAAGATAATTATCTGGATTCGAAGGATCGAACGGATCTCGTTCAAGTGGATTAGGCCAAATAGAACCAGGTTGAGTCTCAGGTGGATCACCTCCCCACTCCTCATGAGGCGTATGGGGATCGGAAGTGTGGTCAACTCCACCCGATGAAGTCGAAGGTTTTTCCTCAGTATCAGAATGTGTGGCAGTCATGACGTCTTGGAAGTAAGCCTCGTAAGAATCTGAAGACTCAGAGGGATCCCTTCGACATACTCTAGCAATACGGCGTGTAACCTCGGCCGGCTTTAAACCAGCCAACCGACGGGATCGGCGGAGAGTAGGGCTCCACGCCACGATATCTACGGAGAGAATATATAATCAAAACGTCCCCTAAAGGCCAACTATCGATAAAAAATAGTAAATCAAAAGCACACACCTAGAGAAACTACAGCCAAGAGCAGACAAACAGAGTGGCTAAATGAGCTCCCGACACTAGAGACGGTATGTCTCGCTTAGGAGAGGCTTGAGACTCCCAAACTATAGCCAGAGGTAACAGAATCAGTTATAGAGACACCCAGGCTTCACTGCGTGTATAGGGTCAAGTCCACTGCACAAACACAACTATGTTGTCCAATCCCTATCTGACTTAGGACACAAATAGTATAACCACTGCAAGTACCCTGTGCGATACCTAGGTAAGGAAACTGTGGTCACCACAATATAACCAATGCTCAGGGGGACAGTCGCAGGTGGGATCCGTCGTATGGGTAGGGTAGCTAAGCTTGAAACTCAATGAGGGTAAAATCCCCCAAGAGTCCCCAGATACGAACAAATCCTGGAAATATCTCCCACGTTCAGCCAGTATCAGAGGGATATCCCTTCAACCAACCTCCCGTAACCTCGTGCTTAACTCTGGTTTCAGTAGAGCTTCCTCAGAACACCGATCTATACCATGGATTTCTCCACTCCCTGTTCAGACACCTAATGTTTCGTCTAGTAGTCTTGGATTGTTAACTCACAATGATCTATTCCAAGACTCTAAACCTATGCTAGTTGGTGTACCTTATAAATAAAATCGGTCTAATCAATTTTAAGATTAAGCGTTAATTTTAATGGCTGTGATTACTCAAGGGATATGATCGTGAAACTAGTGATGTGTAAGACTCAATGGTATGCAAAATTGTCAAATCCTAGACTCATCTATCCAATGAAAACAATGCCCCTAATATGCACAATCAAACCAACGATTTCGAAATAAATATGCAATCCTAATATGCACAATCAGAATCTAAATGAAGGCAGAAAGCACTCAATGCAAGATGCAATACATAAAAGCAAGCAAAATCCATATGGAAATGAAAAATGCAAACAAAATCCTACTATCTAGTCATTGATATGCCAAGGAGATCACTAAGACAACCAGGCAGATACCAAACAGTAAGACTCAGCCAAAGGAATGAGCTCAAAAGGAAAAAACCAACAAGGCTAAATCCAAAGATGGGTAAAAAACCAACAAGGATCAACCAAGAGAAATGAAGAGTTTTGGTCACAACCAAGGCATGGAACAGTCAAGAAACAGGCCAACAAAGACTCAGGATCAACCAAAACCAATCCAAAAACAACCAAAGGTCTTGAATCAACCAAAGCCGGAGTTGTACGCTATTGTCGAAGGAATACTTGCGGGTACCCGCGAGCAGTAAAGTAAATAGACGCGGGTGTACGCGGGCAGAGCTAAGCTATCCCGTGGGTGGGGAAAGGTAAAATGGAAAATAGAGAGTCCAATGGCTCAGAAAAAGCAATTTTTCTATAGTGTATCTCAACGACAGATAAGTGACACAGAGCTTTGACAAACAACAACTCTAATTATAAACTAATGCTCAAAAAATCCCCAAGATGGATGTTTTCCCCAGCGGAGTCGCCATTTCTTTGTTGGAGAAAACTCACTATGGCTTGGGGTGTACGACAACAGACATATGACTACCAGAAATCAACTCAATTATCATAACTATGCTATATAAATTACAATGCTAAGTTAATGAAGAACATAACCAACCTCGATCCAAACGTTTGATGTAGATCCCCGTTGGAGCTTTTCAATCCATGCACTTGAATCTGCAAATTAGTCTTGACACCCAATATACAACAAGCACATATAATATATAAATGGCTTTAACATCATCAATAGCAATGGCCCATGATATAACAAGTAAATGCAACCCAATGTAAGATAAATAACATTTACAACATTAATGGACGAGAATATGAGTATTTCTATTAATAAACAAGAAGAAGTACAAAGTGATACGACCTCTTGCCGGCAACCAATCTGAACCAAGATCTGGATCAATCCACTTGTGCCTCCACCACTTCAATCCTCCATGAAAGGAAAACTCAGACTAGATAGGAGTTTGGAAGGTGAACATAAGGGGTTCACAACTACAAGGATCAATGAGTGTAGACTCAAGATAGGGAAAAAATCTGCTAGAGTTCTCTTGCTCTTCTTTTTTCTCCTGTCCATAAGCCATATGTGCTCAATATATAGTCGTCTCAAAGGTAAATGAAAGGACACATCGAGACGTTACTTGGGCAGATGGAGAGCCAAAGGTCAGCCAATGACCGCTTTTTGGGAATAAAAAGTAATAAACTAGTGATTTTTACCATTTTACTTGCTACCCGCGGGCTATAGTGATGCAACTCACGGGTACGCATGCTATAGTGATGCAACATGTGGGTCAGAGGAAAAATGAGGAAAAATATGTTTGAAGGATATAAGTGGATCTGAGTCAGTGAAATGGATCCTACAGGCCAAAGAATGTTGATGCTCACAGGGTGGAAGATTACATTGTAACATATAATGGAGGTGAATTTGATTCACATGCATTTAATGAGTTATGTAGTGATGTAGGAATATGTATATAGTTAACAGTACCATAGAACCCTCAGCAAAATTGGGTTTCTGAAAGGAAGAATAGAACCATATGTGAGGCTGCAAAATCCATGATGCATGATCAAGATATGTCTACCTCATTATGGGCAGAAATAACCCATAGAATTGTGTATATTCATAATAGAAGCCTGCATGCCATTCTAGATGAGAAGAAACCCAAAAAGTGTTTATCGGTGAGAAGCAAGACATCTCACACTTGAGGATCTTCGAGAGCCCAGTATACATTCATGTACCGAAAGAGAATAGAACAAGGATGGAGCCTTCTGGAAAGAAAGTAACCTTTGTGGGTTATAGTGAGTCATCCAAATCATATTGAATATATGTACCTGGTGAGAGACACATTGAAGTCATCCGATATGTTACCTTCCATGAGGAAGATTATTTCAAAATATCTAAAGAGATTCAATGTGATTAAGAGATGGATGACTCCGAGTTTGATTCTCCCCCTTCCGAGTTTGAGAGGGAGAAATCAGAATATGCCTCAAATTCAGTAGCGCTGGAAGAACCAATAGAACTAATTGAGAGGTCACCTGATGAACCTCCCTCTAAAAGAAGATCTGCTTGGTGTTGAGATATATTACAAAATACAGAGAAACATGGAGCACTAGTAGGCTCATCCAGACAACGCAAGCAACCTGATAGATATTTAGGGTATGTTACACTAATGAGTCACATCAGTGATTCAAAACCATCCTCATATGAAGAAGCTACAAAGAGTCATGTTTGGAAAGATGCAATGACATAAGAGTACGACTCTATAATGAAGAATGATGTTTGGGAGGTTGTTCCCAAACCTAATGGGAAGTCCATTGTGACTTCCAGATGGCTTTACAAGATAAAGCATGTTGCATATGGTAGCATTAAGAAGTATAAATCCAAATTAGTTTCCAGAGGCTTATCTCATAAATAAGGCATCGATTATGATGAGACATTTTCCCCTATGGATAGGTACACCATAATCTGGGCAATTATTGCACTTGCATCTGTCCTAGGATGAAAACTTCACCATATGGATGTGAAGACAACCTTCCTCAATGGTGAGGTTGAGTAAGAGGTTTATATTTAGAAACTTGAAGTATTTTTGGTGCATGGGAAGGGGTCCCATGTTTGCAAGCTAAAGAAAACTCTAAATGGGCTTAAGCAAGCCCCCAGGGGTTGGTACTCCAGAATTGATAGCTACATTCAAAAACTAGGTTTCTGTAAGAGTGAAGCTTATCCAAATTTGTACTTCAAAGTAGTGAAGAACCAACCATTGACATTGGTTCCGTATCTTGATGATTTGTTTCTCACCGGAGAGGAACATATTATTTCTTGGTGCAAGAGGGATCTCACCTTAGAGTTCGAGATGAAATAATTTGGTTTGATGCACTACTTTCTTGGCCTTGAGATCTGGAAAATAAAAGATGCAAATCTTCTATCTCAAGGGAATTACAATATGGATATATTGCATAGGTTTGGCATGATAGATTGCAAATCTATGACTACATCGATGGTTTTCAATTTGAGGAAACTTCATGAGTCAAGCTTTGGATCAGATCTAGTAGATCCCACTTTGTATAGACAAATTATAGGCTCGCTAATGTACTTGATACATTCGAGGCCTGATGTATGTTATTCCATGAGCATTCTGATTCAATTTATGTCTGACCCGAGACACAGACACTGGATAGCTGCTAAGCATGTGCTTAGGTACCTTAGAGGTACAATTTCATATGGACTCAACTATGTCTCCAGTGGAGGATTCATGTTACTTGGTTATATAGACTTAGACTGGGGAGGAAGCTTTGTGGACCGTAACAGTACATCCAGCTATTGGTATAGGCTAGTATTAGCTATGATATCTTGGTCCAGTAGGAAGTAGGGCTCTGTATCCCAAAGCAGTACATAAGCAGAATACAAAGTTGTTAGTGTTTCCTGCCAAGAAGCAGTGTGGCTCAAAAAGATAATTGTAGGGTTGCTCGGTGAAAATCTTGAACCTATAATTATTAGGTGTGAAAATCAGAATTGCATCAAGATTTCCAAAAACCTAGTGTTTCATGACAAGTTTATAAGTTTTAAACCTGTGCAGAGAAGCAAAGCATACAAATTATTTTCAGAAAAAAAAACAAAGATTACACCACATCATTCACACATAATACACATATATTTACCCTGGAAAACCTTAACCGGGAAAACCAACAAAACTTTGATCCACCACTCCTATTTTTCTCATTATCATTATGAATCAATCACAATACAATACAGGTATTCCACAACATCCAATACTATAACCTGTTAACCCATATTATAAAAATTAATAGACTCCAATCCCTTAACCGCGAGTAAATTACATATTTTTAGAAAATCCCCCAAAACATCCAAAAACACCTAAAAAATTTGGCACTCGTTGCGCTCGCAGACGGAAACGGCCTATTGGCCATTTTCGAATGGAAATGGCCGTTAGGCCATTTCTGTGAAGGTGTTGGAGGGATCTTCAGGCAAACCTCCCTCCCTCCACATACATGCAAAAAATATAAAACATACCCAACAAATTTGAAACACATTGAAATGAAGTATCACTTCATCTAAGACATGGTCCAGAAAGGTACAGTGAAACTTTAGTATATTTCTATGAAAGACCAGATTACAGATGTGTTCACAAAGCCTTTGTCAATGATGAAGTTTAGGTACTTCCAAGAAAAAATTGGTATGGCAGAGAATGTTTCCTTCACTGAGAGGAAGTGTTAAATATACAACATCATGAGACATTCTCCAAGCCAATCTTGTGCATCCAATATTGGTCTTCCAGTATAGAGGTGAGAAATTTGATTGCTTTTCACTTAAAGTTTATTCCTCCCGTATAGAGGTAATTGATAAAAGTAATGATGTTGTAAAGTCTTGTTGGACAAGGCTCCAGACTTGTGTCTCAAGTCATTATTCTCATGTGAACTTTCCATATAAAGGTATCCATGAGATGGACCTCCTGTATAGAGGTTGACCTTCAGTATAAAGGTCATGCTTTACTTGTTAAAAGCATTTAATGTTGATTGATGTATTATTAACCATTAATACCATATTGCTATTAAGTCTCCTTTAGATATTGATCACCTCTAAATTGAATTACTCCAGCGTATGATCAATTGTTCCAGAATAATATACTATGATCACAACATCTGATAATTCCACTACTACATTTTTGGCCTTTAGGGGGGGTTGTCTTCCGCCCCCAAAAGTGACCTACAGGGGGGGGTTTTGGATTTGGGGGTGGTTTTGGAAAAGCCGCCCTAAAGGAACCGATGTTAAAATTTTTTCTCTTTAAGGGTGGTTTTTGACGAGATTAGAACTGCCCCCAAAAGTGACTTTTGGGGGCGGTTTGTGACCCCCCTCGTAGAGGTCTACGGAGGCGGTTTTAAACCCCCCTCGTAGACCCCTTTATATAGACCTACGGGGATGGTTTTGAACCCCCTTCATAGAGACCTATGAGGGTGGTTGTGAACCCCCTTCATAAGCCCCCTCATACAAACCTACAGGGGAAGTTTGGAACCCCCCTCATAGAAGACTATAGGGGCAGTTTCAAACCCCCCTCATAGAGGCCTATAGGGGCGGTTATAACCCCCCTCGTATAGTCCTATAGGGGCAGTTTGGAACCCCCCTCGTAGAATCCTATAGGGGCAGTTTAGAACCCCCCTCGTAGAGGCTTATAGGGGTGGTTTTGAACCCCCCTCGTAGAGGCCTATAGAGGCAGTTTGAAACCCCCCTTGTAGAGGCCTATAGGGGCGTTTTGGAACCCCCCTCGTAGATGCCTATGGGGGAGGTTCAAAACCCCCCCTAAAATTCCTTATTACAAACCTTTGGGGGAGGTTACAAACCCCCCTCGTAGGTACCTACAAGGGTGGTTCTAAACCCCCCTCATTGTAACATACAAGGGCAATTTCGAACCCCCCTCGTAGTGACATATTAAGGTGGCTTAGAACCCCCCTCGTAGTGACATATGAAGGCGGTTTATTAGCCCCCTCGTAGCAACATACAAAAACGGTTTGAAACCCCCTCTATAGCCATAATAAATCATAATAAAATATATTTTATTAAAAATACTAATATTGCAATATCAATAGGGCATAGAGGAATCGAACCCCCAACCTCCTTCTTGTAAGGTAGGCGCTCTTCCATTGAGCTAGAACCCTTTCAGAATTGGGGAGAGGAGAATATGAACACCCATATTGCATCATTTGTAATTCTAAGAAAAGACAATAATATCCAAAGACAACCATGCTTAAAATCTAATTTATTTTTCAAAACACATTGATAAGCACAAAAATCTACCATAATAAGCCTAGAGCTCCTTTTAACTTTTGGAACTATTTGAAGAGACCCCAAAGATGTCTAACCACAAAAATCTACATAAGTAATTTCACATAGGATCTATGTTGGTAAAGAAACTGGGATTTAAGTCCCTCATTTACAGATAATTAACATTGATCATATACTAGATCCACAGGGTATACTTCAAAATTTCTAAACACCATAACCATAAAAGCATTACAAGATTATACTAATCCAAGGAAAATGAAAGGAAATGCAAGAAATCATAAAATTGTTAATGAACTCACCTTCATTCAGTACTTATACTGGGGTAAAGATGGATCTAAACTAGTTGTATTTTACTAGTAGTTGTATTTGACCTCTCCATATAGCGCAATATGATTCAATAAAATGTTCTGAGAACCTAGTGAGTAGTATGTTGGATGGGGGAAGCATGACTTTGGGGTTGATTTGAGTTTATTTGCTTGTTGGTATCGTGGTGTATGACTTGTGCTTTGGAATCACAAATCGTCGTAGAAGTTGAAAAAGTTGGGTGATCCTTCTGAGGGCCTTCATTTGAGGTATGACTCGTATACATTGAGATCTATAATATATGCTCAAACCTATTTTCTAAAGAGAGCAAAGCATCATTGGTCGAGGTGGTGAGAGAAGATGGAGAAATATGTACGTTCATATCAGACCCCTATAAGTTGCATTGCAATGTTGAAGGTGTTGATCGATCTCAACCGGATATCTATGAGGACCCACCAAAAATGACCTAGGGAAATCTTGAGGGCATGCATCCAATGAACATTGTGTAAGGAGGGAAGACAATAAGGTCATTCCTCAGCTTCAGAAAGTGCTCTAGGTAAAAAAAGTCTTAAAGTCTGGACCCTTTGAAGGTAGGATCCAGGTGGTTTTATAAGTGTCCTCATGAATCGCTTGATTCAAGTCTTGCTTAGATGATAAGACATTTCCAATTACATTTAAGAATCTTGAAAGCCCAATTGTATGCACACCTAGGAGGGTAGTTGGGGCAATGGCCTTAGAAGCACAAAGTGCAAAATAGGGATATTGATTCCTCCTAGCAACTAATTCCCCAAAGATCCTACTCTATGAATGAAAGATACCAAATGGAAGATGACCTCAAGTCTAAAGGGATGGGATTTGAACTCTACTTGAACAATGTGGTGGGAGACACTCCTTTTTCATTAGATGATGTGTCTTAGAAAGAAGGTTTGGATTCTCTCATTGCCAAGCCCAATCACTGTGAAGGTTGGACACCAGATCTCTAGATTGTAAAGGACCATGGGTTTGAAGATTGCATCCAAGAGGTGCATCTTGGACGAGACATACTAGCATAGATTTGGAAGCATTGGATGGAAAGGAATCCACATCTCTTGTTAAGTCGTCATTGGAGGCCTTGTGCATGTTAAAACATGGCCACATTAACTAGACCTATAAGTAGAACATAGGTCGTGGTGATCCCTTTGGAAGTAGAAATGAAATGTGGAGAGAGCACTCTTTGACAAGTTGAAGATTATAGCCTTGGATTTTGTCAATTATTGAAGGTTGTAGATGGTGGATAGGGAACCGATTTGTCTTTGTAAGAGGCCAAAAGAATTAAGAGGAGTAGAGATATCAACACCGGGTCTACAAGACACCGACAAAGATGTGCTCCTTATTGGGAATTGATCACAAAAACATAGACTTGTTAAACACAATTATAATTAAGAGAGACACTGGGAAGAGTCCACATGTCCAAAATCTCGTCCTTTAATTAAAGTTGGAAATTTAAAACCTAAAAATAAAGGGAAAAAAAACTAACAGCTTCTGAAGAAGTGTAGCGCAGAGAACACAAATTTTAAGGATTCAAGTTTAAAAATTTAAAATTCAAAAGAAAAGCAACTACCATCTTTTAAAGATTTAAAAACCCCAAAATCTTTGACATGCCTGGAAAATTATAACAATCACATTGAAAAACAAAAAGAAACTAATCGGGAGTAGCCATCCAATCAACACCAGCAATTGTAGGCACAATACCAGGAGTTGCAGGAGCCTCAGATTCCCACTAAGCATCAGCAACCTCTGTAGGCCATTTCTATGCTCCAAGGGTAAAGGTAAGAACATATTCAACTTGAGATACCTCCTCTTCTTCTCTTTCCTTGGCTTCCTCTGGCTCCCTATAAAAGAACAAGTATACCTGCAAAAAAAGAATAAAAATGAATTTAGGCACCAAGTTGTCATAAAATTGTTCATGTACAATGATCTGTAAACCATAAATGAAATATATTCATTGGCATGGACTTGAGTTTACCATGACATCCCATTTACGACCTAGGGAAAGTGTTCCCCCCATCTGTAAGACCATCCTTGCCAACATCCAAAACATACAACCAATGATGTGCTTGCCCTTGTTATTCGCAGGAATACCGATGTCAACATGTTTCATTGGAGAATTAGTGTCACAAAAGGAAATGGTTGGAATATTACCGAGGGTTGCTTCTCTTATAGGCTACAAGGCAGCAAAATGATGGTTGTGAGAATAGAAGCTTTAAAAAGTTTAAAATATGAAGCAACATGTAATAGACTTAAAATTTAAATAATTCAAATCACCAATTACTTAACCCATTACCTGATGATCAGTCCTTGGGTCAGTAAGAATCAAAAGACGAGGCTCAGAAAATGATGTCTGAAGCTGATTTGTAAATGTTCCAGGAGTGTGCTTGCCAGCAATTGCATGAGCTCCAATAAATTGAGCAAATTTCAGAACTACTCGCTGACCATATGGCCTTGCAGATTGTACAATTATATCCTGAGGGTTCTCTATTGCAACAATTATTCTTGCAGCAATCTGCAGCTTTTCCCAAGTCTTACCCAAGTTGATGATAAATATGCCTGAAAGAAAAACCACAAATTTGAACATTATATTAGAAGCTCATACAGAAAGAACCCAAGTAAATGAACAACCTACAGAAAACAATTGGACAAATGATTCAACCAATCTATGAACAAGCTTCTCGTAGACCAACAAATTGGATTTCCACAGCATTATTGTCAATTTATACTCTTCCAATACCACTTGTAAATAATTATCACTATCAAATCGGTTCTTGGATGCCTTTTCTGTAACTTATCAATCACTGAGCTATATTGATGGTAAAAAACAAGCATCTAGAGACAGGAATTGTAGGTACCAACATTTTTCCTGTCACCAAAAACTATTATCATTGACATATTTTAACTAGTACCCATTCCCCTAAATCCTAGTGGTATAGTATATAACCCTAATAACATTCAGTAGCATACGACATTGTCGCATATTGACAATACTCACACAATAAGACCATACTCCAGTAGGGTTGTATATCGACAATATTCACGCAATAGGATCACACTCTAGTAGGGTTGTTGATAATACATCACACTAGTACAAACCCATAAGCCTCATAAGTATATTAACCACAAAGCCAACAGGCACATAATCTGCAGAACCTTCAGGCTTCAGATATGGTAATCCCAGAAAGTGAAAGTGCTAATATCTCAAGCCAAGGACTTGACCACAAGATCTGCTTCTAAATTCACAAATATTTTGGTACATGTTTGCACCTTATAAGTCATCTTTGGAATGCAGCGAGCTTGAATGTGCAATAAACAAAACCACCAATAAATTAAATCACTGCTACCATCAAATTTAAACAACTTTGCTGTCCATTTATACACTCTTCTCATACCACTTGTAGATGAATGTCGGATGTCAACAAAGCACGTCATATTACACCTCTGTACAAAAAGATACAACAAATCATGTCATATTACACCTCTTTACAAAAAGATACAACAAAGCACGTCATATTACACTTCTGTACAAAAATATTAAAGAAAACAACATATTGGTCTACATTACATATACATTTTTTCTATGTAGATGAGAGTGAAATTGAGTTCTAAACTATAATTTCTTAAAAATTTATACTCTTCTTTACTCTATGAGGATCCAAAGCTTATGTCTATTCACAAGATAACATTTTCACCTGTGGATATATACAGATTGTTAGCCATCAACAAAGAGATTAATCAAGCACACCATAGCACCTCAAGGTTGATTCTGATTGGTATCACATCACTTCAATCAATATTCAAGAGGGAAAACAATTCAAAGGAGTCTAGAATTGTAGAATTCTAAAGAGGCTCTAATCTTAAGGATCATTTGTCAATGGACCTCTCAAATGATCTGGTACATGACCTGTAATATGCAACAACATCCAAGGGGAAGCATGATTGGACAACCTCAGGGAACTGGCCATCATCCCATGGCCCCTTCTGGACAAACAGATCAACTTTCGAATATACAATCGCCATACACATCTCACCAGTCGCGACAGAAACAAGGATCCATTCAGGGTGCTTCATTTCAACATTCAGTATCTTCAGGGCAGGCATTGCCAGGCATGCAAACAATTGGTACAGTTGGCTCTCCTGCTGTTGGCCCTCAGATCAGACCCTCTGGAGTTTTTCGCTTTGATAATTAAATCATAGTTTGGCTTTTTCTAGTGTAGTTTTTGTTTTAATCAGATCTGAAGTTTAAAACATAATTTTCATCTCTTTCAACTTTAACACTACCCAAGGGTCACTGTGTTAAAGTTCAACAACCTCATCAATACAGTGAAATCATAAACAATAGTACAGTAGTAAGTAAAACTAATTATCAAAGCAAAATAGGTCGAGTAACTTATCTGATTGAGTGAACCTTCCTTGTACTCAGAAAAATTGACTTCTAGATCAGATCTAGCCTCTCAGAGGAAGATCTCTCAGAAGGAACAAGTCTGGCCCTTACCTGTGGGCATAAACATACCTGAGAGAGAGAGAATATGTGTTGTAGCTTAGCAGAGAGTGCAGAGGTCCAAAGACATTAACCAGTTGCCCAAACAAAAAAATTAAGTAAAATAACATGCACTTATTTGGAAATAGAAGCAATGTGGGAGAGGTAATATAATGAACAACATCATGCCAAATTGAAAACCAAACCAAAGATGACAACAAACAAATAGAAATTTCATCTTTATACACAAGCAACCGTCTAAACTCGCTCAATAATCCCGAAAATTTAAGATTGAGTATGATGTAAATAGTCTAATCATTGTTCCAGTACAAGTTCTTAACAACAATACAGAACTAGTGAATTGGAACTATCACTGATCATATAAGACACTAAAAATAAATTGGGCACATCTAACAATAAAGAACAATGTTGAATTTCTCCAACCACATATCTAAAAGCTAGATTACATTTCTTACAGTATAGAATTTAAACTCACTATCAGATAACGATCTGACTTTCTAGACATAGTTGTCAACAAGGTAGTTTTTCTAGCACTAGGTGGACCAAGAACAAGTGTCATTCTGAACAGTTCAATGGCATTTCATGAGAATGCAAAAAGTGCTTGAAATGGATGAATTATGGTGTACATGTTCAAGAAACAAAGCCGATATGAAAATCTTACTGAGAAGGTTTGATGATGCCACTGATATCATGGGATTGTTATAGTCATTGTCCTTGATGGAAAGATCTTCATGTAGTTATGAAATCCTTCATGAAATACAAGTAAAACATAAGAAGACAAGTAAGCAAGCATAGTAGAAGAAGATTTACAAAGGTACATATGGTCCAAAATTGGAATGTACATGCACAAGTGAAATGCAGATCTTTTATCATTTGTTTTTTTCTAATTAAAGCTCATCAGATGGGAAACTAATAGGTAAAAACGATTTGGGATTAAATTTAGAAATATGGTAGGTTGCCACCTAAGTCACTTGACACAAGGACACGGGACACCCCAAATGATATCGATGAATATGTATTGTAGATTAACACTCAGCTTTATAAGGTAAAATCCGGTGTTGACACATCCCACATTGCAGATCTCTTCAACCAAGTAGTTTGCTCAAGCTCCCCCCATCATGGTCATAATACGTCATCCACTCAATTTTGAAATCAAACAATACTTTAAATCCAAACTACAAGACCATCATTATTAGGAACAATTTTACCAAACTCTATGCCACAGTTCTAAATATGTGGATAACAGAATTTTTCAAGAGGAACAGACTCGAGGTTGTAGGGAACTTAAGGTTTCAAAAGGTGGATCATATTTTCAGACTCAATGCTATATTAAGGAGGCTAGGTAGAGGTTTTCCAAAGTCTTATGTTTTTTTGTAGACTTTTGAATGGGTTTAGAGTCAATACCAAGCACATCCCTATTCTAGAGATTCTGAGACATTGGTCTCCCTAAATCCTTCATTGTGGTCATCTCTAGTCTCTATGACATACTTGTATGATGGTTCCGCAAACCAAAGGGCTTTTTTACTTCATCAGGAGCACTAGTAGGGTCAAGTAGGGTTGCCCACTAGCTCCCATATTGTTTGTGGTCTACATTGAAGAGCTAGGGAAGTTTCTTAGGGGGAACACACACATAGATAATGGTCGCAGCCTACACCATGTCTTGATTTCCATACTCTTGTTTGCAGATGACGCGGTCCTTTTGTGCTCCTCCCTCAAGGGCATCCAAAGGAAGCTGGATGTTCTCACAAACTTTTGTGATCTTAAGCAAACGGTTAATAAGACAAGGTCAGAATTTTCAAGACCTCCAAGAAATCACTAGAGAACATCCACTTCCTTTTCCACAAGGGTGAACTGGAGGTTACCACAACCTACACAGATTTGGGTTCCCAGTTCGCAGGCCCTTGATTCACCATGAATCCTGCTTTCCAACACTAACTCTACAAGGGATTGCTTCCTTGGCCTTGCTCGAGCACCAATGTTTTCATTTGCATTTGTAGGACATCCCTACATATGTGCTTTTTGCACACCATCATCAAACCAAAGTTCTTTATGGGGTAGAGGTTTGGGGCCCATATCTATCTTCCAATGATTGGGACCTTGGGTGCATGTTGAGAAGGTGTAGTGTATCATGCTCAAACATATGATCAGTGGCAAATAGACAGTCCCACAGGCCATTAACTAGGATATCTATCCTGGCTCTGACAGTTTACCTACTCTAGAATTTAGGAACTGAAGGGAAAAAAAGCTTTCAGTGCATATATTGATGACACATAATAAGTTATTTCCTTGAAAGAGGAAATAAATGAAAGTCAAACAAGGGTCCAGAATGGGAGGAAAATTTACTTGATCTATTGTTCTTGTTGTTCATCATTCATAACTTGTATAGCCTTTGGGAGCTTGGCAGAGCCAACTTCAAGTTGGTGGCAACGATCCAAGTGTCCTTTCTCAAACTCCCCTTGCATCTTTTCCATCTCTAATTCTCTTTTTGCAATATCTTCATTCAACTGATCAATTTGTTGTCTATTACTTTGCTCCAAATAGTCCATCTGCCCAAAAATTTCAATTAGCATAGCACTCATGAGAACCTCACTAACCAAAATATCAATCTGCAATAAAATATAAATACTTGAACATATTTAATTTTTTCATCAAAATTATGCTTCACATAAAATTATACTCAACTAATTTAGCCAGCTATGTTTCGACTCCCATATGCTCAAGTCTCAACTATCAATTAACCATACCTCTTTCTTGGATTCCTCATGTTGCTCCGTAGCCCTCTGCCTAATAATCTTAATTTCTATGTCTCTCATATGCAATTTTGATGCCACTATACTAACTGTCTCTTCTAAAGTTCTACTATGCTCCTGCTGTTTATATTACACACTACAATAATCCAAGCATAGACTAACTCAACGAGTGATCATTAATCATTCTAGCACTCACCCTTGATGGCCACAGTATTGACCATAACTCCAAATGAATATCTGAATCTCTCAAACTTATCCTTTATGGCTCGATGTTACCCCCAGCTTTGCAAGGGGGTGACAGGGAGAATTTTTTAATTATGGTGACAGAGGTCTGCTACAGAAATTGACATTTTGAAGCCTGTAGCAGAAGAAGGCAGTTCTAGGTTCGTTATAGGAATGTTTTGGGGTTGCTCGTGCTTCACAATAGCAGTAAACAGCAGTAGAAGGTCATTAATTCCATATGCTGGGCACTTCTGGGTGCATTCCCAGCAATAGTAAGGCATCACTCAGCATTATATGCAATGAAAGAGGCCACAGTATCTTTTGGTGAGATTAATGCATACATGTACGATGGATTGATAATTTCTGGAGGAAGGGCACCTAAGGACCCAACTGTAAATGAATTTGTTCTTAAATTGATCGAGCAGTTTTCTGACTTGGACAAGCCCATTGGTTATGGAGGTCTGGAGGTCTTCATGATTTTAGGAAGGCCTTGTACCCAGAATACATTTTTATGGTTCAGAATTGTATTAATAAGCTCTCAGTATGTCCCAATCAAGTTTCCTGTAGCAGTTTGGGATGCATAACAACAACTAATCTCCAAAACCTGGGCATGCTGAGACTTGTTACTAATCTTTTGCAGCAGTAAACAACATTAAATGTCAAGTCTGGGCAATCTGAGCTAATTGCTAGCACTTCTGGGCAGAGATCTGAGGGCTGAAACAGCAGTAATAAAGTAGATCTGAAACTCCAGAAGGGGCCTGAAGAACTAAAGAATCCAAGGACAGGCAACAAAGTTGATATTGTATGAAGGTCTGATGATGTTTTGTAGGATCCTGTGGCTGGAAAAGAAAAGACAAGTTTTCAATATATATCCAGTGCCTGGCTGTTAGTATGCTGTAGATACTAATGGTGCAGACCTCATTGTAAACATGGTGCTGATCTCTAAGATATATTTCTAGTATTGACACCACTGTATGAAGGTTTCTCATATTTGTTTTCAGGCAAAATTTTGAGGATCCTACAGGCCTTTTGAGATGGATGCTTATTATGAAGGGAATGCTATTGGAAGTTCAGTGGATCTATCAAAACTCCGTGGATTGGAGCATCTTTCCAACATGGAAGTGATGTCACAACCTTGTGTGCTTCTGACAATGAAATTCAATACCAGCAATTTCAGCTTCCTGATGACATTACACCAAACTTTGGTCTTTTAGAGGCAAATGCCTTTCTCAGTGCTGAGGGTACCCTCATCAGAAGGTTCATCTTCTTTTGAATATACCAATACATCCAAGCCATTTGTAAGATGGACTATAACAGAAAAAGAAAGGAAATCGCTTTCCTTTCCACAGAAGGAAAGAAAATATATCAATACATCCAAGCCATTTGTAAGAAAGACTATAACAGAAAAAGCAAGGAAATCGCTTTTCTTTCCACAGAAGGAAAGAAATATTTCCATGTGAAATGCCTCTTGGTTATCATCTTCTTTTGAATATACCAATACATCCAAGCCATTTGTAAGAAAACCTATAATAGAAAAAGCAAGGAAAACGCTTTTCTTTCCAAAGAAGGCAAGAAATCTCTCCATGTGAAATGTCTCTTGGTTATGCCAATGGCCATTCTAAGTGTGCTTTAGCTTGGAGCGGTGAAGAAAGATTCTCTGGTGGAGTTGAATCCTTGTATTCTTCAAGGGATTGGGAGCGTCACTCTTGAGATCAACAAATGGTACAGATTAGGAATCGACAACATTCAAGTAATGGCTGTGATATTGGTTTCTTTGGTGAACTGCTGAAACTGCCATTTTCAGATGACAAAGTTGTGATAAGCTCTCCAAATTCCACTTCTAAGAATTCAAAGAGAATCAAAACTGAAATGTAAGCAAAGAAGGATAAAGGTGAAACCGATGGCAAACTAACACTCGGGAAAGGTCCGAGGGGCACATCAAAGCATACTAAATTACTAATAAAGAAGATAAGAGTGTTAATAGTGGGAAGGTGTAGTCACAAAAGAGGATTCCGATAGAATCCTTGGCAGGAAACCTCTGAAAATCCCTTCTAAATGTATTGCAAAGCAGCAGGGCAATGATTTTGTTGATACAGAGAATGCTGTTTCAGTTAGCCTCGACACTCCTTCCATGGATATAAACATAAGCGGCAAAGAATTGAATGAACCATATGAAATTGAGGCTACTTGTGGCAAGAGGCAATGCAAGAAGTAGATAGCTGAGTACAAAACCCACACAGACTCCACGTTAAAAGAAAAAATATTGAATGATTCTATAAGCCATTGGAAACTGAATTGAAAAAGACATAAAATCCTTGGATGCCAGAGCTGGTGGTAAACGTGCAATCAGGATTTTAGTGTGTGACTTGATCTTTGCTGGCTGGAGCTCCATCGAAAGCTATGGTTATCTGTTGCAGCCAATGCATCAAAGAGACCTGTGAATGTGAGCCAAATCACTGCAATTTCTGTGAACAGAATCAAAGGATTCATCAAATGCCAAAATCGATTCTGAAATTCACCCAGTCAAAAAAGTTTCATAATTAGTCTCAGAACCAAACTCAACGGGAGATAATGAACCGAAGTCCACAGGAACATGTGCCATTTCATTTGAGCCTGATCGAGGGGAGGTTATCATATAAATTGTTGTGCGACAGAATTGCTTGGTTCATGGGTGATGCGTGATCTTATACCTTATCCCTCCTATACTTTGGATGGGTTTGTCATGTAGGATGCTTGCGCTTTTCCTTGGAACTTTAGAAACTTTAGACTTAAACCAAGTCAGCTTCTGATTGTCCTCATGTATTTGTTTCATTGGTTCTACGACCATCTTATGATATGATTTTATATCATGCTTCAACTTTGCTTTGCCTACAAGATAATTTTGCACTGTTATACTAACTCTTTCCATACAAGATAAAAAAATTACTCTCAACTTGCATCAGACTACATGAACCAAAAGGCAACTTCCTCCTAATTTGTCTCAGGGATTATATAATTAACTAAAAAATCCCGCTGCACATATTAGACTTTGTTAAATAATACGGTTATGCTTAATGAGTTGTAACTATGCTAGGATACATCCAAAAATTCGTTGCTCGCTTTACATCTGAACTAAAAATTAAGTACCATCCTTTTGTGATAGATGTCATATAAAACCTCAATGAAATAAATAATACAAACCTTTTGAGTGTCTGTTGAATATCTCCATCTCTTCTTTTGTTTCCAAGTAACCATATAGTACACGTTTTCAACCTGGTTGAAACAAGACCCAACGTCTCTCCCAATCATCTTTTCCTCTCCCTTCCTTAAAAAACTGCTTCTGTAAGCGCTCTGCCTCCAAGTATACCATTGATGCTTCCTAAAATATAAGTACACTCATGCCATGGTGACCCTTGGGCCCATATGCATGCCTTGCTCTCATGGCTTTATATCCTTTAAAATACTCCAGTAATTCTTCATTCCCCATTCCAATCCACTGGAAAAACACAATAAACCATAATCAGGAAACTAAAGCATTAGAGAATAGAAAATGCAAGCAAGTACCATTATAGCTCAATTGCTGCTACATTATATGAACAAAGATCCTAAATAATAACATATCAAAGAACAAAAAGGGAGAAAATCTCTTCTTTTGTTGCCAAGTAACCATATAGTACACGTTTTCCACCTGGTTGAAATAAGACCCAACGTCTCTCCCAATCATCTTTTCCTCTCCCTTCCTTAAAATACTGCTTCTGTAAACACTCTGCCTCCAAGTATCCCATTGATGCTTCCTCAAATATAAGGACACTCATGCCATGGTGGCCCTTGGGCCCATATGCATGCCTTGCTCTCATGGCTTTATATCCTTTAAAATACTCTAGTAATTCTTCATTCCCCATTCCAATCCACTAGAAAAACACAATAAACCATAATCAGGAAACTAAAGCATTAGAGAATAAAAAATGCAAGCAAGTACCATTATAGCTCAATTGCTGCTACATTATATGAACAAAGATCCTAAATAATAACATATCAAAGAACAAAAAGGGAGAAAAAAAGTAAAACAGGTACGCATACAAAAGAAAAGAATGACATTTTGATCTGAATAGAATAATAACCCAAAAGGCAGTTTTATGAATAGGTGCATCTACAAGGAGATTACAGCAATTTCCACGAAAGCATGTTAGTTGAGTCCCTAAGAACCCTTCACCATCTATATTCTGCACACAATGTTGAACATGTTTACTGTTTTTTCATTTAAGTAGAGCAACTGTTGGTAGGGCTTGAACAGAAGTAGAACTAGGAATACTGACATGAAAAATTAGACCACAAGAGCAAAACCTTCAGTGTCCACAATGGTAGAAGTAATGTGAGTAGTAGTTTTTGTATGCATTTCTCAGGAGTCCGTAATTCCTATAGTATGGTGAATAAATACTTCAAAGGGATATAAAATATTTTTGGGTGACATGCAAAAGGAACCAACAAGCTGAAGATGATACTTTACACTCGATATTTCCTACAACCAACACATTGCCTGCTATTTTAAATTTGAATGGCCACACATTAACTTCAGATTGCCTGTGAAGTCCCTTTCACAAACTTGGATCTTAAAAGAGACATGATTTATGAAATGAGAAATCGGGTAGTTACAGGACTCAGCTTCCCAGAGGGCTTGCTTATTGGGACATGCAAAACATATTGAGGAAAAATCAAATAAACATAAAGAGGAATTCAATTCCATTCCCAATGCAAAGACCTAGACAATACAAATGAGAAATCTCATTATGATTTCCCACCATACTAACAATATCTTGATTCTAGTTGGGCCATTCCATAGGAGATTGTGGTGGAAACTGTTAATGGACCACTTCACCGGTGTAGTTGATTGGCACTGGGTGACCTTAACTTTCAAGCAATGTCATTTTTGAAACAAATAAGTAACTTGCATTTGACCATTTATGGTGAACTAATTGTGTCTAATATTGCATTTTGTTTTCATGATGCACAATTAATGCATCTAGGTAGTGCCCTCATGATCAATTACAAAATGATGGAAGAAAACTATGATGCTATAATTTTAGAGAATGAACTTGTTTTACTTCTCCCTGTGACACTAAGATAGCTTTGTTCAGAGTTTTGAGCAACAAAAGTGTCATTTTTGGAATTATAAAAAAATATAGTATCTCATTATTTTAAATAAATTTGGAAAGGGTGGAAGCACAAACTTACAAACTATCAGAGACTGCTGCATCTGAAACTAATAAGTGGAGCAAAAACTTACAAAAAATCAGAGACTAATGCATATTTCTTTGCAATCATTGCTTATTGCCAATACAAGTTTGACACCATTCTTGAGCATGTTATAATGAAAAACTAGCATCATATCATTTTTGGTTAGAGACGGGGCTCTCTCAACTTTTAAATCTCCTCTCACTAAGAATTTCAAGGATTAGGGTAGGGACTGTGGCCTATGGTTGTTTTGGTAGCATGGACTTTTTCTTGTAGGGAAGAGTAACACTCAACAATTGCGAAGAAAAGAATGTAATACATCAATTCTTTCTAACCAAAAAAACTGCATTGTCGAAGTGTCATTCTTACTATACAAACATTAAGAAAGCACAACCTCTTCCTTCCCCTTGAGGGATAGAATGAATTTCTGATAATTCTTTCTTTTATTTTCAAGGAAGATTCTAGTTTTTCGAGTGCAGTCAGTTATAAAATATGTATGGCATGACTTGTCCTGTGTTTGGAAGCAGAACCCTACTTTATGTTGCATGATGACAACTTTCTCTAAGGTTATGGTTCCAATGAGTGGGTTTTCTATTTTTTCTTAGCGATACGTTGAAAAAATATTGGGAGTTCGGTTAATGAAGCTATTATTTTGGTCTCATGGAAAGGGGGAAGGAAATAAAAGCATCTGATCATGGGTTGTGAAAATCATAGTGAGTGATGTGGAATAAAACAAAGCAATAGAAAATAGGGATGACATTCATGTGGCCATGGAAACATTCTAACTATAAAGAGAAGTGGAAACCCCTATATCCCACAAGTGGTTGAAAGAAATGCATATATGGTAGGAGCTTTAATTTTTCAGAAGCAAATTCAATTTTTCCTTGTGACGCCCCTCATTCACCTCCAGCTCCATGGGATTTCCTTCTCCACACCATGTATAATTCAACCCATCCCTGTAGCATACTCTAAGCCTATGTTATAGTTTGTTGCTTTACGTACCATCACCAATAATCCCCACAAGAACATTGCCCATATTTGAAATGATGGAACCGACTGGAATCCCACACTATGATTTCTCTCACAAAAATCTTGGAGATGAACTTGGTTGTAGTGTGGTAGTCACTGCACACTTGAAGGTTCTTGATAACTCGAATAGTTGTTTCCAAGGGTGTGTTCAACAACCCAAATGCAATTGCTAACTTCTCACTATGGTGGTTAAGAATTTGTTCCTTCTCCCCCTCTTTCACATCATTCAACACATAGCCTTATCAGGAATATACCCTGCCAACTTAATCTCCCAACATAGGCTCTCCAACTTTGTATAGATTTCACAGGTTTGTGGATGTGACCTATCTCCCACTAGGAAAACATGCATCTGCTTATTGATGTCAATCCAACTACATCCAGGAGTCTTTGTCATGCCTATATCTTTCATCATTTTCCATATATTTTCAACAGTCCCACCTGCCAGTTATTGCATAGATGTTTGAGAGGAGCACATAAGGTGCTGAGTTTTGGGGGTCCAATTTGAAAACACATTCTTCCACCCTTTCTCCTAGCCCTGTATTCTTATGTATTCTACAGGCACCTAACAAACAAATCCAGATAGTAGGATTGGGCTTTATTGGCATTTTGTTTATGAGGTCTTGAGCTTCAACCAAATTCCCTGCACAACCAAGAAGGTCAACAATGCATCTATAATGCTCCATTGTAGGTGTGATGTGGTAAATTTCTTGCATGCAATTGAAATATTGATAGCCCTCATCCACTAGACCTGCATGGCTGCATGCAGACATAACACTAACAAAGGTGATTTTGTTTGGACTCATGCTAGAGTGTTTCATTTGCTCAAAGAGCTTGAGGGCCTCCTTGCCATAACCATGCATTGCATATCCTTCAATCATAGCTATCCAGGAGACAATGCTTCTTTGATGCATATTCACTATTCACATGCTTTTTCTATGTTTCCACATTTTGCATACATATCTATTAGTACATTAGTGACTACAATATCATATTGAAATCCATATCTTATTATTTTCTCATGGATTTCCATACCTTGTTCTAGATATTCCAAGTTAACGCATGCTGGTAGAACACTGGGGAATGTCTTCGAGTCTTGCTCCATGCCAGCTGACTGCATTTGTTTACAGAACTTCATTGCCTCCTCGGCATGCCCATTTTGTGCAAATCCTGCAATCACGACATTCCATGAGACCACATTTGGCCGAGGAATTTCCTTAAACAACTTCAGGGCTCTATCAACAAGCTCATTCTGTGAAAATCCTACAATCATCGGAGTCCAAAAAAACACATCCCTGTGAGGAATTTTCCCAAAGAGATTAAGGGCTTTGTTCAGAAGCCCATTTTGTGCAAACCTTGCAATGACTATATTCCATGAGAACGCATCGTGCTGTGGCATTTCTTGAAAGAGTCTCAGGGCTTTGTCAACAAGCCCAGCCTATAAATCCTACAATCATTGCATTCCATGAGGCCATATCCCACTGCCACATTTTCTCAAACAGATTTCAGGCCTCATCAATGAACCCATTCTGCACAAACCCTGTAACCATTCCATTGCATGAGACCATGTCCTTCTTGGGTATTTCCTTAAAGACTTTTAGGGCTTCATCTATAAACCCATTCTGAGCATACCCCATAAGCAGAACTTTCCAGGATATGACATCTCGTTTAGGAATTTGGTCAAACACTTCACGTGCAATCTTTATCCTCCCATATTTTGTATACATATCCAGTAGGGCATTCGCCACAATGACATGAGACTCATATCCGCTCTTTATTATTCAATGATGGATTTCCATGCCCGGTTGTAGAGATAGATGGGTGATGCATGCCAACAGAATGTTGGCGAAGGTGAAGTGAATCGGCTGGACGCATGTCACCATCATTTGGTGGAAGAGATATAGGGCTTCCTGAGGAGGGCATAAGCTGTAATCATCAGAGTCCATGAACACACATGCCACTTAGGCATTCGATAAAAAATTATGCGAGCATCCTCCTTGTTTCCGCACTTGACATACATGTTGATGGTTGATGAGCATCGAACCATATTAAGCAACTGGGAGAGTCTTATCAGTTGGTTTTTGGTCAGATCATAAAAGCGGGATTGTGAAGGTTCAAAGCGTGAGACATTTCAGGATTTTTGGGCACGAAGATGAAACTAAATAATTCTTATGCATCTTGAATCCCAACTTCTTCACGAATTCATTTGAGATCATATTCTTAAACTTCCTAGGATGAACAACATAATGACCTCATAATCTTCATCTAGACCTTGATGTAGAACAACCATTCTCTCTCAACACTAGATTTTTTGAGCATATCCATCAAATTGATTGGTTAAAATTCCTTCCACATGTGTGTACCACTATTAAAGATTGTGTTTGACAAGGATCTAGATGAAGAAGAAAATATAGTGATTCATGTATTGAGACAATAAAAATATATACTTGCAGAAGCAGGTAGATGTACTCCATTTTTTGGGATATTTGAAATCTGAAGCAATGAATGGCCTTGCTAGGTTTCCATACAAAACGAAAGCTTGTAAAATAATGAATAGGTGAGGATGATAATCTATATAGTACCCTTATTACACCCCCCTTTTCAGGAAGGTTGATAGTAAAAAGAAAGGGTATTGTTATAGCACTGCAAGGACACTATTTGTAGACCTTTTCTTTAACCAACAATCGAGATACTTTGTGTTGGAGGTATTTTCATCATTATCTGAAGCATCATCCAACCTAGAATAATCCAAATAGAACTAATTTATCATCCTATAGAGATTCAAATGGTGGTTTATAGGAAAATTCTACAGGTCATTCATTGCCAAGCAACATTTGAAAGGAAGATGCAATATTAATGCACCTATCTAGTTCTGAAGGTGTAATCCAATAGATTTAAAAAATGGACTTTATAACACATATTTGCATTTAGAGACAACCCATCATGGAATTTATTGCAATGAATTATTTCATAGTTTCTTATTGGAGAAAGGTTTGGTAACACCATGCTTTCATGCATTTCATCAAACACTTTGTGTGCATCCACAAGGCTTCCACAGTTTATAAACACAGTGACAAGTTTTGTTTGCAAAAAGACATAAGGCTAAAATCCTAATTGCGTCATGTGTAGATACACTTGTTTTCCTATCGCCATGGATTTGATAGCCAGACATTATTGTACAAGACAAGCATAATTACATGAGTCCAGACTTATTTTTAGTTGATCCATTGTATACATTTGATCAAAATCTTCCTTTAATCACCCCTTTTTAGCAAGTTTTCTGACGTCCCCAATAATTCCACTAGGTTCTTTATTTCTAGAATCTCAACTGGGTTTTTCCCCCATTTTCCATTGTAGTAGCAACTATGCTTGAATAAAATCTACTGTGATTCACTAGGGGAAAAAATTGGCATATTTTCTTCCATGTATAGTATTGTGTTGGGGTTATCAATAAATCTATTAGAGCCATTTCCGGTGAAGAGGCAGTGCTTCGATTTAGTTGAAATATGGTATGTGGGTGTTAATGTGGTCAATAAAATTTTTCTGACGTCCCCAATAATTCCACTAGGTTCTTTATTTCTAGAATCTCAACTAGGTTTTTCCCCATTTTCCATTGTAGTAGCAACTATGCTTGAATAAAATCTACTGTGATTCACTAGGGGAAAAAATTGGCATATTTTCTTCCATGTATAGTATTGTGTTGGGGTTATCAATAAATCTATGAGAGCCATTTCCGGTGAAGAGGCAGTGCTTCGATTTAGTTGAAATATGGTATGTGGGTGTTAATGTTGACAGGTGAATGCATGGAAACATGTATGTGTAACCTTGCAAAGTCCATCCATTTGGGGGCTTGGAATCCAGTTAGTATTGGCTTCGAACCTAGATCATACTAGCGAGGATTCTATAACACTATTTTGTAATTAATCATTGAAAAGAGTCCTCAAATGGATTTCAATGGAATTGATCGCGGACCAGAAACTTCACATTCCATGGGAAAAAGGTCAAAATGCACATAAATTATCAAAGAAGGAAAATGCAACTAGTGGTACTTATATAGTGTTATTCTCCCCTAAATGAGCAAACCAACTATTTTGTAAAATATTTTTAATTTTACCTAAGAATTTTTAGTATCCAACTAAAACTTTGATATATTTTAATTAGGACAATTATTTAGTAAAATACCTCCAATTTTTCCCAAAATTTCTTAATCTTTGATTGAAACTTTGAGCTAATTTGGGTTGACTCCTTTTATTCAAACGCCTCTCAATTTCAAGTAGATTAGAACAAACCACCACTTTTATCGAGCTATAACAATCAAGAATGATTTGAATAGGAATAGGGTTTCAATCCTCACATTGGCTATGATGGTCTTCCCTAGGCTTGGGTGTTCTCCAACAGAATAAGGATCAAACCCTCTTGCTTCCTTTGTTCTATTTTTTGTTGTTGCCATGATCCAAACTAGAGGGTGCAAATGAAATCAATGGGTCAAAATATTGTATATCACTTTGACCACTATGTATAGTTGATGGAAGAAGAAGAGGATTCAAAAGGACCTTCCCTTGGTAACTGGTGATGGAAATCAACAAGTAATGAATGCAACAATACCCTAAGATGAGAAATAGTAAAATAAGATTTTTATGAAAGACAATATACCCTAGCTAGTCAGAGCTAGGTATGTTTCCCTTGTTGTTATATCCATAGGGGTCATCCCATAGATTTTTCATCTTATGAAATGGTACTATGTATTAGTGGCCTACATAGTGGCAATTGTGTTGGGATTTTGTAATGCATATGAATGTGGGATCACTAATTGGAGCATTGTGTCTACTTATTGGAAATTAGTCATCTTCATCATCAAGGCATGGATAGGAAAGGATGATGGAAGTGTTCTAACATGGCTTTCTTGGTTATAGATACCTAGAATCTTCCTATATATCCCAATGCATGAGCTTCCTACACCAACCATGGTTAATACCTCAACACCTAAACCTAGTGCTCAAAAAATCCTAATGGTTCCCATATCTCCACTTGGTGGTCATGGATACCCTCAGGATATCATGTGTGATGTTTCAATATTGTGATGTTGTTGGCCTTACCTACCTCATTCTTAGCTCCAAGACCCATACATAATGTTGAACAACTTCTTAATGTCATCAGTATCCCACCATTAGGTGAAGGGTATCTTTCAAAGGTTATTTGTGGTGTGTTAAGGTGTTGTTCTTGGACCTCTATGCATAAAAGTTTCTTTTAGGGTGTAAAGCCAATATTTTATTTGTATACCATGTTCATAATCCTAAGACCCATATCTATTATTCAAAGCCTTCTAATGTAATTAATATCCCCACTAGGAGGTGACAGATTCCCTGATTCAAGCCATTGATATGGGCCTTGGGTTTATAGAATGTGCCTTTACAGCCTAAGGCCTAACTTTCATCCGTTTACCATGTCAAAGGCATCGAGACCCATGTCTATTACTCAGTTCCTCCTAATGGAATTGATATCTCAACTCATATGTCAAGGATACCCTCAAATGGTCTTATATAGTCATTTGAAGTGTCTTTCTTGACCATAGATTCCTAGATAGTTCCTTTAGGATCTAAAGTTCAACTTTCCTCCCTTGTCCATGTCTAGGGCCCCAAGACCAATACCTAGTCCTTAAAACCTTACAAATTCCATCCATATCCCTATTCTAAGGCCAAGGATCCCCTTGAGATGTCATGGATTGTGTTTAGAGGTGTCTACATCTTTATTAGCCTTGAATCCCTAAAAGCATCATTCAGTATCACTCAACCACTCAACCATTCAATCTAGGATTGCATGAAGCTAGGATTGGATCGGTTATTCATGTTGATATAATTATATGTATCACTAAATCCCAAAAACAAAGAGGAATCACCATTAAGCTATGAATATGCACATTGGAGTGTTATTTAGTATAGTTCCAAGTATGAAGCTACATGAGAAATCAAACATGCCAAAGACAACACCAAATGAGGAGCAAATTACTTTCTAAAGTTATTTAATTCATCTAATGGTACTATAAATTTGACACATACTCAAGTACTCCACAAAACTGAATTTTACTGCTTGTATCCAAGGCATGAGGGTTTGTTACTTGTTTCCAATTGTCACTACAACAAAATAGCATTTGTTGTAATGACACACCTCTTGGTAACATTTTTCATCATTGGATCACCTCCTATCATTGTCCTTAAATTTTATTAAGCTTGGGAGATTGCATATATATGGCATCTTCAAATCAAGGCATATGCCACTTGATTCTCTTCCCCTTTTATGTGAAATAACTTGTAATCATAGTTGTCCAAAAACTTCACCCATCACCACTACCTAGCAGTCAGTGGTGGGTGAGTCTACAAGTATCTCAAGATCTCATGATATATTCATAATTCAAACTTTCTGGTGTTTTCTGGTGTTTTAGAAGTGCATGAAGACTTTCTCCATTTAGCTATGTATATGTGGAAGAATGGAGTATTTGTTAGACGTGGAATGGGAGGTGGAGACTTGAGTCACTCTTCACAAAAAGGGGAAAAACCACCTCCAAAAGTTCAATTCTCATGAGTTTTAAGGGGGGTTCCAAAAAAAAACGCCTCCAAAAGTTCAATTCTCATGACTTTTAAGGGGGGTTCCAAAAAAAAACGCCTCCAAAAGTTCAATTCTCATGACTTTTAAGGCGGTTTGTCAAAATTGATGAATTCAATGTTAAGTGAATTCTCTTATCCATTGAAGGCAAGGAACTTCTCTTAGTGCAGGTTATTGTTCTTGCTTGTTATTGATGTGCGGGGCACATTGGAAATCACATCCGATTGATCTCTCTTCTCTATTTATTTTGTATCTTCACCAAGGGTGTTTTGGTGATCTCGTGTTTCCAAAATCAATCTGATATGTTTCAAAAGAAAGCATTCTATGCTATCCATTATATTATACTGAGAATAATTGTTGGGGATTTTGTTCTCATAGTTTTGAGGATTTCCCCCAGGTTATATGTTGTGTTATGGTTGTATGAATTTCATGTGATTGAATTGTCTCATTGCTTCAAGTTTCGACAGCTAAAAGAATTAAATATCAAAGCTCAGCCAAATATTAACAGTAGCAACAATGAACCGACTTACCATAAAAAATATCTACCAGCAATAAGAAGACAAGAAGCAATTGATACGCAAGCCCATGAAGCTGTTGAATGGGAGGAATAAGGCTGGCCACAAGAACATATAGCTAGAGATTTGTTGTTGGAGCATATGATATCATAACAGGAAGGCATAAAATAGAGGTATGAGTTCTTTTTCCTGGTTCATTGGTGCATAATTGGTTAACATCTTCAAAGAAAAGAAATCAATTGAGATTGCCTATCATATGGTATGGGGAATACTTATCATTTTATACATATTGTCAAGGATTTTGATGGTGAAACTAATGGTTCCTAGAACATGGGGTATTAAAAAATCTTCCATTAAAAGAGTGGCATGATTACTTTTTGTTTGAACAAAGGTCAATGGATGGTTGCATCTACATATTTGAATTAGATTCGGGTCCTTTCATTTCCATGAACCTACCTTATAACGTAACAGTTTGATGGAAACCTATTTTTTTAATCTTGAAAGAGGTTTTCATAGTGCTCAGCAAGAAACATTGTTATTCCACCAACAAAAGCCTCAATTTCTAGTATTAATCCATGATCAACCCTTATTCTACAAAATGACATGGAATCCATAATGTGAAAGGGTTCATGATACTTGGGAAGTAAATTGATTAAAAAAAGTAACAAGCATTTCCATCCTTCTACAATACATTCTGAGAACTCATCTACAATCATTCCTTCATAAGAGTATGCTTCCATACAATAGAAACAAAACCATATTCATAGGTATGAGATCTTGGTTCATTTCCATAGTTCATTAGTGCATTTCATCATTATTGTTTGGGTCACTATGTTACCATCAAATAGAAATCAAGCTAATATTTGTTGGAGGCCACCTTTTTATGGTATGTAGTTTGCAAATCATTTGATACATATGACAAGGAATTTGATAGATGAATTATTTAAAAGACAAATCACATTTCCAACTTCTTCCTTAATGCACGATCCTCCCATATGGAATGATGAGATTACTTGCGGCCAAAATATTTTTCTTCATACACAAGCTCAATTGTTACTAATGCCATGGTGTTTTCTTCATAATTGTCGGGATCTGATATTATTTGAAAATGATCTCTGTACTCATAAGATCATCAAGGGTGTATGATAACATGTATCTTTGCTAGTAGCATGATAGTTTGATGGCAACACTGTAGCAGAGTTCATGTTCCTTGGGAAATCAGTTGGTTCAAGAATGAAATAAGATATTTCATTAGTTTCTCTATTTATTGTTTCCTTCATTCAACAGTGAATGGATGTTTTCTAGAAATTAAGGCCACTATTTTTATTCACTCATAAACTTGTTCTATATTTTCCCGATGATTCTAAAAAATATCATACTACCTCATGGATTATCCTACAATAGTTTCATTTACATCAAAGTCTTCTTTTCTTCTTGGGACTAATCCATTTTCTTGGATTAAAATATCTAAATTTTTGCGATCAAATGTTGCTAAAGAAATGTCTTTCTTTGCTGGTTTTATTGGGTGTATTCATGGTTTGAAAAAAGAGTACTATGTGCTAAAGATAAATAACTCCAAGACTATTATAAATTTTCTACCTCTACTGCAATTGATGTTGATTTCATTTGCTCCTCTGAGCTATTTCATAGGGCGTAAATTTGTTGGTTTCTAACTATTGAAATTTATCATGAATGCCGGTACAAAATTACCATGAAGGTACATCAACACACAACCCTAAACAAATCCTTGAAACTGTGTCAAATTGTCATGTACATAATTCTCTAACTGTTGGGAAAATTTCAAAATTCCTACATGGATCAACTCACTTCAAAGTAGATTTCAAACCTTGGTTGAGTTTCAAGTTTCATATCAAACTAAAAATTGTTCCCAGACATTTGTTCATATGATAAAGCAACACAAATCAAGCCCAACATTATGTAAACAACCACTACAGCCATGGTATTTCTTTGAAAGATTGTATCTTTTACCAGTTATGTGAAACATTTTTGTCAGTCCACTCTTCTTTTCTTGGCAGTCAGGTAAATTTGTTAGTTTGGGGGGGAATGATTGGTTGCATACATGTCATAAATCATCCACAAAAGCATAGGAAACAACACCTAAGGAGAATAGGTTGTGTTTAGAACAACAAATCAATTCCTGATTGAAGAAAAATGGGAATTACATTATTAGTAAGAATCCGAATCTCTTCATGCATGGAAAAATTGAGAAAACTAGCACAATAAAATTCATGAGAATATTAAATGCACCAAGTGTATGCGGCCAATTGACCAGGTTGTTGGGTTGATTTTGATTGCATGAGGAGATGTTGTTTATTCAGTTTGGGGGAGGAGTTGCTATGCATGATGGTTAAAGGTTTGTTCTCTTCTTTTTCATTCATATTTTGTTTCTCATGCACATTTGTTCTTATATAAAAGTGTAGAATTTGAATTGATGATATCATCGAAATGTCAAACTGGATATCCAAAAAAATTGGCGAGAAGAAGCATCATGGAAAGGAGAATATATTCATCATTTTTCAGAAGAAGAAAAAATTCACGGATTTCAAGAAAATGGCCATCATCACGTATAGCCATTTTTACTATATATCGAGATTCATGCATCCAATGGCTTGATCCAGGTGGATATTGGTGGCGACCCACCTTCTCCAATAGGCTCAAAATAATTTTCTGGCAAATTTGGTAATTTACTATTTTTAGTAGTTTTTCGGATCTTGAACTTCAGGAGTTGTTTTGAGGCCCTAAACGATGTTTTTTGGGGAATCTCCCATCCATCCCAATAGTTTTAAATCTCGGATAGACCTTTCCAATGGGCTACCAAGCACCCCAAATGGAGATCATATGCAAAAGTTATGACCCCAAGAAGTTGACTGTTCAACTAACCACCTTGGGGCCGCAAACTTTATGATGGTTCATCTTCTAGGGTTAGGTTTTTTTATGTTTGGGATTCTTTCCTTCATGCTTATGATAAATAGGCCCTTTCGGCCTACTTTTGTAATCATCTTGGCACAAATGAGCAAGGCGGCCACATCTCTTCTCAGAGATAGCTACTACCATTCTAATTGTTGTATTTTACAGTCTGTTCTATTTCCGGTATTTAATAGAATATGTGTTTATTGTATCGTTGTGTTTTTTGCAATATATCTCTGTATTTGATTCTGTATATGCTCTTTTATTTCGTTCCCAATTAAATATGGATCAGTGGTATCATAGAAATCTTCTCTTTGATTGTTTCTCGGTGCATGTCCCCGATGAGGTCAGGATACAGAGAATTGGGTCTTGAACTAGTTTCACTTGGGGAAGACCACTCTCGCCACCCCAAATGGCCTCCCATGGAGGAAGAAAAGAGAGATGACAAAGTAGGAAATACTATCAGGTTGTTGCTCGAGGAATCCCTCGCGTGACAGAGGAACGAGATGATGGATAATTTCATCCAGATCCTTCGGTGCATGCCAATGACAACAGATACACCTTTGACAAGCAGTCGTTTCGGAGATGCGACTCCCTTCAAGGTACAAGTTAACTTTGATATCCCTTTATTTGAAGGCCAGATTGATGTCGATACCATAGATAAATGGTTGAATCTACTAGAAGGGTATTTCTCTATCCACAATTTTTCCAACAGGGAAAAGATCGTCTTTGCACTCCTCAAGGTTGTCCCCCATGCAAAACATTGGTGGGAAACTTATTGTGAGAAAAATTCATCAGATGAGTCTGGATTGTTTGATGCCAATCCCACTTGGGACTCTTTTATAGATGTTGTTAAGGAACAATATTACCTTGTGGGAAGCTATGATGACCAGTACAAAAAATGGACCATTCTGCTTCAAGAGAGGGACCAAACGGTGTCGGAGTACACCAACAAATTTCATACCTTGCGCACAAATCTAGGTGTCAAGGACTCCGAGCGACACCTAGTACTAAAATATCGTAGTGGCCTACACCAGTACATACGAACAGAGATGGATTTCCTGGAAATCTCTTCACTCAGATCCGCCTATCGATATGCTATCAAAATTGAGCAGAAATTTCAGCAAAAGAACAAGCGTGACTTTGGACTTGTGCAGAAGCAGGGAAAGGGAAACTTTGGCTCACAAAACATGGGGTAGGGAAAGGTCAAACAATCCCAACCACAAGTGAAGAAGGGTAGCGAAAACACAAAGAAGGACACCGGGAAGTGGTTCGAGTTCCAAAAAATTCCCTAGTACAACACTGATGAATGTCACTCAAAACAGTCATTGGTGGCTGAGATCAAACCTTCAGAATCAGATCCCAGTTCCAATTCTGAATCAAAACCTAATTTCATAGCCACAGAAAAAGGGAAGCAGATCATTGATGTAGAACCCAGTGCCATTGTTGCCACCATGCAGATTCAACCAGATGAACCTGAATAGTCAGAGGGAGAGGAGCGCCTTTTCCACTCATAGATGTGGGTGAAGGGATTTCCCCTACACTTTTTTGTGGACAACAGTAGCTAGAAGAACCTGATCTCAGCAGAAGTCATCAAGATATTGGAGCTACCAATAACACCACACCCACAACCATACACCATTGGATGGCTAATCCAAGGATAAGGGATCCACATCAGTCACCAATGTCGCCTACCATATGGCATCAAGCCCTTCAAAGATGGGGTATTGTGTGATGTGGCCCCACTTGAAGTATGTAATGTTCTTTTAGGACAACCATATATGTGGAAGCGTCATGCTGTATATGAATCATGACCTCGCAGTGTCATTGTCACTTTGGGAGGACAACTCTATTGGATACCAGAGACAGTTTCACCTACCCCAACCAAGCAGGGCAGGAAGATAATATCCCACACTGGGAAATTTTCCCTATTCACAATTTCCACTAAAGAAGAACATTAGATCGCAGAGACATCCACAACCTCTACACATTATCCCTCTACTTAGCAAAAACAAGAAGAACACAAATTCAGTGCAGCATCACCTATTCGAGTACCTCTATAGTGCAAGGCCACGCATTCAAGGTCCTCCTCCAAAAATAAACCATCCACACCGGTGTATACCAAGGATACCACAACAACCAAAACTGTTGAAAAGCTCTAGCGCATCCAACAACAACAATTAAAACCCTCTGAAGATTTCAAAGAAATGAAACCTTTTCGCTTCAGCAAACATCGCACCAGGAGCTCAACTCAACACACAATTCAACATATGATAAGGGATTTGATGCAATGGAGACCATTGCTTCCTAAGGAGGGAGGTTTGATCCAGGTGGATATTGGTGGCAACCCACCTTCTCCAACTGGCTCAAAACCGTTTTCTGGAAAATTTGGTAATTTACTATTTTTAGCAATTTTTTGGATCCTGAACTTCGGGAGCCATGTTGAGGCCCTAAATGACATTTTTTGGGGCATCTTGTTAGATTTTAAGCATTAATTCAATATGCTATAGGATCTTCACTGGGAGAATAACATGTACAGTATATCAATGCATAACAATCATATCAAGCATGTCAAGCATCACAATAATCAAAAGCATGAGACAATGGACACAGATTTTTCCGTGGAGAAAACCCTAAGGTGAAAAACCCCACAACTTCCTCAGAGATAGATAGAGAAATAACTCAACCAAAGTACAACTAAATACAATAGATAGTCTCCTACTATGCAGCTTGATCCTCCTCCTTCAATGTGCGCCACTTTCCAAGTGAGAGAAGAGTGAGTTCTGATATGATCAAAATAAAGAATCCTGACTCTCTATTTCTACTTGTCCTGACCTGCCTAATTACTTATGGGGCCGACTTGTCTAATTCAGCCTAATAACCCCAGTTACATATATATCGGGTCGACACCCACATCAGGTAGTCTAATAACCCATCGGCAAGTTAATCTACTTGCGACACTTGTCAATACAAATGATGACACTTCCTTATAGAGGAATAACACATCTCTTATAAGGGTACAATAAATATATATATGAAATACATTCCGAAGTTACATATACATCAACACATCTCCCACCAACAAATTTGACCCATTAGTTGTAAATATCGGATAGACCTTTCCAATGGGCTATCGAGCACCCCAAACGGAGATCGTATGCAAACGTTATCACCCCGGGAAGCTGATTGTTCAACTAACCACCTTGGGGCCGCAAAATTTAAGACGGTTCATCTTCTAGGGTTAGGTTTTTGGATGTTTGGGATTCTTTCCCTCATGCTTATGATAAATAGGCCCTTTCAGCCTCGTTTTGTAATCATCTTAGCACGAATGAGCAAGGCGGCCACATATCTTCTCAGAGATAGCTACTACCATTCTAGTTGTTGTATTTTACAGTTTGTTCTATTTCCGCTATTTAATAGAATATGTGTTTACTGTATTGTTGTGTTCTTTGCAATATATCTCTGTATTTGATCCTGTATATTCTCTTTTACTTCGTTCCCAATTAAATCCACATCATGGTTTCAATTTTTGGTGAGCAAAAGAATTATGTAAAGGGGAATATACTCACCATTTTTCATAATAAAATAGTTCACGGATTTCGAGAAAATGGCCATCATCACCTAGAACCAATTTCTTTTTTTCTCGAAGCCCTTGATATGGGTATCTCTAATGTTTGGTGTGGAGAAGAATTGGAATAGTAGAAGCTTCCCTACAAAATTTCAGCAAAACCATGTTTGTATTTTGTGAGAAAAAACTTGTTGTTACTTCCCATAGTTGCTTGATGTTACTTGTAACAACATGATGTTACTTGTTGCAGATTGTTGTCACTCCATCATAATTGACTACAAATCACTTGAGACATGTTTTTTAAGGTGTGTTGGCTATGAAAATTGAACATATCACTGCTAAGATGATTTAAGTGACCATGGATTGAAAATTCATAATTAGATCACTTGTTTTCCCCATGGTTGGCCAATAATGACATATTTTTGAAGATGACTCTTATACAAGAAATGTAAAGATTGCAAAAAAGAGATAGTTATTGTTTGAGGAAGTTTCAAAATGCTATTTGGAAAGAAGTATTGTATTCTATCAGTATCGTCAATTGGGAAATCAGAGTTGGTTATTATGCATGGAAAAATGAAAGAAACATTCAGATGGGTTCTTTTAGCTTGGATGCTATAAAGATATTTGGTTGCATGAGGACATGCAACATGTTCAGTTTGAGGGAGTGTTGGGTCATGGATATGTCACTATTATTACCATTTATAGACATCCATTTCATCCCTTTTACTTTTTCTTACCACTCATCCATCACTCTATTTGCATAATTTCTCGTAAAATGCTATGTTATACTTATTTATCCTTTAGAGGTTAAGTAATGCTCATTTTCCTTTATTTTTAATAGATTAAGGATTATTATGCCTGATTTTACTAATGATAGTTTATGTTGCAATTTCTCAAGTAACAACACTCTTGTATTTCCTGCAACTCTTCAAGTTGCGACACTCATGGTTGGAATACTAGCAAACCTCCACATTGAAATCCACAACACGTATTTGTTCCTAGTTTCATTGGCATGGATTTGTGACCCTCTATTTGTACCTAGTTCTAACATGGCACCCTCTAGCTTGTGGTCAAGTGATATCAGTCAAACATGTGCCAGATAAGAAGAAACAGTTTTGCGTTGCAATTTGTGGGAATATGAAAACGAATTTTGAAAAACTAAGACATGGGTTTTGTACAAAACGAGACAAATTAGGTGAATTGCGAGCATATTTTACAAGAAGTGCATGATCTGGGAGATATGGGTGGTTCTTTAAGGACGATTTTCATAGATTTATTGTTACAAACGGTTTTTCAAGATTGGCAAATTTGTTTAAAACAAATTCCAAGCTGGGAATTCGATTCCTCATCCTCATCAAGGATTTTATGTATAAATATGTGATCAATCTCATGTATGAGGGAGAAGGGGGAAGAACATAGCATAGAGAAAAAAACTGTTGTATTATTTTAATCTCATAATGGAATCATGTTGGTTCGGTGATCTAATCTTTCTTTTGTGAGTTGTTCTAAGCATCCCTGATTAGAGAAGGATGTCCCCATTTAATGACTAGGTGTTTCCATCTTAATTATTTGTTGCATAGATTCATCGTAGGTTGTTGTCTAAATTTATAGTTGTTGTTATTGCTTCTATATTTTTATATTGTAGATAGATATTAGGTTGTTACTTGTCGAATTCAATTATCTATTGAGAATTGTTTTGATTAATAATTGTTGTCACTTCTGCAAGTAAATATCTCATTACAACTTTACGCTTTGGATTGATTTCCTTTTAATAGTTATCATAGATTTGAAGTCGATCTTTCTAGAACTGGTAAAATGTTGTTGCTTGTAGATTTATTGATTTCCATCAAGTTGTTACTTGCAAATCGATTTCTAGATTGATTTCCATCAAGTTCTTACTTGCAGATCGATTTCTAGATTGATTTCCATTATGTTGCTACCGGCAGAGTGATTTTTATTTGTTGTTACTTAGTATCTTAGTTTTGTCATATGGTTGGATTTTCTTATATTAGATAGTTTTCTTGTTTTATTCTAGTAGACCATTTCTCTCAAAAACAAGTGTGTGATTCTCATTGATTGAAGTGTGGACATTTACTTTTGCAGAGACTTGGTTTTACAATTTGGAATTTCCTTTTCTTTTCTTTTTTTTCAGCAAGAAATATGTGTGGATTGAGTGTGGTTTCAATTACAGTATATTAATTTTTACTCTTATCAATAGTTGTTGTCAGGCGGTTTGATGAGTCATCATCGCGGATGCTGTGCAAGGCTAAAGGTTCCGCGAAAGGAGGAAAATAGTGAGCAAGGCGACAAGTATTTTTGTAGTTTTTGGGTCAATTGGACCGTGTCATGTATATTTTGGGTCATTTAGACTGCACTATGGGGGTTTTGGGTTGTTTGACCACATTTTGTGGGATTTTGGGTTAGTTTTTGTAGAAGTTTGTTAAGAAGCAATTAGCGCAAGCCTATAAATAGATGTAGGTTTGTAAGTGTTGGGATATCTTTTTAGAGCGCATGATTGAAAATCTTGATATCTGAGAGATCTTGATCCAAAGCGGAAGACTGAGTATCTTGTTGTATCTGGGTTTTTGCGGAGATAATATAATGTGACAAAGCTTTTGAGCAAAACCTTTCTGTCATTTCCATCTTTCTGTGGTAAATGCATTTTTCGATATGAATATATGAATGATGCGATGTTTTCTTGCTGCAATTAATGCTTTATTGTTTTATCTGTTGCAATAATGGTTATGTTCCTGTTGAATGATGTCGTGATTATGATTAATTCCTGAGTTGAATGCTTAGATCGATTTTTGAATGTTGCAATAAGTTAGTTAATTGATGCACAACATCCTCCTTCATTCAGCGGAAATATGGTTCCGTCAACTCTCCCTTGAACATCTCGGGTGAGACCTCATCTGCTCCGCAGGTGTTGCTGGACAGGGTTAAACTTGTCTGGGCCAGTGCTCAGGGAGATCGCAGTGGTTTGGGTGTCGACAGCATGAGGAAACCCTATCGAGTGGGTTTGTGTCAACAAATGGTTCCATTTTTGGGACCGCAGTCCGAAGTGAAAGGAGGATATGTTGTGGCATCCGACAAGATTGGTTCGACCTAAAGTTGCAAGCATTTGCTGAAAAAGAAAATAAGAACCCTGGGTTGTCGACAGATTGGTGGTTGGCGAAGTATATCCATGATGGTCCACACGAATACTTTTTCTACGAGTTCCCAATCATCCTGTATGAATGGTTAGAAAAACTGACCTTCCAGAAGAGGAACTTCCAAGGTGGTGAACCGACAGCTTGGACCCCAGAACTGATCTAGGAGCTACAAGAAGTTGAAAACAAAGCGTTGCGGGCTATTGAGGTTTGGGTCGACAACATACTGGAAGGCTACATCACTGAATTTGCAGTTGACACCATAAAGTCTTACAGTGAGGCACAAAGGTAATTCTTCAACAAGCCAAGGGGTAGATTTCTGTTGTCGATACAGTTGTCCATTAAAATGCTCATTTGCGAGAAGGGCATACTGAAGATGCACCTAGATCAGTAAGAAGCATGGTGGGCAGAGGCCATGGATACTACGACGACAGGGGGGTGGTACATGGGATGATAGGGGGTAGATGGGTGTGGGTCACGATGAGACTGTGAAGGAAGTCGAGGAAGAAAGTGGTATTACAAGGGGAGGAGCAAGGTTTCGACAAGAAAAGAGGTAGAGGACAAGAGAAGGTCCTGCTGCGATCGAAACACAAGCAAGTGAAGGAAGACGACACGGGATGAAGCGACCTCACAGTGCCGACAATGACCACCAGGATACGCCCAGGATAGAGGCAGGACCAAACACCAGTAGCAACGTACCCAGACCTTCGCTCACTATCTCTCAACTAGTAAGAAATACAACTTTGGCACCACCATGTTCATCAAATCAACATAATTTAATTGCTAGTAGCTCAGCGACCATAGAAAGGAAGCCCAGGATGGAGGGCGAAGATGAAAAGTTACTGCTATTCCACGGGAATGGAATAGATAATCCCGAGCAGTACTGGTTCTTATGTGAAGCAGTATGGATTGTAAAGCAAATTACTGATGATAATGCCAAGAAAGGACAATTGGAGACAACCCTTCGGGGTCACACATTAGATTGGTTCATGAATCTTGTGCAAGTTCTTGTAGGTGCTCCAGAAAAGATGTTAGATGAAGTTCGCGTTGGATTGATTGCAGAGTTCAAAAAACCCAAATTTGAAGCGCAGTGAAGTGTATTTGTGTGGGATTTCGACCAGCGATTCAAAACATTGATGGAAAGGGTTAGTTTCGACATGAGCATGGTCCAACACAAAGAATGGTTCATTGCGGCATTGCTCCCTCACATTCGACTACCGTTGATGCAACAGAACATTACAACACCGAGTGAGGCTCTAGAGATTGCGATGTAGTTGGAAGCTTCGCCGCTTGGTGAGAGCGCTGCGGGTATGTCACAGATTCAGACACAATTGGATAAATTGACAATACAGCTGCAAGACCTTAAGAAAGGAAAGGAACAACGGGAGGAAGTATGGTGTACGCGATGTCATGGAGAGGGGCATACTAAGGATAATTGCCCAGACTTCCACAATTATCTAGTGTCAGGAGCACTGAATCCATTGAGCAGCGGTGATATGCCGTGGTGTGTTAGGATATTCCTATACTCCATCCTAGTCCTACCAGCATTTTCATCCTTTGCATTTTCAGTCTTGCATGCATTGCATGCATCCACATGTTGCCCAGTCATCAGGTTGAAATCAATGTTTTGAATCGTTGGTCTACTTTATTATTATTTTGTTGCTCATCTTACTGCATTGACCACTCTTAATCTTATTCCTAAATTCTTTCTTGTGAGGTATACATCAGCTCTTAGATATGCTGTGAGGATTTTCACATGGTATCAGAGCATGAGAGTATTGTTTATCTCCATTCTTGAGAGTTTTTTGCAAGTTATTATCAAGATTTCGAGTGCAGCAGTTGCAACAGTTTCTGCATTTTTGCAGCAGTAGCAATTGCAGATATTTTCTATTGTTTTTGTAGGTCTTCAGACAGCTTCTATGTATTCATCAGGAATATTCCTCTTTCTCCATTCAACTATGATGAATGGAAACCACAAATGATAACACATTTGAAGAGACATGGTCTCCTTGATTATGGCTTTGAAAGAGAGTTCGAATCCTCTGAAGAAGAGTATGACTGGTTAAATGAAGGTGAAATAGCTTGTGCATCCATGAGTTATGCTATGTCTCGATGCATGTTCTATGACCTCCCTGATGTTTCATCTCCAAAAGAGCTATGGGCCCACCTGGATGAAATATTTGGCAAGCAGAATAAAGGGATCGGTCCAAACCCTTTTGAGAGCAAGCAAAGTGTTGCATTCGCCCTTCTTGATGATCTCATTGATCATGAATCAGTATCAAACATATCTCATATTGAAGTTGTCCACAAAGAAGGAGAACTTGCAGATTCTACACTCATGCTCCAAATTTCTTCTATTTCGAATTCTATGCTAGCTCACACTCTAGAAATTGCAGAAGGTCCTAAATCCTCTCTTGCACTAGAGTATATTGGTTTGCATCATGATCTATTGAATGTTTCAGAGGTCAAATCAACCATTGGAGGTAATGCATTCGCTCTCCTTGATCACTCACCTCTTATGTACTATAGTATGATCATTATTTCATGCTTTTAGAAGGTTATTGAAGATGATGGCCATTTCCATTCGCTTGGGATAATTTCTCATGCATTTACTGGTTTTGATCTCACCTCTAATGGTTCAAAGGAGATCTCAAGAAACCATGATTCAAGTCTTGGATCTAATTTAAAATCCAAGCAATCACTACTTGGGATAATTTCTCATGCATATGATGGCTTTGATCTCACCCATGCTGGTTCAAAGGAGATCTCAAGAAACCATTTATCAAGTCTTGGAGCTGATTTGGATTCCAAGCAATCACTGTTATTTGATGGTTCGTTTTGGCATAATCTCACCCATGATGGTTCGATGGAGAAGACAAAATACTATCTGCACATTCATAGCTTTGATCCTACCTCAGCTGATTCGAATCACAGGTTCATGGATCATCCTCATACTTTTGGATTTGTTCTCATCACATTCGATCTGAAGAGAAAGTACAAGCACATGCCTTTTGAGCATGATCCACTTCTTCCCAAGAAGAAGATACCTCCAGACATATGACCAAACATCACACCTACTTGAGTTTGGAGCATTTATTTTTGTGTGTGCCTTACATTCTATTTTGAGGGGGGGTATTTTTCCGATGAGGTTTTCCCCATTTCCTCGGTTTATTGACTCTTATTATTCATTGTATTGGGTGACCTTTGGTCTCAGTTACCAGGGCCTAAGATGGATTAAGGGGGGGTGTTAGGATATTCCTATACTCCATCCTTGTCCTACTAGCATTTTCATCCTTTTCATTTTCAGTATTGCATGCATTCCTGCATGCAACATGCATTATGCATACATTGCATGCATTTGCATGCCGCCTAGTCATCAGGTTGATACCTCCAGCACCTAGTCCCTAGTCTTCCAGCACCTCGGAGCTTATTTCCACTCCGATTGAGAAGGGCGCCTTTTCTCACCTACCACTCCTGTTCACTTCAGTTAGCCACCTGTCTTGCCTTGATTTAAGGCTAGATTGACTCCTAACTACTGTTATCACTCCGATGATACTTGACTACCCATTCTGACTCCAAATAGCACCTCATGCGCCCTCCACTGAGCATCCTTCATTCAGGTAGTGCCTCCATGTGCCAGTTACACCTACCACACTCAATTTGACTGATGGTTGACAGTTACTTGTGCATTGATGACTCCACTGATGATGAGTTAGACTTCTAGTTGTGCTCTGATGACACTCCAGTGATATTTTGATCACTCCATGAAGGCTAATTCAAATTGCCACCTTGGCATTCGAATCCTCATGCATTGTACTACTTATTTGTCCATATTGTGACTAATGAATTAGTGTGTGTGAAGTATTTTTGCTTCTATCTGAGTTCTACTGTATTATTATTCTGTTGCTCATCTTACTTCATTGACCACTCTTAATCTTATTCCTAATTTATTTCTTGTGAAGTATACATCAACTCTTAGATCTGTTGTGAGGATTTTCACATGGTGTCGCATCTGTCGGGTATATAGGCACCGCCATGAGGAATGTCAATACATGTAGAAGATGGTCACAAAATTGATGAATTTGTATTGTACCTTATGCAAGTCTGTGGGACATGAAGACAAGGACTGCCGAGCATATGGGCTACTCCATGAACGAACGTACGATGCATTCTATGTGAAGGACGACCAGCGTGCCGTACAACAACTGCAACCGCAGCAAAATGTATCCCAACCACTACCTCAACTGTAGGTGCAGTTTGTACCACAAAAACAACCACAACAATTTATGCTACAATATGCTGCGATGAAAATGGATGCACAGTAGCCACGGTACATTCAGCAGCCACAATATGTGCAGCCTGGGTAGTACGCACAACCGCAACCACAATACCAACAGCAAGGGGGATTCCATGGAGGATTCTAGGGAGGAAGCGGTGACGGATTTGGTCGCGGAATAGGACAAGGACGAGGAGGTCGAGGACCTGTCCAGTGTTAAAATTGCGGAGTGTGGGGACACTACCAGTGAGATTTCCCACAATTGCAGACAAAGTGTACATTTTGTTTTGTTACCGATCACACTTTTGAAAATTTCCCGCAGTTGATTGCGTGATGGCAAGTAGGGAACGTGTCCTAGTTACAGAATCGGAATCATGTGCAAAAACTAGCACATAATCAAGTACAAAAACTGCTGCAAAACCAGAACCAATGTCCAAATCAGAATGCTAACCAGAACATGAACCAACCTTGGAATCCTCCATTGAATCAGACTCGGGGTGCAACTATTGCGACAATTTCTACGAACCAAGAATGCAAGACGCAGCTATTGCAGTGATCACTCGCAGAGGTGCAACAACAGGCAAAGATGGTCCACCGTCTCTCATCCGATTAGCCAATAAGAAGAAGGTATCGTTTGACATTGACTCTGAGTGTGATGTATTTTTTCAAGCGCGTCGTGCGATGGAACAAGATCGCAATAAGGAAATTATTTGTGACATGCCTCCTGCTTTTGCTTCCACTTTCAAGGCAGGTCCATCACGGAAATCTGGTACGTTACAAATTTTTTTTGAAAGTTGTTTATCGCTGGCAAGGGATCCAGATGCTCTTGCCAAGCTTGAAGGGCTATTGCAGTGACCAGCTAGGAGTTGGCATGAGTTGGCAGTAAATTCCTTACAAAGGCGACAAACATGTATGGAAATGCGCATGAACATTCATATTGGAGACTATGAAGTTGATTCAGTTATTCTAGATCTTGGTTCGAATGTCAACATCTTAACCAAGCAGGCCTGGCAGAAAATGGGGAGTCCCACACTGATTTGGTCTCTCGTACAGCTCCATTTGGCTAATCAGGCCAAGGTGACACGGATTGGGAGAGTTCCACGCTTGGTTGTGGACATTGAGGGAATGAAGACATATGCTGACTTCGATGTCATTGAAGTAGTTGAAGTGGGAAACTCCTATCCCGTGTTGCTAGGGATTGGATGGGCCAACGACAGTGCAGCAGTAATCAGCTTTAAGAAGCGGAAGATGAATTTTGAAAACTGTGATCTCAGAGTCATAGCTCCATTGGATCTGGCTAAAGGACGTGGGTATATTGAACCAGTAAAAGATGAAGATCCCAACGGATGGGACCATGCATACAATATTTCAGAAGATTATATTCATCCGACAACTGACGGTGAGCTTGGGTGGCACAACTTCATCTTTGCGTCTTTCGACTCTGGTGATGCGTTAGAGAATTGGCAGAACTGCCTACATGAGGTGCCACTCCACAAGTGTGGGTTAGTCACACAGTCATTATGACGCGTTGCGACTGAGACTGTTGCACTGCCAGTATATGAAGGGCTGCCCGGCTTGTCTAATTTTCTTGTGGAATTCGAGGAAAAGGTCTCAGAACCACAACGATTGCTAGCATTGGAGGAAGCGCTAGAGCCTTCTTTAGCACGTTGGTGGGAGACACATAAGCAATCGATTGCGGGGTGGCTGCAGTGCAAGAGATTGTTGATGGTTCGCTTTGGTGACACCAATGTTTACCACATAGGGAAATATGATGGACGGAATGACCCTGGTAGTCATTCGATGGAATGTCAGATGTTGTGGGTATCGCGACCAAAGGATGAGTGGGTCCATACCTTTGTCCATATGCTGGACGAGATGCCACGATCATGGTATACTGCAGCCAAACAATGAGGGGAGATTACCACTTGGTTGGAGTTGACAGTTTTTTTTACTCATACGTTCAGCTTTGCGGATGCCAACCTGGATGTCCATAATGCTTTGCAACTCATCCGTGACGTAGTTCGGAAGGTTGTTCTTGTGGCATATCCCGCGGATCTGCATACGCACTGCAAGATGTAGTCCATGATGGAATGTTATAATATTATTGGTGGGCCAGAGGATCACGATGATCCACAGAATGTCAATATTCCGGAATTAGAAGGCAGTCGCAATGTGGTAGCACCTGATGCACCAATTGATCCGATCAGTCAGCCGCTAAAGCTCCGAAAAGTCAACATTGGAACAGAGGAAAGTCCAAAGTTTGCGAATGTTGGGGACTATTGGGATGATGAGATGATGGGGAAAGTTACCGACTTGCTGCATGAATTCCAATAATTGTTCCCTACAAAGTTCTCTGAGATGAAGGGAATCTTGGGGGATTTAGGGGAAATGAAGATCCCATTGAAACCAAATGCAAAACCAATCAGTTAACGACCATATCGCTTGAATCCATGCCATAAGGAGAGGATCAAGGTAGAACTTGACCGCATGTTGGATGCTGGCATTATTGAACCGGTGGAGGAATCAAACTGGATTAGTCCTATGGTGGTGCAGGACAAGAAGATAGGCGAAGTGCGCAATTTTGCCGACTTGCAGAAGTTGAACGACGCATGTCTGCATGATCCATTTTCGATCCCGTTCATTGATGAGGTACTGGAGGGCATGGGTGGCCAACAGATGTATTCTTTCATGGATGGGTTCTCTGGCTATCATCAGATAAGAATCGCGAAAGAAGATTGCCACAAGACAACCTTTGTGATGGAGTGGGGTTGTTTTCAATACACAGTGATGCCGTTTGGGTTGAAGAATGCACTGACGATATTCTCTAGGGTCGTAGTTGTTGCTTTTAGGGATTTCATTCAGAATTTTTTGCAGGTTTACATGGATGATTGGACAGTCTATGGATTTTTCAGCGATCATCTGGCCAACCTGCGATTGATGTTGGAGCATTGTTGACAACATCAGATATCGTTGAATTTGAAGAAGTGCATCATCTGTGCACCATTTGGGATATTGTTGGGTCACATTGTCTACAAGTAGGGATTGTTGGTCGACCCCAAAAAGATTGCACTCATTCTGAGCTTAACACTACCAACTAATGTCAAGTAGTTGAGAGCGACGTTGGGACACACTGGGCATTATCACAAGTTCATCAGGGGGTATGTAGCGATCACGGCCCCTATGGAGAAGTTGCTAAAGAAAGATGCGGTCTTTTAGTGGAGTCCTGAATGTGAAGTTAGTTTTGAAACGTCGAAGGCTAAGATGGCCTCAGCGCCAATACTAGTATTTCCGGACTGGAGTAAATAATTCCATGTCCACGTCGATGAATCATCGATTGCACTGGGAGTAGTGCTTGCGCAGCCAAGGGAAGGGGATTTGGATCACCCCATTGCTTTTGCAAGTCAAAAGTTGTCTTCTGCAGAGAGAAACTATACAAAGATAGAGAGGGAAGGTCTGGCGATGGTATATGCGTTGTAGAAGTTCAGGCATTACCTATTAGGCGGTCACTTTAAGATGTTCACAGACCACTCTGCATTGAAATATCTGGTCAATAAGCCTGTGTTGGGGGGGAATATATGTCACTGGCTACTTCTTTGTCAAGAGTTTGATTTTTAGGTGATTGTGAAGCTAGGATGCTTGAACACAGGACCAGATCATCTGTCATGGATTGAGACAGGAGAGGAACCAACCAACATTGAGGACGGGTTGCCCGATATGAAAATATTTATGTTGAAGTAGTTGATGACTACTATGGAGAAATCATTCAGTTTCTGGCAACAGGAACCGCGCCGAAAAGGTTCACCACCCATCAGAAGAAGCAGCTGGTGGTCAAGGATGCATATTTCCAGCTGATTGCAGGCCAGTTGTACAAAATGGGATCCAACAAGATCTTGAGGCGTTGCATTCTGCCTCATGAGCAAGGGAAGATATTGTCGGAAGCACATGCAGGAGTAGTTGGTGGACACTATGGAGGTCGTGCGACTACCAGAAAGGTGCTTCACGTAGGGATTTGGTGGCCGACGCTTCACAATGATGCGATCGATTATGCACAGACCTGTGATGTTTGTCAATGAACTGGGAAACCCTCTAGGAGGGATGATATTCCGTTGAAACCTCAAGTGACACTGCATCCATTTGATAAATGGGAAGTGGATTTCATGGGCCCTATCAACCCACCTAGGAAGCGCACTGGTGCAAGATATATCATTACGGTGACATATTATTTGACACGATGGGTGGAGGCTGCACTAGTGATAGATTGCACTGCGGCTATAGTAATGCGATTCTTATTCAACAACATCGTCACTCGGTTTGGATACCCAAAGGTATTGATGAGCGATCAGGGAAGTCATTTTATCAATCACACCATCAACGCCTTGGCAGTGGAACTGCAGATACAGCATAAGAAGAGCACGCCATATCATCTGCAGGAAAATGGGATAGTAGAATTTTTCAACAAGATCTTGGAGCATGCGCTAACAAAGGTTAGCAATGCGAATCGCGACGACTGGGATTTGAAGATTCCAGCAGTGTTATGGGAATATCGCACCACTTGTAAAAGTTTGACAGGACAAACACCATTCAAACTGGTGTATGGGAAAGAGGCGATTATGCCTATGGAGTACATCGTTCTGAGTTTGCACATCGCGGCAATGATAGGTATGGATGATGAAGCGACATTAGGAGAACATCTGGCGCAACTAGTGTAGCTTGAGGAAGATCTCTTTATCGCAGGCTTCCACTAGAGCGTGGAGAAGGATCGTCAGAAATCTTGGCATGATCACCATATCAAGAACAAACAGTTTCAACAGGGTGACTTGGTGTTGTTGTATGACAACAAGTTTTTAAAGCATCCTGGGAAGTTGCAGATGCATTGGCTTGGTCCCTATCGCATCAATAGCATCACTTCGAGAGGAGCAGTATAGTTGCAGCAGTTAGATGGAGCGATGCTCCCAAAGTGTATCAATGGTAGAAGGGTGAAGCCCTACAGAATGGGCTTGGAGCAATGCGATGCCTGAGTCGCATCAGCAAAAAAAAAAAAAATGTAGGATGCTCGGTGGCAGAATGGCGCACCAGCAGGGACAAAATGCGCAAGCAAAAGTGCTTGTGTTGCAATTTGGGAGCAGGTTCGCGACAGCAGTAGGGTCGTGACGAAGTCAAATTGACAATAAATGCATAAAGTTAAAAATAGTTAATTAGCGCTGCGTGATGGAATGATCGACATTTATGGTGGATCCGACCATTGGATTGATCGAATCAATAGTGGATTTGGGTAATTGAGGTGTGATTTGGTCATGATGCATAATTCGATTTGTTAATGATGGTTAAGGACACACTTTGGAACTATAAGAAGGGGGTTGGATTTGGTCGGAAGGCACCATTGCGCCGACTGCAAAGCAGAGTTAAGTGTTGCATTGTTCAGTTGAATTGTCGAGTTAGGTGTTGCGTATTTGCTAGCAGTCAGTTGGGTTGGCAAGTGAGGAACTATTAAGCCATGAGGAGCCCTGTTGCGGCATGCCGAGCACACCTGTAGTTGATGTTTCCAGTAGGGTAGTGTAACATCCCGAAAATACCAAAATAATTTTTATTTTTTTTATAATAGCAAAATTGATCAAAGTCATTAATGCAGAACATATAAATTAACTTGATTTCTTAACTAAGATGATTAGTAGTGATGACACGTCATACTTTTACACTAAATATGATTTAATTGTATTTGCTAATTCAGATTTAATCGGATGTTAATCTCTTGAATGAAAGATCTTTTATGATTGTGCAATAATAGTACAGTTTACATATGTGTTTAAGTTCTTGGATATTATTGCATGCTGTTACAGATTGTACTGTTATGATATTCTTGATGGAGTGCTGACAGTTTGTTTGTATGTTAACGAAGGGGTCCTATGAGGTACCCTAGATTTTACTTAGCTATGTTTAGCTAAGGCATTGTATCTTGTTTCCATGTGCATACCGCACGTAAGAAATCTTATAAGACAACATAAGTTAAGAGTACTTGTGTCTTTCAATTCATCGTCAATGTAAAATTAAAATGCTAATTACTTCCTTGCATCACTAGTTACTGGAGGTATGGATACATGGTTCTAATCCTAGTTTATGTTCTGTCTTACGAAGCTCTTCAAGGTTACCATTCCATGTCATCCAAAAGTTCTGTTAAGATGCTACATTCATTGTCATAAGACTATTGTCATTGATATTAAAACAACGATACTACTATCTATTAAGTATGCTATTGTGAAGCTTGTAGAAATAATGATTACACATTCGAACTATCATCATACTTGGCGTCTACAAGTCTTAGACTACTATATGTCATGTATTTATCATTTCAATACACAGTTAATATATAGAAAGTATAGTGATTACTGCTTGTACTCATGAACTTAGTAAAAGAATGAATATCGTCATTATTTCAACCATGCTTACAGTATTACATTTGTCATTAGACTTCGTAATACATAGCTAACATTTCTAATATGCTGTACGTATGATGATTATGCAATGGACTTAGTATTGAATGTGTATTACCCAATTATCTATACTTATAGATTCATATTAATATTATGGGTTGGATAAGCATGCTATAGTGTACATGTATCTAATATTCTTGTACATAGTTAGCATCCTAACTATATCTAGTTTTCCATGAATTAGCAATATAATATATATCTATGGCTAAGTTTAAAATTGGGGCTATATAAATTTTACGCTACATTTTACAATGATAAGGTTTTTATTATGCAATGATATGATTATAATGTGCAAACCTAGCTATACGTTAGCACTGTCAGATATTATCATATGCAAACCATGAATACGATGCAAATAAACCTTTTAAATTCTATGACTTAAACATTAGATTGAATCATATTATGACTTATGCTCTTGTCCTAAGTGTTAATAACATATGTTATTGTATTCACCAAAGTCTCATTAATGGAGTGATGAGTTGATGTGCATTGAAATTGTTGTTTACAGGTTGATAGGGTTACGATCATGGATTAATTGTTATGACCGAACTCCATAGTGGAAAGCCTGGTTGTCGACCCACATAGTCCACCCACGTGAACTTTGATCAATAATGTAACTAAGAGTTCTAGATGGCAAGGTTGTTGTATCGCCTCTCCTTCACGTTGTACATGGTAATGTTCACTTGGCATGTAGTGTTGACCATTTCGTGGTTGAAGTAATTAATGAGATGTTAATGCAATATTGCTCGGATTTCAATGTAGCACTGTTGGCTCTTTCTTGTGCGTTGATGTCACTAAATATTGATTGTTGATTTGTGTAAACCTAACCTTGTTGTATGTACTGGTAGCAAGTTCCTCGATCTTTCATTGTTACATTGAATTGAGTCCGACAGGCTGCCAAAATGTAGGGTCGAAGGAAAATCCCTTCCAGGGTTTCGATCCTGTGACCTGTGATATGTAGTTTTCTTTAATAATTGCAAGCTTAGATCCTTGCCATAGAGCCACGATACAGTAATACGAAATGTGGTTTCTGTCAGCTGTTGAGAGTGGTTTTGTATTGGGGTTTGGATTTTCTTTCTGAATCGTCTTCGGGATTTTGAAATTGTGGTTACTGATGTTGCTACCAGACTTCGTTGTTCTCTGTTGGTGTGGTGTGGCAATGACCTGAGCTTCGATTAGAAGGTAATGTTTACAATAATAACAAAATACTATTTTTCTTAATTGTTTTCTTGTATCTTCTTATTTTTAACCACTTCGATGTGTAACTGTGTAGGTACCCTCTTCGTTGGAAGTCTTCTATACAACGGTTGTGGGAAAGGAAAGTTACTACCGCTTCCTGGTAAGCTCCGGTGGTTCTTGCAAATCCTCGTAGGTGCCTTTGTTGTGTTCTTCTATGTGCCGAGAGTTGGAAATCTTTGACTTGTATCAGTGATGGCTGAAAAGAAGTTTAAGCGTGTTTTGTTTTGACATTATTCTGTAAGAGGTTGATCCTCAGTCTTGTATTTGGTGTTCGGCTTAGTATTGTTTTTACTGTAGCGTTTGGAACTGACTTTGAGTTGGTCTTTACACCGTAAGTTGTTAAGTTCAGGGTAAAACCCTATGTAATTTCGTGGTTCCACAGTCTCGGCTTAATGTTAAAATGTTGAGGTACTCTATGCAATATTTGGAACCCTGTAAGGTCGTAATGTATTTCTCTGTTATATGTTTGAATGGAAATCAGAATCGAGGGTTCTTTTTGCACTTGTAAACTATGCTTCGTTTTCTTTTCAATGGAAAGTTATATTTAAATAACAGTTGACTGTGTGAAAGCTGGTTTCGGTGATGCCAAGCAACAATAGTTGTCTTGGGCCGAAATTTATAATTTGCTTGACTTAAAAACTGTATGTCTGTGTTTTGTTCTCGTTGTTGATAATCTTATTTGAAATAGATGAAAATGGTTTACTGTTAATAGATGTCGAAACGGATATGCCTCCATACTCTAGTTTTGTTTTTACGAAGGATACTCTACCTGTAGCTTAGGATTTCTATCGGGCTTGTGCCGGGATTTGTACCCAAGATTAAATCTTTGTAATCATAATTTCGATAATGTATAAGTGTACTGCTAGGGATTGTGAGCTAATGTTTAGACATGAATATGTAATCATGCCTTCGGCTAACTATTAGATAATTCTTAGATAGTAAACTTACCATATATAAAAGATAATATGGTTCTAGAAAGTGATGACTAGGGTTTAATAAGTCATAAATGTTATCATTCTTTGAATAATGTCTACAGCTTGTCGTAGAAGACTTGAGATAGAAATTATGATGTGTGTATACAGAATTAGGTTTTGTAGTGAATTAGGTTTTGATACTACTGTAATAAATATTCGATACTTGAAATCAAAGCAAGAAATTAGTGAAGAAATAAAATATGTATAATGTCATGAAATCTATAAAGTGATTAGTTCTTGTAGCTGCTATAATTTTTGAAAATACTATTACTTGGATAATCATGAAATGTTTACTTTTGATTGCATTTGCTTGCTATCTTAATGAATAGAGACAGGAGAATATATGGATCTGTCAGAAGCATATTGTGTTCTTCTTTCAATTAATATTTACATGAATTCTATACTGCAATTTGTGCTATACTATAATGTTTTACTGTGTTTAAAAATATGACAAAATTATAGATAGAACACTTACTGAAATCATTTATCCAATCAATGGCAATCTACCTATCTCTCATTTATCATTAATTTGCTTCTGTATACTAGAGTACTATGTAGAGGATAGCATGGGGAAAAATATAGAGATGGTTATCTAATCAGATCTTTAACAAAGATTTATCATTCATAATTAAACATAGATCAGAAAGTAAAATAAATTCTTTTACAAAACAGAGTTTGATTAAGCAGAAACATTAAGCTATAAACAAAGTAGGAACGGTGAAACTTGGTTAAGTGTAGGGAAACAAACAGCCCAAGGAACCTGTTCCACCCAAGCAATTCCTGAAGACTGCCAAGTTACTTGACTTAGGACCCTTGAGCCTATTCACCGAACCACCAGGAGGAAGAAACTTAGAAGCTTAGGACCTCAATTTGCAGTAGCAATAGTTATCTAGTCTTAAAGACTTAGCAGTCAAAGGGACCTGCACCACCATCTCTGGTTCTCCTTCTCAGAATAATTTTCAAACTTACAGTTGCACTCTCACATAGCCTCCCTATTCGAATCTCTTAGTGATCACCTGATGCACTTGAGGAATATTTCTGTAGAAAATATCGTAAGAGCGTCCTGCTCAATTCAAATTTTCCTTATATAGGATGCTTAGGCCTTTTAGTGGTTAACTGGTCATTTAATGAGTTGTCTGCTCACTCCCACCACCTGGGGGGTAATGCCACATTTTTAGGGGTAGTTGTCTCATAACCAACAGCTAGTGGTGAAGTGCAATTGCTGCCATTTGTCCCATTGTTCTGGAGGTATGGATACATGGTTCTAATCCTATTTTATGTTCTGTCTTACGAAGCTCTTCAAGGTTATCATTCCATGTCGTCCAAAAGTTATGTTATGATGCTACATTCATTGTCATAAGATTATTGTCATTGATACTAAAACAACGATACTACTATCTATTAAGTATGCTACTGTGAAGCTTGTAGAAATAATGATTACACATTCGAACTATCATCATACTTGGCGTCTACAAGTCTTAGACTACTCTATGTCATGTAATTATCATTTCAATACACAGTTAATATATAGAAGGTATAGTGATTACTGCTTGTACTCATGAACTTAGTAAAAGAATGAATATCGTCATTATTTAAACTATGCTTATAGTATTACATTTGTCGTTAGACTTCGTAATACATAGCTAACATTTCTAATATGTTGTATGTATGATGATTAGGCAATGGACTTAGTATTGAATTTGTATTACCCAATTATCTATACTTATAGATTCATATTAATATTATGGGTTGGATAAGCATACTATAGTGTACATGTATCTAATATTCTTGTACATGGTTAGCATCCTAACTATATCTAGTTTTCCATGAATTAACAATATAATATATATCTATATGGATAAGTTTAAACTTGGGGCTATATAAAGTTTACGCTACATTTTACAATGATAAGGTTTTCATTATGCATTGATATGATTGTAATGTGCAAACCTAGCTATACGTTAGCACTGTCAGATATTATCATATGCAAACCATGAATACGATGCAAATAAACCTTTTAAATTCTATGACTTAAACATTAGATTGAATCATATTATGGCTTATGCTCTTGTCCTAAGTGTTAATAACATATGTTATTGTATTCACTAAAGTCTCGTTAATGGAGTGATGAGTTGATGTGCATTGAAATTGTTGTTTCCAGGTTGATAGGGTTACAATCATGTATTAATTGTTATGACCGAACTCCATAGTGGAAAGCCTGATTGTCGACCCATGTAGTCCACCCACGTGAACTTTGATCGATAATGTAACTAATAGTTCTAGCTGGAAAGGTTGTTGTATCACCTCTCCTTCACGTTGTACACGGTAATGTTCACTTGGCATGTATTGTTGGCCACTTCGTGGTTGAAGTAATTAATGAGATGTTAATGCGATATTGCTCGGCTTTCAACGTAGCATTGTTGGTTGTTTCCTATGCGTTGATCTCACCAAATCTTGATTGTTGATTTGTGTAACCCTAACCTTGTTGTATGGAGTGGTAGCAAGTTCCTCGGTCTTTCATTGTTACATTGAATTGAGGCCGACAGGATGCCAAAAGGTAGGGTCGAAGGAAAATCCCTTCTAGGGTTTCGATCCTGTGTCCTGTGATATGTAGTTTTCTTTAATAATTGCAGGCTTAGCTCCTTGCCATAGAGCCACGATACAGTAATACAAAATGTGGTTTTTGTCAGTTGTTGAGAGTGGTTTTTTATTGGGGTTTGGATTTTCTTTCTGAATCATCTTCAGGGTTTTGAAATTGCGGTTACTGATGTTGCTACCAGACTTCGTTGTTCTTCTGCTGGTGTGGTGTGCCAATGACCCGAGCTTCGATTAGAAGGTAATGTTTACGATAATAACAAAATACTGTTTTGCTTAATTGTTTTCTTGTATCTTCTTATTTTTAACCACTTCGATGTGTAACTGTGCAGGTACCCTCTTTGTTGGAAGTCTTCTATACAACGATTTTAGGAAAGGAAAGCTACTACCCGCTTCCTGGTAAGCTCCGGTGGTTCTTGCAAAGCCTCGTAGGTGCCTTTGATGTGTTTTTATATGTGTCAAGAGCAGGGTATTCTTTAAGGATTCTAATATTAGACTTAAGTATAGTATCCTGGGCGATTATTTTGGATTGAAAAAAACATGTTTATAGATAGGTAGGCGAATATTAAATATGAAACATACAATTTACTACTGAAATGTGTAAATTTTGGCGAATATTATGATAAAAAAACATATTTTATGTAAATATAGGCTATATTAGAGACTAAAAATAACCAAATAGCGAATTTATTTTTTGAAAAAAAGCCCGAAAAATAGCCAATTGGTGAAATTTCGCCCTTAAAAATTACCCTGGTCAAGAGTTGGAAATATTCGACTTGTATCAGTGATGGCTGAAAAGAAGTTTAAAATTGTTTTGTTTTGACATTATTCTGTAAGAGGTTGATCCTCAGTCTTGTATTTGGTGTTCGGCTCAGTATTGTTTTTACTGTAGCGTTTGGAACCGACTTTGAGTTGGTCTTTACACCGTAAGTTGTTAAGGTCAGGGTAAAACCCTATGTAATTTCGTGGTTCCATGGTCTCGGCTTAATGTTAAAATGTCGAGGTACTCTATGTAATATTGGGAACCCTGTAAGGTCGTAATGTATTTCTCTGTTATATGTTTGAATGGAAATCAGAATCGAGGGTTCTTTTTGCACTTGTAAACTATGGTTCGTTTTATTTTCAATGGAAAGTTATATTTAAATAACAGTTGACTGTGTGAAAGCTGGTTTCGATGATGCCAAGCAACAATAGCTGTCTTGGGCTGAAATTTATAATTTGCATGACTTAAAAACTGTATGTCTGTGTTTTGTTCTCGTTGTTGATAATCTTATTTGGAATAGATGAAAATGGTTGACTGTTAATAGATGTCGAAACGGATATGCCTCCATACTCTAGTTTTGTTTTTACGAAGGATACTCTACCTGTAGCTTATGATTTCTATCAGGCTTGTGCCAGGATTTGTACCCAAGACTAAATCTTTGTAATCATAATTTCGATAATGTATAAGTGTACTGCTAGGGATTGTGAGCTAATGTTTAGACATGAATATGTAATCGTGCCTTCGGCTAACCGTTAGATAATTCTTAGATAGTAAACTTACCATATATAAAAGATAATATGGTTCTAGAAAGTGGTGACTAGGGTTTAATAAGTCATAAATGTTATCATTCTCTGAATAATGTCTACAGTTTGTCGTAGAAGACTTGAGATAGAAATTATGATGTGTGTATACATAATTAGGGTTTGTAGTGAATTAGGTTTTGATACTACTGTAATAAATATTCGATACTTGAAATCAAAGCAGGAAATTAGTGAAGAAATAAAATATGTATAATGTCATGAAATCTATAAAGTGATTAGTTCTTGCAGCTGCTATAATTCTTGAAAATACTATTACTTGGATAATCATGAAATGTTTAATTTTGATTGCATTTGCTTGCTATCTTAATGAATAGAGACAAGAGAATATATGGAACTGTCAGAAGCATATTGTATTTTTCTTTCAATTAATATTTACATGAATTCTATACTGCAATTTGTGCTATACTATAATGTTTTATTGTGTTTAAAAATAGGACAGAATTATAAACAGAACACTTACTGAAATAATTTATCCAATCAATGGCAATCTGCCTATATCTCATTTATCATTAATTTGCTTCTCTATATTAGAGTACTATGCAGAGGAAAGCATGGGGAAAAATATAGAGATGGTTATCTAATCAAATCTTTAACAAAGCTTTATCATTCAGAATTAAACATAGATCAGAAAGTAAGATAAATTCTTTTACAAAATAGAGTTTGACTAAGCAGAAACATTAAGCTATAAACAAAGTAGGAACAGTGAAACCTAGTTAAGTGTAGGGAAACAAATAGCCCAAGGAACCTATTCCACCCAACAATTCCTGAAGACCGCCAAGTTACTTGCCTTAGGACCCCCGAGCTTGTTCACTGAACCACCAGGAGGAAGAAACTTAGAAGCTTAGGACCTCAACTTGCAGTAGCAATAGTTATCCAGTCTTAAAGACTTAGCAGTCAAAGGGACCTGCATCAACACCTTTGGTTCTCCTTCTTAGAATAATTTGCAGACTTACAGTTGCACTCTCACATAGCCTCCCTATTTGAATCTCTCAGTGATCACCTGATGCACTTGAGGAATATTTCTGCAGAAAATATTGTAAGAGCTGCTTGCTCAATTCGAATCTGCCTTATATAGGCTGCCTAGGCCTTTTAGTGGTTAACTGGTCATTTAATGAGCCGTTTGCTCACTCCCAACACCTGGGGGATAATGCCACATTTTTAGGGGTAGTTGTCCCATAACCAATAGCTAGTGGTGAAGTACAATTGCTGCCATCTCTCCCATGCCTTCTAACAGCTTCCATTCCTCCTAGTGGGTCAGTGAACACTCATTTAACAGTTCCATTGGGTGTTTGTATCCTACTTTAATTTATTAAATAATAATAATCAGTAATTACATTCATCCTTGACCAAAGTTGGTCATAATTACAAAACTTTGTAATTAAAGTTTAACATAAAGTATTTTTCCAATAAAATAATATTTGCAGAATTTGGGTAGGTGATAGGTAGAGTCACCAACTAGGGCGGTCAACATTGAATAAGAAGTTGTCAGCATGCCGGGTGGATTGGCGTTTACGGCAATCCCCAAGAAGCGGTGGGGGGGTCAGCAATCTGAGTCCCCGCAGAGTAAACGACAACTAAGATCATCCGCAGCAGTCGTGGAGGAGTTCCAAGCAGAGGTAGGACAGTCCAGCTGCGGAGTTGATGAAGCAGCTGCTTGGGTAGGGTTGTTTGCTGCAGATATCCCTGGGTATGTCCGCCCCTGCTGGCCTGGTATACCGCCCCAGAAGTTCACAAAGAATCATAAATACCCTGTGCGAATGCCAACACTCCTAGCAGGTATGGAGTGCTCTGTTGATATTGTGTCGGCGTTGATGCGCCTGAAGTATGATGACCATGACATGGTGGCCTATAAGGAAATTACGTTGGACCCCTATGTGTCAAGGACGCATCTTAGCGATATGCCGGTTCCGCAAGATTGGGCGCATTGGTTGGCCCAAGCAGGATTGGTGGGACTCATTAACATGCCACACTTTGGGCGACTGCAAGAGGTTAATGCTTGTGTGAAGCAGCTGCTGGCCTGCTTCCACGGTGGCACATTGTGGCTGGACAGGCTGGTTCTAGTCACTATTGACTTGATTGCCGAAGGATGGGGTAGATCCTTCGCAATAGTTCCGTGGGAAGGAGAATGACAAAAAGAGGGTAGTACAGTTGGTTTGGCGATACGCCTTGGAATGTGACGATAGCGCTTACTACACCAGGAGTATCAATGATAAGGCAGTCCTCACCGACGCGAAGATATTAAGTTGCAAGGTGGACTAGAAGAATTGACCCAACCAATGCAACTCAGGGGTCGTGACATGTGTGCATAGTGCGTAGAAGGTGTGCACATGAACTAGTCACTATTTTTGTTGAACCAGTTAGCGGAGAATGTAGCAGTCGTCCAAGATGGGAAAGGCCCCTTTACGTACAACTGGCTCTTAATCTTAATCGCACTGGTCGCCTAGAAGGAGCCTAAAACTTACCAGGGCATGGAATTTGAGGCCACGAAAACCTGTAATATTGCACGCTATCAGAACTTGTGGTGGGTGCAGGAACCTAAGCGTCTGAAGGAAAGTGAAATACAGTTTTGGGTGTATTGGGAGATGCTACAAGATGCAGCGATGAAGGTGCCCCGCTTAGCTGAAGAAACCACGGTGAAGTACAAGCCGATTGCACTGTCCGCGATTCGGCCTCACGCGATTCACGTGCAAGAAAGGCGCGACCTTGCGAAGCAATGGCTGTTGACACACTATAAGCTGTCCAAAGAAGTGATGGAGGGAATCGTCAGTGATTGGCCGGTTGAATGGCGGGAACCAGTTAGTCTAGTGGATATTGAGGGGGGACCTCCAGTGATGGGCCTAGAGGATGCATTGTCTGCGTAGGACCAGCAGAGTCACCATGAATCGGATCAGGAGTCGTCCGCAAAGACACCCACAGATGAGGATATCAACCACGACCTCGAGGAGGGAAGAACGAAGGAACGTCATGAGTATGTGACGACCAGTGGGGAATCTCCAGCAACAGAGACGTAGTTGGGATGCCTCATAACGGTTATCACTAATGCGATAAATATGACATCCTAAGTGATGACAGCGAAGGTGGAAGCCAGTTTCAAAGAGGTAAATGCTCGGATTGATTCTTTATGCGATGTTGTTTCGCAGAAGGGACCGGAGGTTGCAACTAGGCAGGCCGTTGGTGCAATCAGCACTGAGCCATGGGTTCAGAATGTGAATATTCCCTCGACTGTGATTGTGACTAACAACGAGGATCTCTAGGCATTGCTGCCGCAGTTGGAAAATTTGACCATCAACGTCAATGAGTTTCCAATGAGAGAGTTGACAAATGTGCAGGAAGTTGCCAGCCGAGAAATGGTGGACAGAATACAAGACATCAGTGGCCAGTACCTGCGATTGCAGGAAACGGAAGCAAAGACCCAGTAAGAGGTGGAGGAGCTAAAGGGAAAGGTAGTCGAAGCGACGAAGGTAGTAAATGAATTGGAGGACATACTTGAACAACTGATGGCCGAGAAGAATAGTGCACTAACAGAGCTCAAGAAGGAGAATGATCGGTTGACGGTCGAAAGCGCTTCCATCTAGGATAGCAAGGTACGGTTGGAAGAGGCAATCTCCAAGGCCTGTCAACATGTTCTCGAGCCTACCGCCCAGTTGGATCCGATTCAATGAGCACAACGACTTGGGGCTCTCATCGCCCAATTACCGCATGATAATACAGAGTTAACAGCTCTATTGAACCCGGACACACCACAAGAACGCGTAGATGACTGGAAACACACCATTGAGGAGGCAACAACACAGCTGGGAGAGCTGGAACAGACAAAGACAAAGCTCATGGCAGATACCGTGCAGTTTTGGGGCAGCATTGTTCAAGATGAGAAGATAGAACAACTAACCAAGCTGAGTCAAGAAGTGGAGGGGCAATTGGCGACACTGAAAGTGGCGATGCGAATGATTCCGCCAGTGGCTCAGGTTTCCAAATCAGGGGATATGAAAGATTTGCAGTAGCACATCAAAAAGGTTGAAGAACATCAGAAGAAGCGTGTCGTGCAGCTGGAGGAGTTCCAGGAGATTGGCGGTTAGTTTTTTCTTAAGGTAAGTTCCACACTCCAGGCTGTGTAGGAAGGTCTCCAGCAAGTTGCTGCGTGAGCATCCATCTGCGCAAGATGTGACAAACACTCAGGTGATGGATGCGGCAGTAAAGGAGCAGGTCATGGAAGTCGATCAACAGTACAAGGACTTCAAGGTCAAAACCAATGAGTACATCGTGTCCAATTGACGTGGCTCGAGGGTGAGTCACAAGATTGTGTTTGGGGCCTGTTGGTAGGCGGTTTGATGAGTCAGCATCATAGCAGCGCGGATGCTACGCAAGGATAAAGGTAGTGTGAAAGGAGGAAAACAACAAGCAAGGGGACAAGTATTTTTGTAGTTTTTGGGTCAATTGGACCGCGTCATGTATATTTTGGGTAATTTAGACCGCACTATGGTGGTTTTTGGGTCGTTTGACTGCATTTTATGGGATTTTGGGTTAGTTTTTGTAGAATTTTGCTAAAAAGCAGTTAGGCGGCTGTCTAAGTGGACCAGAAATGTAAAGGCGCAAGCCTATAAATAGATGTAGGTTTGTAAGTGTTGGGATATCTTTTTAGAGCGCATGATTGAAAATCTTGATATCTGAGAGATCTTGATCCGAAGTGGAAGACTGAGTATCTTGTTGTATCTAGGTTTTTGCGGAGATAATAGGATGTGATAGAGCTTTTGAGCAGAACCTTTGTGTCATTTCCATCTTTCTGTGGTAAATTCATTTTGCGATATGAATATATGAATCATGTGATGTTTTCTTGCTGCAATTAATGCTTTACTGTTTTATTTGTTGCAAAAATGGTTCTGTTCCTGTTGAATGATGTTGCAATTATGATTAATGCCTGAGTTGAATGCTTTGATCTATTTCTGAATGTTGCAATAAGTTAGTCAATTGATGCACAACATCCTCCTTCATTCGGCGGAAACATGGTTCTATCAAATCTCCCTTGAACATCTCGGGTCATACCTCATATGTTTCGCAGGTGTTGTTGGATAGGGTTAAACTTGTCTGGGCCAGTGCTTAGGGAGATCGCAGTGGTTTGGGCATCGACAGCGTGTAGAACCCTTGTCGACTGGGTTTGTGTAAACAATAGTTAATGAATTTCTCATGATTTTCTTTCTTCATAGAAGTAGTGTGGTTTGATTACTTTCTGCAATTTAACTTAGTAGTGTAATTTATTTTTAAGAATGGATTAATTTGGTTTGATTTACTACACAATCATTCACCAACATTATAGAGGAAATTGCATCCTGGATATATTTTGCACGTAACCTTGAAAGTTTCACATCCCCTAGTTGATAATTAATGTGAAGGTTAATTAGTTGTTTTAAAAAGACAATTAAAACCCCTAACATTTTGGTGTCGTTTCCGGGGAGGTTATAAGGGAACATGAGTGCAATTTAGTGTTGATATATATGCATCTCTAGCGCTACTAAGGCTTGAGAAGTACATACAAGAGGAACAATCAAAGGAGGAGCACATGAAGAACCTCTTTTATTTTAGGAAGAGATGCCAAGTGAGAAAGAGCTAGGATCTAAACAGGAAGATCTTTTTACCTTTGAATTTCCCATCAGAGATCCAGGAGGAGTGGCACCAATGCTAATCATTCCCCCATCTGTTCGACTAAATTTTCACGGTTTAGTAAATGAAGACCCAAATGTACTACAAAGGGATTGACATGTGACTTGAACCCATGTCCTCTTAGGAATGACATAAATGGAGGAGAATCATATTTAAAACATAAGACATAAACACTTCGTATTAGGGACCTTTAGCTCCAGAACTGGTTTCATACAAATGCCATCCAATTACACATATTTATAACAGTTTGAGCTTGTCTTCAAGAGGCTTATAGATGCCTATAGATGTTCTAGATGGTTCAATTTGTTTCTTAGTTTTCAAATCTTAATTTACCTACCACATTTACACCTACATCTACCACTAAATGCGTACAATTCGCTTGTTGGAATTACCTTCCAACACTCCCCCGTAATTCCAACAATCGCATACAATGAATTACATCTCAAAATTTTTTGAGATTTTTCTTTCTGCTTTGTTGTTCCATTATTCTTCTTTGGGATTGATTCTTCTTTCTTCTTTGGACTTCCAAAGATCCTATTACAACTAGTCCAATTTCCTACTCCCCCCGAATGCAATATTTCATATCTTCGTACTGATCTCGGTGTGTGAGAGATTCATATAGTGTTGCTGCACTACAACTATGCCTACAAAAGAGGGCTTACAAAATTTTGGGGAAACAAGACTCTGACTAAGGCCATCCTATGACTAATGATTTTGGACCAAAAACACTGAGGTGTTGGTTACAACCGATCATACACCTCAAATAAATTAAATGCCCATAATTTCATTTATATGTAGACATAGGAAAACAAATTCTTTAACAAAAAGAAGTCTTAACCTTTTCATTACAAATTGATTGGATGCACACTTGCACACTCAAAAAAATAAATCAGACTTGTATATAATAAAAATCATAGTGACTGCGAGGGAGAGGACACCACATTCAGTCCAAGGAATTGGACAACCTAGAGTCCATAATCTGCAAAAAAAATCACAAAACCCACTAACTACACAACATAGGTTTACCTTCTAGAAAACATGAAGGATTTGATCTCACCATTCAATGGCGCAAACAAACATATGAGTGATTATTCAACACCCATGAATATTTTCCTTCAAACACGTCCACAGAAACTGCCTCACACTGTAGCTGCAAACAAAAACGGTTCAATGTCCTCAACAAAGGCACATGACTAGCGTCCAAGGTCTCTACAATGACAACTGCAACTAATTGATAGAGGGGGAAGACACTAGTAGAGGGGAAATGTAATATCCCTTTTTCAAATTTTATTAAAATGCCCAATTTTCCACTTTTTTTCCCAATTTCGACCTTTGACTAGTTTTACTGTTTTGACCTCCAAATCAACCCAAATGCTCCCAAATCTTCTGTAGGAGTGTATGAATGGTATTTAGACTTGAATATAAGGTTCAGGGATGTTTTATGGCCCTCCACATACTGCTGCAAACTTGATTTGTATTCTGATCAATATATGTAATTTTGACTAGTAATTTGTGCATCAAATCCCCCTCGGGTAACACTGCAAATGGCCTTCCAAATGCCTCCAAACTCCCACAAATTTATGAACAGAGGTATATAATGTGTTAAGTATGTGATTAAGGTCTCATATGCACCATTAATTGATTTTTAACACTGTTCTAACTCTCTCACATTCAACAGCAAAAACCCCCAATTCGACCCTTGGGGAAATGGCACTATTTCACCTCCCAATACAACTAAACTGAGTAAAAATGCTTCAAATGCTCAAGTACAGTACATGAAACTTGTAGAAGACATCCATGGCAATATATTTATCAAAAATATATCAGAGAATCATCCATACATTCGAAATCATCATCAATACATTGGCTCACAACAAGGTAGTGGGGAAATGGCATTGTTCTTCCATTAAAAATGAGATTTACACATTTCTACTTGGAATTTCGACCTGAAACTTTTTGGAGATGAATAACAGAGTATTTAATTCATATTAGAAAATAAATGGGGCATTAGAAGCTCCCCCAAAGAGTAGAATAGCTCACCAAAAACGCCCTCCCTCAAGGAGCACGAATATGCCTTCAAAACTGGAAACGGTGGAGAGAAAGTGCTGCACTAAACCAAACCATGAAACTTCCTATAGCTGCTACCTGCAAATACAAACTCCATTAAAGCACCATGAAAGACCTGAGTGGCCTCTCCAAACACCAACTTGGATGGGAATCTTTCACCCTCGAAATTGGCTAAGGCAAGAAACTAGTCATCCACTAGCTCTCTCTTCACAAATGCAATTTTTCTCAAATCATCAAAAGCCATTCTCATACTTGATTTCTACATTTTATAACCAACATTAGCCTTCAAGGGGTCGAAATCCTCTCAATAGATTCAATAATTTTCCATTTAGAAAATATTCCTCATTTGCCACTTGTCTCCTAGTTCCAACCTTCCATCTTCTCCCAAATTCGAATTTGAGTCTCTTTAGATTCCTCCAACTCCATGAAAATACTTCTTGAGCCTATTTTTGGGGCTGACATGTCATAATGGTCAGGTGTAAGAATTCAATTCTGAATTTTGTCATAAAATGTCATAGATGCTTCATTATTGTTGTCATAAAACTAGGGAATCTAGCCCATGTGTCCACTAGTCTCCAATTTGACTCTTCCTCTCCCATGGAGGTTACTATTCCTTCCCATTTCGACCTAATATGCTCAATGCCATGTGTTATGACTTACCAACTCACCCAAGAGTGTTCACCTTCCCATGAATTCGAATTGGCAAGAGAGAGCTGCCATGTGTCATTGAAAAATCAAGCTAGTGTGGGTCCCACCACCTCCATATGTCTCCAAAACCACTTGCCACCTAGAATTTCTCTTGAATTTATTTATTCATCATATTTATTAAATTCTTGAACCCTTCTAATGTCTAAATATCATTTATTAGTTTCCTTATTACCATCCCACATGTGCCAATCCAACCTAGGAAACTAGTAGGATTGATGGGATTGTCTTACTATGCACTTATTTGAATGGGGACATTACAGTCCTCCCCACCCAAGATTGCTTGTCCTCAAGCAATTTCAAATTTGGATGCTGCAAAATATTCTCCTCTTCCCATGTGGCATCTTCATTTGGTAAGTCCTTCCATTGCACTAAATATTCTTTGATGATTCTACTCCTCAACCTTCTTTCCCGTGTCTTCAAAATCTTTTCCGGAACAAGTGTGAGCTGACCTTCATCATCCAAAGGAAGAAGTATTTTTGAAGTGATGATTTTCTGACCAAGAGCTTTCTTAAGACAAGAAACATGAAATACATTGTGGATTTTACTCCCTTCCGGAAGTTCTAGTTCATATGCTACTTCTCCAACCTTCCGCACTACCTTGTATGGCCCATAGTACCTTGGTTTTAATTTTTCTGCTCCATTCTTTTTGAGAGATGTTTGTTTATAGGGCTGCAACCTTAAATATACTAAATCATTGACTTGAAAGGTTCTCTCTTCTCTATGTTTATCAGCATATTGTTTTTGTTGATTTTGAGCAACCTGCAAATTGTCTTTCAAGAGCTTTAAAATTTCTTGGCTCTCTTCCACCCAATATTTAGCCTTTGGGGCTCTACTATCACCAAATATAATGTCAGCAAATGTAAGTGCATCATAACCATATAATGCTTTGAAAGGAGACATTCCTATTGACATATGATAAGTGGTGTTGTAGCAAAACTCACCCAAGTGTAGCCATTTTGCCCATGCTTTTTGCTGCCCTCCCACATATTTTCTTAGGTATCCTTCCAACCATTGGTTTACCCTCTCTGTTTGTCCATCAGTTTGTGGATGATAGCTGGTACTTGGAGTCAATTGAGTGCCTACAAATCTAAAAATTTCTTGCCAAAAAGCACCCATGAATCTACTATCTCTATCACTGACAATGCTCTTGGGGAGCCCATGCAATCTGAAGATTTCTTTGAAAAAAATATCAGCCACTTGTGCAGCACTAAAATATGATGTAACAGCAAAGAAATGATCAAATTTTGTCAACCTATCAACTACCACATAGATGCAATCCTTACCTAAGGATTTAGGCAATCCGGTGATGAAATCCATGGAAATACTGTCCCATTTTTGCTCCGGAATGGGCAATGGTTGTAATAGGCCGGCTGGACATGTAAGTTCTGATTTGTTTTGTTGACATGCTTTACATTCATTCACATACTTCTGAACATCTTCCTTCAGCCCCTTCCAAAAAAATCTTTGCCTCAACTGTCTATAAGTTTTGAAGATCCCCGGATGGCCCGCTAGTGGGGAATCATGTGCTTCTTGCAAAATTCGGTACTTGAGCTTGGAGTTATGAACTAAATAAATTATTCCCTTATAATATATCATCCCATTCAAAATCCTATAATTATCATCCCCTTTGATTCCATCCAACACATCACAAGCAAATTTGTCTTTGGCATATTCAACTAGTAGCATGTTTTTCCAATCCTTGGCAATATCCATGAGAGAAAAGGAAGGCCTTCTTGACAAAGCATCTGCTACTATATTATTCTTTCCTTTGACATATTCAATATCAAAATCATAAGCTTGAATCTTGCTTACCCACTTTTGTTGCCTTTCATTTAGATCCTTTTGGGTGAGAAAGTGTCTTAGACTATTATGGTCAGTTTTCACCACAAACTTGCTGCCCACCAAGTATTGTCTAAATTTGGCCAATGCATGCATAATGGCTAGCATTTCTTTATCATAGATGGAGTAAAGTTTTTCATGAAGCTGCAACTTTCTGCTCTCAAAGGCTATGGGGTGTTGGCCTTGCTTTAGGACAGCCCCTATTCCTCCACCTGAAGCATCACATTCCACAACAAAAGGTTTAGTAAAATCAGGAAGTGCAAGTATGGGACAACTACTCATTACCTCTTTCATTTTTTGGAATGTTTTTTCAGCCTCTTCATCCCACTTGAAAGCATCCTTCTTAGTCAAATCAATGAGTGGAGAAGTCAACTTGGAGAACCCTTTCACAAATTTTCTGTAGTAGGTGCATATGCCAATAAAGCCTCTCAATTCGGTAATATTTTTTGGTGATGGCCATTCCAAGATAGCCCTGATTTTTTCCATGTGTACCTTCACTCCTTCTTGCCCAATAATGTGCCCAAGATACAGTAGTTCTTTCATCCCAAACTCAGATTTTGATAATTTAGCAAATAAGGACTCTTCTTGCAAGATTTTCAACACAATCTCTAACTGTTGCAAATGCTCTTCCCATGTTTTACTGTAAATGAGAATATCATCAAAGAAAACCAAAACAAACCTTCTTAGTTGCTTGCAAAATATCCTATTCATACATGCTTGAAAGGTGGCTGGAGCATTAGTTAACCCAAAAGGCATGACAAGAAATTCAAAGTGGCCAAAATGACATCGAAAAGCGGTCTTTTGCACATCTTCATCTTTCATTCGAATTTGGTGATACCCTAATCTAAGGTCAATTTTTGAGAAGTATTTGGCCCCATGTAGCTCATCCATGAGCTCATCAATCCTAGGAATAGGATACCTATTCTTGATAGTCTTTTTGTTCAAGGCTCTGAAATCTATGCACATTCTCAATGTTCCATCTTTTTTCTTCACTAGCACTACTGAAGAAGCATAAGGGCTAGAGCTTGGTCTAATGAGCCCCAACTCTAGGAGTTCTTGGATAGACTTTTCAATCTCATCTCTAAACCTTTTAGGATGTCTATAAGGTGGTATTTGAATGGGTGAAGTACCCTCCTCCAAAACAATACTGTGCTCAACCCCCCTATCTGGTGGCCTACCATGTGGAAGGTCTCTAAAAACCTTTTCATATTTTTGCAAAAGTCTCTCTATCTCCTTTGGGTGTTTGACAATATTTATAGTTGGCTTGGGAGATGTAATATGACATTCAACAGCCCATTCTATATCCCCATGCCTCAATATAGATCTCATGCTATTGCAAGTCACTACTTGATTTGGATAAGTGTGTTGCCCTCTCACAACTCTTTGTACTCCTTTTGAATCTTGAAATTTCATTTCGGGAATTTGGTAATTTACTGTATGCTCTCCTATTGAATACAACCATTGCACTCCCAAAACCACATTAGTATCAGCAACATCAACCACATAAAAACTATCAACAAAAGTATAGTTACCTACGGTGACTTGCAGCTTTGGAACCCATGTTTTGCATTGCATTGTGTTGTGACCGGGAATGACAACTGTGAAGCCATCAAATGGTTCAATAGGTATATTTATTTTCTCTACCATCTCTGCATCAATGAAGTTATGAGTGGCTCCTCCATCTACCAAAACTGAATTTCTTTGTCCTTGTACCACACCTTTGCACCGGATAGTATGATAGCAAGGTACTGCTGAAAGCACTGCCATTCTTGCTTTGTCCGGTGAAGGCTGATTTTCTTCTTGTCTTTCCTCTTCTACTGCTGTCTCATATGCCTCTTCTTGATCTGAAATATGTCCATATTCATCCATGCCCCCATCATACCCCTCATTATCAGAAAATACTTCTATGTATTGAGCCTTTCCTTTGGTACATTTGTGCCCCGGTGTCCATGGTTGGAAGCATGTGAAGCATAGTTTTTTTTTTCTAAGTTCATCCCTGTTTAGTCCCTCTTTTTTATTCCTCTCAAATGACTCTCTTTGCCAAGGTTTCTTATCATATCCATCCCTTTACCAAGGTTTCTTTTCAAATTTATAGCTAGGCTTAGGAGGAAATCTCGTTCTAGGAAGCACATTTTGGAGATCCCTAGTCAAGCTCATTGCATCTTTTAATGTAGTTGGCTTGTGGGCTTTGACCAAACCTCTTAAGGGTTCAGCCAAACCTTCAGTGAACAGCAATACTAATCTTCCCATAGATACATCAGCCACCTTGACTGATAAGTTTTGAAAGTCCAACATATATTCGGTAGGGGACCCAGTTTGCTTCAATTGAGCTAGTTCTTTGAAAGGCAATTCTGGATCTTTTTGTTCAAATCTTTCTAGTACCCTGTCAAAAAATTCTCCATATGTTTTAACCTGATTATGACCCAAGGTTTTCAGCCCATGAAACCACCATTCATTGGCATCTCCTTCCAAATGCAAAACGGCCATTTTTAATGCATCCTCTTCCAACATAGGATTCAGCTGAAAATATACATCCAATTTTTGCACCCAAGTGTTAGTAGAATTTTGAGAAGAACCATCAAAAGTAGGAAGTGACATTTTTCCAATAGCACTATTCAATTCTTTGTTTTGGAATGGACTCCTATTGTATCCCTTCATTTTAATCTTTTGCATAGCATCAATGTAGTCACTGAGTGGTACACCTCTTTTACACTCTTCATTCAAATCATTCCAATCATTTACTAGTTTCTTGTAATCCAATTCAAAATTGGGTTCTTCTTTGGGTGTGAGAAATTTAGGTGCAGTATGCCTTTGTGTGCTTTGAAATTCACCAGGTCTATTATGAGGTCCTGTACTTGAGAAAATATGCTCATTCCCTTTCATCTTTTCCCCTGAGTGTGAACCACTATTATCTCCTATCATCCCTTTGCCTGAAAGTTGGCTACCCAACAATTCGAAACCTTTCATCATTTGTTTATTCATATCTAGAATAACCATGGTAAGTCCTTCAAAACATGGTTTTAAGGCTTCAATAAATTCCTCCTTATGTCTTAATTTTTCCTCCTCCTCTCTACCCATTGTTTTAGAAAAGAACTCTTTTTCTGCTACTATCTCTTCTTCAACCAAAACTTCTTCAACTACTGATTCAAAGGGTGGTGTTTTATTTTTTTGGCTTATTGTTAATACCATCAGGTTCCAATACCATGCTCTGATACCACTTGTAATATCCCTTTTTCAAATTTTATTAAAATGCCCAATTTTCCACTTTTTTTTCCAATTTCGACCTCTGACTAGTTTTACTGTTTTGACCTCCAAATCAACCCAAATGCTCCCAAATATTCTGTAGGAGTGTATGAATGGTATTTAGACTTGAATATAAGGTTCATGGATGTTTTATGGCCCTCCAAATACTGCTGCAAACTTGATTTGTATTCTGATCAATATATGTAATTTTGACTAGTAATTTGTGCATCAAATCCCCCTCGGGTAACACTGCAAATGGCCTTCCAAATGCCTCCAAACTCCCACAAATTTATGAACATAGGTATATAATGTGTTAAGTATGTGATTAAGGTCTCATATGCACCATTAATTGATTTTTAACACTGTTCTAACTCTCTTACATTCAACAGCAAAAACCCCCAATTCGACCCTTGGGGAAATGGCACTATTTCACCTCCCAATACAACTAAACTGAGTAAAAATGCTTCAAATGCTCAAGTACAGTACATGAAACTTGTAGAAGACATCCATGGAAATATATTTATCACAAATATATCAGAGAATCATCCATACATTCGAAATCATCATCAATACATTGGCTCACAACAAGGTAGTGGGGAAATGGCATTGTTCTTCCATTAAAAATGAGATTTACACATTTCTACTTGGAATTTCGACCTGAAACTTTTTGGAGATGAAGAACAGAGTATTTAATTCATATTAAAAAAGAAATGGGGCATTAGAAGCTCCCCCAAAGAGTAGAATAGCTCACCAAAAACGCCCTCCCTCAAGGAGCATGAATATGCCTTCAAAACTGGAAACGGTGGAGAGAAAGTGCTGCACTAAACCAAACCATGAAACTTCCTGTAGCTGCTACCTGCAAATACAAACTCCATTAAAGCACCATGAAAGACCTGAGTGGCCTCTCCAAACACCAACTTGGATGGGAATCTTTCACCCTCGAAATTGGCTAAGGCAAGAAACTAGTCATCCACTAGCTCTCTCTTCACAAATGCAATTTTTCTCAAATCATCAAAAGCCATTCTCATACTTGATTTCTACATTTTATAACCAACATTAGCCTTCAAGGGGTCGAAATCCTCTCAATAGATTCAATAATTTTCCATTTAGAAAATATTCCTCATTTGCCACTTGTCTCCTAGTTCCAACCTTCCATCTTCTCCCAAATTCGAATTTGAGTCTCTTTAGATTCCTCCAACTCCATGAGCGCCTTCTTGAGCCTATTTTTGGGGCTGACATGTCATAATGGTCAGGTGTAAGAAGTCAGGTCTGAATTTTGTCATAAAATGTCATAGATGCTTCATTATTGTTGTCATAAAACTAGGGAATCTAGCCCATGAGTCCACTAGTCTCCAATTTGACTCTTCCTCTCCCATGGAGGTTACTATTCCTTCCCATTTCGACCTAATATGCTCAATGCCATGTGTTATGAATTACCAACTCACCCAAGAGTGTTCACCTTCCCATGAATTCGAATTGGCAAGAGAGAGCTGCCATGTGTCATTGAAAAATCAAGCTAGTGTGGGTCCCACCACCTCCATATGTCTCCAAAACCACTTGCCACCTAGAATTTCTCTTGAATTTATTTATTCATCATATTTATTAAATTCTTGAACCCTTCTAATGTCTAAATATCATTTATTAGTTTCCTTATTACCATTCCACATGTGCCCATCCAACCTAGGAAACTAGTAGGATTGATGGGATTGTCTTACTATGCACTTATTTGAATGGGGACATTACAGGAAAGGGCTCTCTCAACACTGGCACGACCCCTCTAAAGCTTCTCACAAAATAGCTGATAATGTTGGGCGTCAGATCTCCCACAATAGGAATCCCACACAAAAATAATAATAATAACACCCCCTCCCTATTTCACATAGTGGTTCAAAGGATTATGCGTGTTTCCTTCACATAGTTCACATCCAAGCCAAGAAGACAGGAGAGCACAACCCCTCTTAGACCTCTGCATATTTAATAATTTGTAGGCACACGCTCCTTTCTGCGGGCACATCCACCTTCTCTGCTAATAAACAACGCTTATACACATGATTGGGTATGTATTTAAGTCTATGTGGGATATATACAATAGAACAAGATGCTAACGATTCAACAATGTACACAACATTATTTTCTACTCCTACCTCATATCTAATCTACACATACAGTAGATTACCAAATATTTGTTTTCATGACCTTGGGTCTCCCATGAGGGAGATAAGCCTGGTCCTGACACTCTGATACCATGACAGAAATGGAGGAGGATCATATTTAAAACATCAGACGGAAACACGTCGTATTAGGGAGCTTCATTTCTAGAATTGGTTTCAGACAAATGCCATCCAATTACACAGGTTTATAATAGTTCAAGCTTGTCTTCAAGAGGCTTCTATATGTTCTAGATTGTTTCAGTTGTTTATTGGTTTCTATCTCTTCTTTTACCAACCACAGTTACACCTACATATACCTCATTAAACACATATAGTTCACTTGTTGGAATTACCTTCCAACATGGAAGACACGAACATGAGTATGGAACCTTACACAACTCTGCCACCGTGACTAGTTGAATAACACTAGAAAATATAATGCAATTTTAAAATGGAGTTAATAAAACCTATAAAACCATATGAGGCCAATAAAATATTACATGAATTTGATGTGAATAATTCACCAGCTACATTTAAATCACTAAAGAATAAAGCTCATTCGATTCACTTAGTGCACATGGTAAAAGAGGAATGGTAATAGTCATCTCCGTTTTTTCCTCACTAGGAAATTATCTACGCCATATTTGATTTCAATTGTCCAATAATAATGATCCACTAATGTATATAAGCACATTATCATTGATTCGATACAGTGGTTGTTGTTTTTGGGAGCATAAACAATAGAAACATAAAATATATTATTACACAGAGAGCTATAGCTCTAATTACCAAAACGCTCTTCTCTATAGTAATATCAACATACCATCCAAATTGATTACATGATCAGATGATTAAATAATACAATGTAGTTTCTAGACACTTCGTCGATCCTTATCTAGAGGTTTCTGTTGGCACGGGGTTAGACCGCATAAAGTGTGGAAGCCAACAGCAGTGAAGAAGGACCATCCGCGGAAGAAAGGACCATTCACGGAAAAAAGGACCATTCACGGAGAACAAGGAGCTGACGGAAGCGCAAGATTAGTTTAGTTCATTAGAAAGGGTCATTTGAACCATTTTGTAACCGCCATAGTTGGCTATAAATAGGACTATGAATGTAAGCCTAAGGGAATCCTAGCACGGGAGCACAAGTTGATCAATAACTGAGCGAATGACTTGTGTGATGTTTTACTCTGCTTTTGACAAGTTTTTATGGATCTGCAATAAGGTGTTTTGAATTGTCCCTGCAAAGGTTATCCCGTAGGTTTTTGATGAGTTAATGCATGAAGATGTTAGGATCTGTCTCTTTTATCTTTGTTTATGTCGAATGATGAATACTGTGTCATACTTGAATGTTGTTGTTCTATAATTTTTGATTGATGCGATCGCCATTTTTAACCTGTTAATGCGAATGTTGATTACATAGTGAATATGTGAATGATGAATATATAAATCATGTTGAGAAGCTAAATCTCTGGTTTCTGTAGCAATAGAGTCTGAATAGGTGCATGTCCTTTCTCCACTGCGGAAACCTGGTTCCTGCATCCCCCTTAACCATCTCGGGTGAGACTTCACTCACTTCCCAGGTGTTGTTGGAAAGGGTAAAACCTTTCTGGGACGATGCTTAAGGGTGTTTGGTTGGTGTTTGTTGACGACAATGCGAAGTGAACCCTTGTCGACAGAACTGTGTCAACATTTTCTACTATGTCTAATTAGTGTAGTCTATCCTTATGAGCTACGAGATGGTTTATTAAATTAACAGCTACTCAACTCTCAGAAAATAACTTGATTAGATAACTATACAGAGGGAGGAATTAACTATTCTAACACTCCCCCTCAATTCCAACCATAGTTTGCTACACCAATTACAAAATTTACATGAAGAATAACAACCTAAATATTTCACTAACATGCTTCAACAATGCCTCTATGAGGTTACATTCAAAATTAAAAAAATTATGATGTCTGCTAGTCTTAGTCTCAGCTAGGATTACAATTACACAAAACACTTCAAAATTTGTTGCAAACTAGCACAAATTATCTTCTGCACCTTGCATGACTTGATTTATTTTTCCTTTTACTCCATACTTTATATTGGTTGATTTGTCGGAATTTCTTTATCTTCATTTTGACCTTCTTCTGCATCATCTTTATTTTCACAGTTTATTGAGACTTGATGTCCATGCCATCTTCTTCGATTTTTGTTTCTTTGGCACTGCCATATGCTTCAACATCATCACACTCAAATATGATATAGATGGTAACATAATTTTCTTCCATTTCAGCATCAATTTTAACACCGGAATTTCACCATATCATGAGCTGATAATAATGTCTCATATCTTCAATTCTCCATTTCTCATATCTTCAATTCTCCATTTCTCAAATGGTTCATCCAATTGTTCTTCATTTAGTTCTTCCTGCTCAGAAATAAACATAAATGTTTCAACATCAGCTACAATATTTTCTTCCACAATATACTTAGGCTTTTCAAGCCAATGTTCAAAAAATACTATTTCATCATCAAATATTATTGGCACATTGACTGAGTGCTCTTTCTTCTTTTATTAGGCTATTATTTGCTAATTGTTGCTTTCAACACCTACAAACTTAGAAACATTTTTTATATTTTAAATAAACCTTTTTCATTTTGCTCTACTAGCTCTTCTTTTTCATCTATAGCATTTTGATTCTTCTCATTTTTCTCTAATTCAAGAGCATCATCTTCATCTTGTTCACACAATAATTCTTTTTTTTTAGCCTTTGCTTCAGCATCAAGGCCGTCATCAACACTGGATTCATTATTCATACTTTTGGTCTCTTTCGCAACTCTAGTGTTTCCTTCGGCTAAACTTCTAACACATGCATCTACAATGCAAACCACTTCAACATAGTTTGGATTTTTAAGCCATTCTTCAATGAGCTTCAATTCAACATCAAAATCAGAATGCTATCATTTTCTTCAACTTGTGCATCATCTTGGATGCATTCAACTTGAACTAAAATTTTGTCAAATTATGCAATAAAACTACATTCTTCATCATCTTCATTTTCCTTCTTAGTTGTTGGCTGATTTGTCTTTCTACCTGCACATTCACAAACAAAAGAACTGTTATGGAAATATTTGTTCCCTCATGGTCTTGGCCTTTACAATATCTTCTTATTTCTTTAGTTTCTTCTTCATCCTTAATTGGTTGTCCTACAACTATCTCAATTGCATCTTTATAAACTATACAAGCCTATGATTCAACAATGAGGATGACAACTTCTTTTTCATTTTCATCCACATATACCTATGTATTGTGGGTTTCACAATTTTCAATTTCTTTAGTCTTCTTTGCTTTTGTGAATTCCATAATAACATCATCATCTTATACAACTACTATTGTCCCATCATGACTACTCCCCTTACACCAAAAGTTATATTCAAAATATCCCAAGCCTCTTTGGCTGTTTTGACTATAGCAATTTTAGGAAAAATGCTCTCATCCATAGCTTGTTGAATGAGACTCAATGCTACTGTATCATTCTTTTTATATGCTAATAAATTATCTTTCTGAGTTTTTGACATGGCCTCGTAGACTCCTTTATCTGGTTCTTCAAAACCATTCAATACTACCGTCCACAAATCATCAACACATAGCCTAGTCTTCATTCTAATGAACCGAATCTCATAATTCTTACATGAGAAATATGGGAGACAATAAAAGACATTACAATAATATTGTGACTATTCTTCAATGCCATTTGCTTTAGTGGATTCCTCAATACTTGTCCCAAGTATTTCTGCAATAAGTTGACCAATTTCTTCTGCATCATAAATTGTCTTCTTCATTTTCATGAAACTTCTGCTCTTTCCCATTTTTTCTTTCTTTATTTTCTAGTATTATTTATCTTCCAGTTAAGATTCTTAAAGCTTAGTCTTAGCCTCTTCAAAGATGCTTTTTCCCTTCAACAAGACTCAACAATATTTACAGATTTCCTGTAGGTTTTCTTTCTTCCACTGAGCTTCTGCTCAAGCCTTCATATGTAAACACAGACCTCTGCCTTTTCTAGACTTCTACAGCCACTTGCTTTCTCCTCAGAGCTAAAGTTATTTCTTCTTTTTAACCACTTTAACACACCTTTGTTACATAAGAAAACTTCCCTTTTAAAATAAAATGTGACTCAAACAAAATTTCATTACCTTTTTTTTTTTCTTTCTTGTCAGAGCTACAACTCTCTTTTCCGTTTTCTTAAATCACTTAGCCTCGGTTTTAATATTCATTTTTTTTCGAAACAAAACCTCCTTAAATATTGGACACTTTTATTTTTACCGTGTTCACACTTTTTGCTTTTACGGACCTTACTGGATTTCTCCCCTTTTTTTCACATAACTAAGATTTACACACTAATAATTCAGGTTGAATGGCTTACCTTTCTTATCTCTCCATTTTTAATTAATGGCAAGTAATATGCACCCCGCAGCAGACTAATTAAGTCTGCTGCAGGGCTCTGACACACTCTAAGTCTCCGTGAGCATCATATTTCCCGGCCAAAGCTTTCCGGCTACATTGGTCCACCATCGAGTGAGGGATAACCTATCCATGCATGATATGCATGACATATATCCATGCCCACTATCTATACTATTCTGACACCGTTTTTAAGACACGAATTTGAATTTTGAATTTCAAATGCCCGCCGTTTTTAAGACACGAATTTGAATTTTGAATTTCAAATGCCCGCCGTTTTTAAGACACGAATTTTAATTTTGAATTTCAAATGCCCGCTCTCCACACAGTTCCGCAGTAGGAGGTTCTGCTAGGTGGCAGGCAGGCAGCTCCTTCCATGTATTATGTCAAACTGAGTTCCATCCTTCACGAATTTCGTCCATACCCACCCACATGCTCCTCAGCAGCTGCAGACAGAGCCTTCTACGGAGATTAAAAGAAACTCACGGGAGTCAATCTGTTGCCTTACGCAGCTTGGGTGAGAAATGAAACTAAGTTTTGAGATCAACAGGGATGCTGGGAGTAGTATTGAAAGTAAAGGACTGGGAAGAATATTGCCTTACGCAGGGATGATTACGAAAGCTTATTGCATTATTAGCGCATGCGATTTTTTTTAATTATCTGTCCCCTCCCACTCTCCGTGAATTATTCTCTGTTCTGTTCTGCTGAGCTGTGCCACAAGAAGATTAAGAAAGCCATGGAATACATCACTTCAGTCATCGACCTCACGAGGAATGTCATCAATGAGGAGGAAAAGCGCGAGGTTCTGCAAACAGATTTTCAGCCTATGCTCAATCTTCTGCTCGATCTTACCACCCTCTTCCCCACCGTCTTCCCGGACCAACGGAAAGAGGCGCAGGAGCCTCTCAAGATTTGGATACAACTGCTGCATAATTCCTTTACAGAAGCGAGAAGCCTACTCCACCGCCCCCAACCAGGACGCGCACGACGGTGTCTCGACCGTGTCATCTGCAACCCGAGGACACTCTCCCAAGAAATCAACGAATGGAAGGTACTCTTTGATTGCCTCTTTCAACACCTTCAAAGTGACTTCTCAATATTTGTTACTGGTCGTCAGATTATCCACATTACAGATCCGATTCCAGCTTTGAGCGCAGAAGGGTCGGAACAACTCTATCAAAGTTATGATGCTTTGCCCACTTCAGATCTCAAGAATTGCTTCCTATCTTCTGCCATCTATCCGGAAGATGCAATTATTAATGTGAGGGAATTAGTGCAAATGTGGATTGCAGAGGGGTTGGTCCGGAGCAAACAGGAGAGCCATTTAATGGACATGGCCATTGCCCGCACCTACGTTAACCTTCTTCTGGATCGCCGCTTCTTCCACAATGCTACTAATGCTACTATTGTCCAATATTATGGTGTCTGGGACTCCTCAGATTGTCAAAGCATAAGAGTTGACGGCGATATTCGTGAGATGCGATGAATATTGCCGAGAAGGAGCAGAATTGTTTATTCAAGGCAGGCCAGGGAATACAAAATTTCCCAACGGTTCATACTGAGGATTGCGAGAGGATATCACTTCACCGGAATGAGATTGAAGATCTCCCCAGCGAGTTCCGATGTCCAAAACTGGTGAGTCTCATCTTATCTGGTAATAGAATTAGTGTGGTTCCATCAGGATTTCTAGTCGGCCTTACGTCTCTCAAGGTTCTCGATCTGTCCCGCAACTGGTACCTAAGTTCAATCCCATCGTCAGTGGGGCAACTACAACAGCTTCAGCTTCTCAGATTAGATGGTCTCCGTCGTATAAAGGATTTGCCTGAAGAGATAGGCCATCTTTCTTCCCTTCAATTTTTGAGTCTCAGTAGGTGTTACAGCCTAGAATCATTGCCATCTCAGATTGGACAGCTTCAAAATCTCAAGTATCTTAATATATATGGATGTGTGAATTTAAGAGTGATTCCACTTGAAACCTCCCAACTTACATCATTGACCACACTCGACGCGGATGGAGTTTCCTTAAGTGTGGAAGCAGAATCAGAAAGAAGTATTTGTAGATTGAAGGGTCTCATAAATCTGACGATGCTGAGAATAGATGTAAAGGTAGACGTGAAAGAGGGAAATACGTCATCAGGAATTGAAGGGGGCATCATGGGAACCTGGTTGGACATGAGGCACTTGTGGTTGGTGTTTAGCCCATATGGAGGTGATTATGTAATGGATGATCTCCCTGACGACATGCAGAACATGAGGAAGCTTCAGAGTTTGAGGATGGAGAGGTACAGAGGGTTAAGTCTGCCGGAATACAGTTGCAAGTTTCAACATCTTCAACACTTGGAATTGATTAGCTGTCGGCATCTAAAGGAGCTCTCTCCGTTGGAGCGGTTGCCAAATCTAAAGCATCTAAAGTTGCATGCGTTGCCTGAATGGAAGGAGTTGGGTATAGGGAATTACGGCAAGGCAACAGGATTTTTAATGTTAGAGGTGTTGGATCTATGGAACTTACAAAAACTAGAAAGCCTGGCGGAAGCATCAAATAGTGGTGTGTGGAGTGAAAGAACTCTACCCAAACTCCGGATCTTGCAGATGAGAGAGTGTCCAAATTTGAAAAGATTTCCCGTGGGAATGGACAAGTTAATCAATTTGAAGACAATAAGAGCCGAAAATAACGGGTGGCAACAAATATTTTGGGAAAATGATCACATGAAAATACACCTTACAAATTTGGTGAATGTAATTTTTATTGTTATATTTATAAGTAGACCGATTCGTCACTGAAAATACACCTTACAAATTTATTTAAAGCCTGGTGAATGTAATTTTTATTATTATATTTATAAGTAGACCGATTCGTCAGTGAGCCGAGGAATGCCTTATGTTTTTATTTGGTTTGTGTATTTTGGTGCTGACTCTATGTCAGTGTAAGAGAATTACGTGCATATTGGGATTGTATTTAATTTAAATGATTCTTAACATGAAGAAAGTTAATTGTTTAATGGAAGTTTATTTTTAATTATTTATATATATTTTTGAAAATTTTATAATATATGTTTAGTTTAAAAGAAAAATTATTGAAATTAAAATTTTAAATTATAAAAATAATATAAAGTTAATTTTTGTGGAAAAAAATTACATATATTTGAATTTAAATTTTAAAATTTAAAGAAAATTATTTTTAAAATTAAAATTAAGATTTTTTTCAAAATTAATTGAAATTAAAGTGCCTATTGCTTTAATTTAGTTAAAGTTACCAAAGCATTTCTCAAATACATATTGAAAAGAGAAAATGAACCACTTAAAATGGAGTGCTTTGATTAAAAAAGATATAAGGGATAATAACTAATGAATATTATTTTATTATTTTCTCGCCATTCTAGAAAGTTATATGAATTGGTATACATTTAATGAATATTATTTTATTGTTTAGTGGGACATTTTAGAAAACTATATGAATTGGTATAACATTCTCATTATAATGTCAGGAAGAGGGTGTATACTATGTTGAAGAGATTCATGAAAGGAAGATGGTGTGTACTATCTTGAAGAGATATATTGTCAAAGTGGACATTTCATTTATATATATTGTAGAGGTTTATCATTAGAAAACTTGGTAAAATATTTTTTGTGGTTTTGGCTCTTTACCTTTGATTTTATGTGTATGATCTTGGTACATATTGTTAAAATTATTTCATGGTATTAAAGCTAGTGACTATTCACCAAACTCCTCGATGCTTGGCTTGCATTCTACTCAATGTTTACATTACATTTACTACTTCCTTCTTAAATCTACAACATTCAAAGAGTCAGTGTCCATGTTTGCAACTTTCTACTTTAGCTCCACAACTTTATGTACTTCAGATTTGCAATATTTATTGGTCATTTTTTAGATCTGTTACTTTCATCTAACCATTCAAGATTTCCAAGTAGATCTCTATTTCCAGCACCTTTCAGGGTTTTTTTCCCAAATTCAAATTAACAAATAACACAACAATCGAAACAACATGGAACAGAAGGTCTTAAGTCACCTTGCTTATTAAACTCAGCAATACATTACAATTATATAGCTGTTACCTAAGTAACAAAATCCTTCTAATACGGATCTGAACAATAGAAATGAGAGGAAAAATAGGATCTGCTATAAAAGTTTCTAATTTAAGTAATTCGACATTAATTATCTAACACTTCCCCTTAATGGAGAAATGGATTCTCTACCACACCTAACTGTTTCCTACATTCTTCAAAACTCATCTTCCCAAGAGGCTTAGTAAAGATGTCAGCCACATTCTCAGTGGTATTACAGTAGGTCAAGTCAATTTCCTTCTCTTGTATCTTTTCTCTTACAAAATGATGTTGAATTTCAATATGCTTGGTTCTGGCACGATAAATTGGATTGTATGCCAATTTAATAGAGCTTTGATTGTCACATTTGAGAACAGTTGGCTTCATTTGCTTGTTGCCAATGTCTTCAAGAATTCTCCTTAACCAAACAGCTTCACAAGTAGCATGGCATAGAGCTTTGTATTCAACTTCTATTGATGATAAAGAAACATTTGGTTGTTTCTTACTGCTCCATGATACGACCCGTGTACCTATGTTGAATGCATATCCTGTGGTTGATTTCCTGTCATCAGGATTTCCAGCCCAATCTGAATCAGAGTAACCTGTCAACTCAACATCACAATCATCAGTATACATAATATCAAAATTAACAGTCCCTTTCAGATATTGAAGGACTTTCTTTGCAGCTATCCAGTGGCTTTCCAGTGATTTAGCCATGAACTGACTCAGAATGCTGACAGAATATGCTATGTATGGTCTGGTAGTGGTAAGATAGTTTAAACTTCCCACCAACTGGCGATACAAAACACCATTTGCCTCTTTAGTTTCATCAAGACTAGATAACTTAACATTATGTTCTAAAGGTGTTGATACTGCCTTGCTATCACTCATATTGAATCTTTCTAGAATCTCCCTTGAGTATTTGTTTTGAGTGACAATTGTTTTACTGCATTCTCTCCATATCTCCAGACCTAAACAATAATGTATTTCACCAAGATCATTCATTTCAAATATCTGTGCTAACTGAATCTTAATGTCTTCAATCAAATGAGAGGCACTACCAGTGATAATCAAATCATCAACATATGAGGATATCAAAGCAACTTTTCCATTTTCATCATTTTTAACATACAGATTAAGATCATTTTTGCTTTTCACAAAACCTTTATGGGAAAATAATGAATCAATCTTAATATACCAAGATCTAGGTGCTTGTTTCGAACAATATAAAGCTTTCTTGAGTTTACAGACAAGATCTTCTTCCCCTTTCTTTATAAATCCTTCAGGATGAACCAAATAAACTTCTTCTTTTAAATCACCATTCAGAAATGCAAATTTAACATCTAATTGATAAACTTTCCAATTGTATTTTGTAGCTAATGCAATCATGACTCTAATTGTATTTAACTCAGCTACAGGTGCAAAAGTGTCTTCATAATCAATTCCTTCCTTTTGTGAATACCCTTTTGCAACTAATCTGGCCTTATATTTGTCAACACTTCCATATGCATTAAATTTGGTTTTATACAGCCATTTACATCCTATGGGAACTTTGTTTTCAGGCAGCTCAGTTAAGTCCCAAGTTTCATTCTTCATTATTGATTCATATTCTTCATTCATTGCATTATTCCAGTCCTTATGATTTTTGGCTTGTTCACAAGAAGTAGGTTCTACAACATTCATTACTTGTGTCATCAAAGCATAGTCCTTATACCTGGAGGGTATCTGAATTGTTCTTCTTGACTTCCTCAGTGGTCCACTACTTTCTGCACTTTCATCTCTTCTTTTCTGAGGCGTAGGAGTGGTTGGAGTCTCGATGCTGCTTTCACCTTGTTGTTGTACCTGTTCCTTTTCCTATTCCTATTCATTATCTATATCATTTTTCACTTGAACATCATTGTCATAAGGAGTATGCCAGACATCATACTTACTTACTTCTTCATCTGTAGTCTCATGAAAAATCACATCTCTGCTTGCTATGAGCTTATGTGAATTAGGATCAAACTGTTTGTATGCCTTATGATCATCATAGTAACCAAGAAAAGTACACTTAACAGATTTTGCATCCATTTTTCTTCTCTCATCTTCGGGAATATGAGCAAATGCCTTTGAACCAAATACTTTTAAATGACTAACTTCAGGTATATAGCCATAAAGAACTTCAAAAGGATTTTTTGAATCTAGAATCTTAGTTGGACTTCTATTATTTAAATAAATAACAGTGTTAATGGCTTCTGCCCAAAAACCATTAGAGATATTTTTACCTTTTAACATGCTGCGAGCACATTCCAGTAATGTTATGTTCTTCCTTTCAGCTACACCGTTTTGCTGTGGTGTAGAAGGCATTGTGAATTGTTGAATGATCCCATTGTTCTTGCAGTAGCTTTCAAAAGCTCCTGAGGTATATTCTCCACCTTGATCAGATCTGAGTATCTTGATGCATTTACCTGTCTGCTTTTCCACCATAGTTTTGAATTCTTTAAAATATTCAAATACATCACTCTTTTTCCTTATAAAATAAATCCAAGTAAATCAAATTCTTTTTGACGCCTGGAACATACAACACATCACGGATTTGTTTCTTTTGGTCGTTAGGTAATTTTACACTTATCACTCCATAACCTGAATCTTATGAGATCTATTATCTCCTAGATATATGTGTGTCTCATATGTTCTCTCATGATATTCATCAAATCACTCTTTGACACAAGACATATGAGATGAGGCACCTGAATCTATGAACCATGCATTTTCATCATCAATTTCTGCAGACAATGCAGCTTCTGAAATAAACAACTTTAAATTCTTAAAACCTTCATTGGTGGATGTGGCAGTTGCCACATAATTTCCATTATGTTTTCTAAACTTATATTTGGATTCATTAGCTTTCCTTTTATAGCAGTCTTTAGCATGATGACCAGGTTTCCCACAGTAAAAACAACCATCATTTTTCTTATCATGTGAATCAAATTTTGAGTGAGTCATACCTCTGTTTCTTAGCTGAAACTTGCCAGTTCTGTTTCTGTCCCATGTCTTGCCCCTGTAGGGTTATTTCCCTTTTGCTATTAACACCACTTCTGAAGATTAAGAGTCCATCTCAAACACTTTCATTCTTTCTTCTTCTTGTAGAAGAATCCCTGTTAACTGATTAAATGTAGGTGGCGTTGCTTTACCTCCTAGATCTGTCCTACAACTACATAAGTTCAATCCCATTGTCAGTGGGGCAACTACAACAACTTCAACTTCTCAGATTAGAGCGTCTCGAAATGCTTGAGGATTTTCCTCAAGAGATAGGCCAACTTTCTTCCCTTCAATTTTTGAGTCTTAAAAAGTGTTAAAGACTAGAATCATTGCCATCTCAGATTGGACAACTTCAAAATCTCAAGTATCTTTAAAAAAATCTCAAATATTATGTATGTATTTCGATTTAAAAAAAAAATCTCTGCATTCAATTCAGAAATTTAAATGCGTGTTCCCAGAATTCTTAAATATGAGTATAACTGATCATTTAAAAAAAAAATCCATGTGCATCTACATACTAAGATAGATTGACAACTTCCAAAACTTGTGATGTAAATTTTAGTTGATCTTTAAAAGTTTCTGTGTATCCATCTGATCACCAATTGGCGTTTTCCAGAGTTTGTAAATGATTGGTAATTTGGCTTTTAAATCTTGCTGTGTATCCATTTCGATCACCGTGGAAGAATGGTCTGTGCGATTTTGCTGTATAAATTTGTGTATTTCTTGAAATGGCCTGTACGAATTTTCAGTGTACAAATCTGTGTATTTCTTTTCCATTCCCATCCCGATCACTATGGCAGTAATAGGTAGACCCTTTCCTATAAGAATCCTCCTCTCTCACACAACGAATTAACTGCCATCACGCTGAGTCTCATAAGCCCATCATGGCAGTAATAGGAAGCTTCCGTATATGCGCGCAAGCTTCCGTATATGCACAGATTTTGGAAGCTTCCTATGAGGCGTTCTATATGCGGAAGATGCGCATATACGGAAGCTTCCATACTGCGCATATACGGAAGCTTCCGTATATGCGCATATGCGGAAGCTTCCGTATATGCGCATATGCGGAAGCTTCCGTATATGCGCATATGCGGAAGCTTCCGTATATGTGCAGATTTTGCAGTTACAGAAACTTCCATATATGCGCAGTTTCCATATACGCATATGCAGAAGCTTCCGTATATGCGCTGCGCATATGCGGAAGCTTCCATATATGCGCAATGCATATACGGAAGCTTTTGCATATGCGCATATACTGAAGCTGCCCATATGCGGAAGCTTCTGTATATGCGAGCGCGCATATACGGAAGCTTCCATATATGCGCATCTTCCGTATATGCCCAGCTTCCGTATATGCGCATATACGAAAGCTTAAATAAGCGTTCCGTATATGCACATATACAAAAGCTTAAGTAGGCGTTCCGTATATGCGCATATATGGAAGCTTCCATATATGCGCATATACGTCCGTGTATGCGCAGCTTTTGGAAGCTTTTGTAAGGCGTTCCATATATGCGCATATATGGAAGCTTCCGTATATGCACAGCTTCTGTATATGCGCATCATATTGAATTCATACATCAATCACTCTAGCCATATTGCCTCTTTACTAGCCTGATTTTCTACCACATATTATGCCCCAATGGTTGATAAAGCCACCACTAGATGCAACTTAGATGTACAACTAACAACTCCACGAGTAAGAGTGAAAGTATATCATGTAGTAGAATGTTTTCTATCTTTGTCTCCACCAAAATCACAATCTGCAAAAGCTTTAATTTGTAAATTTGTCGATCTGTAGCAAATGGAAACATCTGAAGCGCCCCTTAAATATATAAGTATTCATTTCACAACATTTCAATGATTCTTACCAAGATTCACCATGATATGACTAACAACTCCCACTGCTTCAGCAATATCCATTATTGTGCTCACCATGGTGAATATGAGGCTCCCTTCTACTAAAGAATACAATAAATGAGACATGTTTGTCTTGTTTGCTCCTGTGCTAGGAAATTGCTCATAAAACAACTTGAAGTGTGCAGGAAGTGGGGTGCTAATTGGTTTTGCATTATGCATATTGAAGCGCTACAAAATATTTTATGTATATGACTTTGACTTAACCAGATCTTCCTACATGTTCTATCCCTATGTATCTTCGCTCCTAAAATTTGATTTGCTGCTCTTAAATCATCCATGTAGTATATATGGAATCAGCTACATATATACGAAAGTAGCTGCGTATATATGGAATCAGCTACATATATACGAAAGTAGCTGCGTATATCGTTCTTTGTGATCTTCATGCCTAGAAAGGATAATTTTAGGGGCGAAATTTACCCTAATGGCTATTTTTCCATGTTTTTTTCCATAAAACGATTCGCTAATTTGTATTTTTTAAAGCCCCGTTTCCCCCAATTTTGATGGGGTAAACTTTTTTCACTCTAAAAGTCACGAAATTATTATATAAACTATATAAAATCCTTAGAAATTGAAATAATTTTAGAAAAATATCGCCAAATATTTTATAGTTCACATTTTAAGAATTGGTAAGATTCGCCAAGGTTTATACACTTTTAAATAAGTATGGGTCCTTAAAGGTTTATACGATAGACTTTGTTCTATATTATCTTCGAGATCATGATTTCAGATTGTATGGCTACACAGATGTTGATTGGGATGGATGTGTATTAGAGAGGAAGAGCACATCGAGTGGATGTTATTGTCTGGGATCTGCCATGATCTCGTGGTTTAGCAGGAAGCAGTCTAGTGTGGCAATGGACTCCTGGAAAAACATAAATCTGAACGTCAAAAAGCAATATACTGGTATATACACTGGTGTATATACTGTTATATACACTAGTATATATACATCAGTGTATATATACTAGTGTATATAACAGTATATACACTGGTGTATATACCAGTATATACACCAGTGTATATATAGGTTTGGGAACCTTTTCTATTATCAATGTAGTTGATTTGTATATATATATATAACAAAGGTATATACACTGGTGTATATACACTAGTACTGGTGTATATACCGGTGTATATACTGGTATATTCACCAGTATATGCACTGTATTACACCAGTATATACACTGGTGTATATACAATGCATACACTGGTGTATATACTGGTATATACACTGGTGTATATACTGGTGTAATACTGGTGTAATACAGTGCATATACTGGTGTATATACCAGTATATATACACTAGTGTATATACCAGTATATATATCAATGTATATACCAGTATATACCAGTATATACACCGGTATATACACCAGTACTGGTGTATATACTCGTACCTACACTAGTATATACATTGGTGTATATACCAGTATATACACCAATGTATATGCACCAACATATAGTAACCAGTATCAAGGGGGAGGTTAGAATGATTATATGCATTGGTGTATATATACTGGTATATACACCAGTGTATATACAGGTATGTATACATAGATTTGAGGAAGGTTTGTTTGTCTCTTTGTGTGCAAGGTACTAGCAAGTGGAGTTGGAGCAAATCTCATCACATTTGGAGCAACTAGGATTGGTCTCCACTTGAATTGGTCATTAGAATTTGATGGGTTGACTATGATGTATGGAAGTTGTAAAAAAACACACATAACAAAAAATGAGAGCATAATATATAAGTGGGGAAACCATATTATTTGTAGGAAATCCACTACAAAAGAAGAATATATTACTTATCAAAGAGCAATATATTACTTATCTCAATAGTTCAAGGCACAAATTTCAGCTTGGGTATGTCAATCATGATGTGAACCATATGCATCTCACAATTCATAAAATAATTATATAAAGAGCATTACATGATCTCATAATTGAAACATTTATTTGCAAGCTAGGGGTACTTGACATGCTGATCACAAGTTCAAGCACCCCTTAAGTTGGATTATTTAATCAATACTTACATACCTACACATCACCTTATACTCATGTGCATTAATTACAAAATTGTGTGTTCACACCTAACATTATTAGACCCTGGAATGTTTTGTAAGCCTTGTAGCTATGTGGTTTGGTTTGATAAAAAAAATGCTATATGCATAGAATATTTGTTGCATTGTAGGATCCGCCTTTCCCCAATAATGGTATATCAACATTATGTTCTAACAATTATTATGGCATCCCTTCACATGATCTTTTAGGTATTTCCTTGCCAAAATTTAATCCTAAGGGTTGTATTATTTAACCTCATTGAGATCTTCCTATACATGAGTCATTTTTTCTTACCCTTACCTAGTGAATGCAAGCCTTTAAACCCATCATTGTTATTAATCACCGCCCCAACATTCATTTGACATAGAGATATCCTATAAGTTTTATTGGAATTGACATGTCACTTCTTTGGCTACTTCTTAGAATGGTCCATGGACATGCAACTTGTATTTTCTTTCATTATACATGGATAATGTGACACACTCATGTGATCACAACTCGAATACCTCTTATATTTCACGTAATTCCTTTCCTCTATTCCAATATCTAGAGATTGTTCCATCATAATAGTTTCATTTACCTTGGCCTATAATTGCTTGCTAACAACTTCAAAGTCATATGTCACATACTTATCAGACTTAAATACTTTGTAAAATTTCTCTTGAAGCTCTGCTAATTTATATATATTGTCTTCAAGACTCCATTAGGATGTTGCAATCTTCCCCTTGATGTTCTTCTGGTCACTCTTTAATAACCATACTCCTTTAGTTGTTTGATGACTCTCACATGCTTGTTTGTGCATGTTTCCTACAACAACCCTACAACTTTACTCATTGCTTCTAACACTAGTTTAATTTAATCACTTGATTTTCTTGTTGTTGACTCCATACACTATATGATTTCTTTAGTGGTATAACTTACACTATATGATTTCTTATGATTGGATGTAGATTTACCTACATCCAATAGCTTCCCCAATGTGTTTTCCATCTACTTCATCCAACTATCCTTTTATTTAAATCTCCATGTAAATTTTGATAGCTCTCGTTCAACATTTAGTGCAAAACCTTGTAGTATTGTTAGGTCTCCTGTGTTAATGGATTCATTTTGGTTGTGGCCACCTCATAGTTTGTTGTGCTTATGATAAATCTAGGCTTGACCATTACTTTCTAGATTTCCATGGTGGTTTCTAACATGCCCATGTTTTCATCAAAATTGGTATTGATACAAGCCTTATTGAATGGCTTTGACTCTTTTGACTCTTTTGGCTTCATTGGATTATCAAAGAAATTATTTTTTTTAAGTAAAATAATTTGTTATTTATATAAAAATAAAAAACACTACATCATTTTGCATAATCCATCTCCACGACTTATAAGAATGATATCTTATCCCACACTAAAACACTAAAAATAAAAATAAAAAAGAAAATTAAAATGTCTAATAAAAATATAAATTTTGAAATTAAAGTAATATATTGAAAAATAATTTAACAAAAGATTTTAAAATATATTATTCAACCATTAAAAATATTCCTTAATATTTTAAAAATACAAATAATGAAATTCACTATATTTCTTAAAATTATACTTAAACAAAACCAAAATTTTAAAACTAAAATAAAATGTTGAAAAATTATACTTGAAACAAAACCAAAATTTTAAAATTAAAATAAAATGTTAAAAATAAATTTTATGAAAAACCAAAACACATACAGAGACAAATAATCTCTTTCTAAGATTTTATCCCATTTCCCATTCCCGTTGCATAAGGAATATCAAAGAATTTATGCGGATATCTAAATTCATAGAGGGTTAGATTCTAAAGTTATCAAGTATATGAATTAATTAAACAAAAACATAAAAACATAAAAGTGCGTCCTCCAAATCTATTATAGAGATATGCAAAAGAAAATAGTTTGCTATATACTACCTATATAAGCATAGGAAATTTTAAATGACAATACGCTTGAAAAGGTTTGGAAATTTTAAACTGACAATAAGCTTGAAAAGGTTTGGAAATTTTAAACTGATAGTAAATAAGTCGCTAAAATATACAAATTCCCACAGCCTAGACAAGAATCTTATTTTAAACGGCTTCTAATATTATTTGTAGCATCCGTTTTCAATACCCTTATATAAAATGTTAAGGCAACTCCTCCATGATCAGTAAACTCTCCTCTCCAAAGTCTCCTCGTAATCATGATATGGGAGTCTATCCCTTCGTATAGACTGTAATATCGATCACAGTCTATACTGCAGAAGACAGATTTCTCTTTGCTCTTCCGCATGCATTCTAAACGGAGTCTTCGAAGAGCTCTCACACTCCTATTCAAGTCTCTGTTGTATTTTTCTTTGAGCCATTGAACGCAAAAACTGAGCATCCAATTGTCTATATCCGGGCCTCCTAGATGCGGGTCTCCTCGGACTGCCTTCGCCTTAATTTTACCTGTCTGGAAATGGAAATCCTCAGGGAAATTCTTCAGCATTTTGCAGCAATCCAATAATATAACTCGCAGTGATGAGATGCCATTGAAGCTTATACATAAATCTTGAAGAATCGTGCGTGTTCGTAGGTCGACTGAAAAGGATCCAAAAGGGCGCGTCGGTCGAGTTAAGAGAGGGACGATCAGGTCATGGAGCGCGACATTTTAAAATTCAAATTTGATCACAACTGGCGGATGACACCATGCCATGGCATGTACATGCATAGCATACATGGATATGTTCTGACAAGCCGATATTTTGGCCGGAGGTTCGGATGGAGGGTTGGCCGGAATTTTTCGGTGGAAGGGTACGTCAATGCCCCTGCAGCAGACTTAATTACTCTGCTGCGGGGTGCTTATGGCTTGCCTTAATTAATATCCTTCACATGCGCAATGGCTCACCAACTTGCTCCCTTTTTAATTTATTTATGTCACAACTCCTAACCTCCTAACTAGCTTGTGTTTTAATTTCTATTCATGAAGGATTTATGTGGATTGAGTTTCCACAACTCCCGCCAACATGCTCAACTTTAATTTTCTTTACTAGCAACTCCTCCTAACTAGCTCAGGTTTTAATTTCTATTCATGGAGGAGTTATAAGATTGAAAGCCATTTTTAAAACTATAACCGGTCCAAACACTCCTTGGATGGTGTCACATCTTCAACATGGAGTTGTTGCTTTTAACTGTATATTTGTGTTGGTAAATATAGGCCGACCCTTTCAAATTTTATCTCCACATACCTGACTTATAGTGCCCCTTCTTTCTCTCAATAACCATGCTGAGCTAAAAATCATTAGCTATTTTCTTACTCAAATAATAATATTTTTAATTTAAAATTATTGGAAAATTTTTTCTTCTCTTTTTTTTAACTTTTGAAAGTAATCTGCCTTTACCTTTCCTTTAATAAAATGTATATCTTCTAATAGAAGTAAATTTCTAAATCATACATTCATTTCCTATTTCTCTATTTCTCTTCTTTGTGAGCTCTTCAATGGCAGCCATAGTTATTTCTTTAAAAATTAGCTCCACCCTTTTGTTTTCTTTTTGGAATTAGAAAGGGAGATGCCACATTCTTGTTCGCTTTCTTACATAGCTCCAATCCTTGCAGTGGCTTAGTTTTATGGCTATTTTCTTCACTTTTGTGACTATGCTTTCCACTAGTGGCTTAACACACAAATCACAATTCCATGTAGGATTTTAATAATATATTTTCAGATGGTCTGCTCTGATAAGTACTCTCACAGGAAGGATATCACACTGCTTTGATACCACTTTGTTGGTTTTGGGAGCAGAAACAGTAGAAACAAAAAATATATTATTGCACAGAGAGCTACAATGATAATTACCAAAATGATATTCTCTATATTAATCTCAACACACCATCCAAACTGATTACATGCTCAGATGATTAAATAATACAATGTAGTTTATAGATACTTCTTAGCTAGAGAAGTCAATCCTTCTCTAGAGGCTTCTACTACATCTAATCAGTGTACTCTATCCTTATGAGCTATAGGATGGTTTATTAAATTACCATCTACTCAATTGTCAAACAATAACTTGATTAGATAGCTATAGGGAGGGGGGATTTAACTATTCTGACAGTGGCCTCATTAGATGAATGATGTGGATGCCAGTGTTTGAGGCTTGGGAAGTGACATCAAAACCATTTTCCACCCGTCGTCCATTGAGCTCTTAGATCCCCACACATCCTCAATGATTCGGTCGAGTGGCCTCATTAGATGACGAATATGGATGCAGGTTTTCGGGTTTTGGTAGTGACATCAAACCCCTTTCCTATTCACAAGCTGTTGAACTTTTAAATCCTTTGTTCCAACTCACGGTTCTCACTCCCCACACTTGTTTGAATTTTGATGTGACATCGGTGCAAAGATCAAAATTGAGCACATCACAACAAGTAAAAGGGATCCCAAAATGTCCCAGAGGTGCCTTTAAAATGTTGGTCATCATAAAAATGCTAATTTTTATGTTTGGCATTCTAAAAAAGGTTATGCTACAGATTGCGTGTAGCTGGAAATTGGCAAGATCACCTCCAATTTCTCGGCTTTATGTACATACTCCAATCCCTTCCATTAATTATGCCATAGAACTCATAAGTGAAGCCTAAGTTTTAAACATTGTATATACATCTACCTCATATAGATAGATACAATGTGATATATATATATATATATATATATATATATATTTGCATGTTTGGGATGTGAAATCCATTGCTAGCTCTCTTTAACTGTATTTGAAGCAATAGCCTCTTAATTCAGCTCATGTCACTCCATTTTCCATAATATCAATTGAGCCATCAACACATAATTAAATTAGAAGGAAACATAGTTGGACCCCAATAGATCTATCTTAAACCCAGATCTATCAAGCACTAAGAGGGATCCAATTTCTTGAGGTGTAAATTTTGTACACATTTGGCACCTTAAGAAATTTGATCCCTCTTGATGCTTCATAGCTTTGGGTTTAAGATGGATACAACATCTCTCTCGTACTAGGTTTTAGAGCACCTCACTACTCTCGGTACAATTAGTGTTTTTTCTCTACCTATGCTATCTTAATAATTATATCTTACACCCTCATTGATAAACCATATTGAATTATTTCACATCCATTTAAAATGTTTTAATGGACATGAAATCCCAAAGGTTTAAACTCTTAGATTTCAATCAAGGTGTTTTGTAGATGAAAAAAATATCATAGGAAAAGCCAGATGGTTTTCCCACTTCTTTGATTCAGCTCCCTTGGACCCCGAATCCCCACTATAAGTGCCTAGCCTGCCTAATTCTCATTCCCCATTGCTAAATTTCCAGTGCCCTCTTATGAGTTTTTGTTGCTTGTAGCAGTTTGTTATAGCTTTGGAGTGTTTGGATGGTTTGTATCTATTGAAGTCCACCCCCTCTTTTTTTCTTTTGGCTTTTTTCAAGCTTATGATGTGGATAATTTCTTTTCTAGGCATACATTTAATTAAAAATTTAATATTTTATTTAACATATTTTTTATGAAGTGTGAAGTTAATTTATTACTATCAATTGAAATGTAGTTTTTTCATCTTTTAATCCTTAAAGGGATCCATGAATATATACCCTTCTAAATGACATTAATACCAACCCTTCAAATTTGATCACTGCATCAGGGTTTAATCCTAGCATGAGCCATCCAATCTTTCCTTTTTTCAACAAATAAATAGCTATGGAACAAAATAGAGAATGGTTTATGCAACTAACTCGTGAACGGTGTGGGTGATGGGTGCAGGAAACTTGATGCTATTGCAGTGATCGAAACAACAGAGTGTGTGTCACGGCCCAAGTTTTAGCATGCCCGGATGGTTAGCACACTTGGTCAAGAAATGGTCCAAGTGCCCACATGGGAAAATCACTTCGGCATTGGCAGGAAGAAATGGACCCGCAAGACAAACGCCCACACTCACCACAAGGATGGCATCTGGGAGTGTGGTGCACACCGAAAACATGCCTTGGGGATTGGAACACCCCTTGGCCGAATTCACACCAAGTGGAACTTGGGGTGAACATCCACAAGCTAGCTGGGTACATGAGAAAAGACAAGCGAACGTGGGCGAGAAGCGTTAGCTGGGCGCAATGCAACGGACGCACAACCAAGCAAATGAAGGGATGCGCGGATGTTTGGGAGCTTGACCCACTTGAAGTGTGGGAAAGCGACCCACAGTGTAGACCAAACGAACTCACTTTGGAAGCCCAGGAAACGAACTCTTGATGGAAGCCGACTCCGATGAACTCGTGATGGAAGCCGACTCCGATCGAACTCGGGATGGGAGCATGCCGCGAACTCGAGATGGAAGCCGACGGGATCGGGATGGGAGCACGCCACGAACTCGGGTTGGAAGCCTATAAAAGGTGAAGGCATCTCACTTCAAAAGAAACACAGAGGAAGAGAATAAGAAGCTCGGGTGGTCTGAACTCACAAAGGAAGCTCAGGGGATTTGGCTGGGTGCAGCAGGCAGCAGTATTAGTTTTCCACACTTGTATTTTCTTGGAGTGTCTTGCTAGCTGGGAAACACTCAGGAGCTCTTCCAGTTTGGGAAACCCCACATATGCAACCTCTGTTCATTTATATAATGTTTACAAATGGGATCTGCTAGTTAGGAAACCCACCTTAAACTCATTGTGTTGTTTGTTCTTTACATGCATGTTGTTTTACTGGTGGTGCCGGTAGGGAAAGTGTTTAAGTAAGAATAACTTGATAACAGAGCTAAGTGTTAAACATTGAATGATTTTGTTGGATTAAGTGTTCAAACGATAAACAAACTTCCGCAGGTTCGTTTAGGCGTAGTCCGTTAGAGTACACCAAGTTGGCCAAGCCCTTGGGAGGTTTCTAGACAGTGCCGCATGTCATTCTTGGCTTGCCGAGAGTGCTTGCCAAATGTGGCTGTGATAGGTGCTATCAGAGCTGAGTTAACAACTAAAGTGCAGCGTTGGTGTAGCAACGTTGACGGGTGGTTTCGGTGGAGGGCTTGTGTAGCCAAAGCGAAGCTACAGTTCGGCAAAGACACGTGGGCAGAAGAGCTAAGTGTTGGACCAGTTGCAGGTTTTTGAAGAGGTATCACAAAGAGGTGTCACGCTGAGGAGTAAGACACTCCATAGTTTGGATGCTCCATTGGACGGATGCTCCACAGGCTCAGAAGAGAGTTCCGCAAAACGTGCGCTCAGCGGAATGAGCGCTCCACAGATGAAGCGTACCACAGTTTGGGTGCTCCACAAACAAGACGCGTTCCGTAGCCGGACATGTCGCTCAGACGGACGCTCCACAGGAAGTGCGCATGCTCAAGTGCCGAAGCAACACATTTAGGAAAGAAGTGTGCCCAATGCAGACAGGTTTAGCACGTTTGGTTGAAGTGTGCCCAGCAAAACGAAGTCAGCGTGTAGGGTTTTTGGAGAAGACGCCATAAATGCCGAGAAAGGCTTCCAAAGGTGCGTTTTGACCAGAACACCCAGAAGTGCGCTCAGTAGTGCGTTTAGCAGAAACGTGTGACGATGCGTAAGTTTGGACTTAGTGGCAAAGTTGGAGTTCGGAAGAGCAGGACTCTATGCCGTGGTGAGCTAAAAGCTTGCTGAATCGCAGGTCAGTTGGTCAAGTTAGCCGTGAGAAGTGAAGCCGCGGTCCATATGGATCAAAGTGGACTTGGAAACGTTGGTCATATGGGATACTTGGTCATGCAGGACACACTCGTACAGAACTTGATGCAAGTGTTGGCACCATTTGTAGACAACCGAAGGGGTGGTCCAAGTGAAGAACAGACCCAAGACACAACTGATGGGACAGGCGACACAGTGAGTGCATGCTGTGGAAGGTTGTCCGATGTGCTGGAAGAAACAACGAAGTGTATGCGAGACTTGGGACGAGTTCTTGAAATAACGAACCAGGAAGGAAGATGCAAAGAAGGATAGGACTGGAGCATGGAAAAATGCTCAAGGCAAGGCAAGCCGCAATCAACCGGAGCAACCAAAAATGAAGATGGTAGACTGTTATATTTGCGAAGAAGTCCAATTTGCGAAGAGCTGTCCATTCAAACCAGCCCAGAACGCACTGGAGGGTCCAACCGCACGTTTAGCAGCGTTGAGGGTGTTAAAGGCACCTCAACAACCAGATGAAGTTGCGGAAGTGATGAAGGCAGTAGAGTCATGCCTTAGAAAAACATCGAGAGGTCGTGGAGTAGAAGTAAGGGAAGTGCAGCAAGGTCTAGACTTTGTAGAAACGACAGTGAGTGTGATGAAAGTTTCTGCATTAGTGGACACAGGACACTTAGGACACTTATTATGGATATGATTATTTCATACCTTCGATCTTTAGGAGTAGATTCATTCCACTGCGTTATCGTTGCACAGTGGGATGGAGTTCAACCATGCAAAGTTCAAAGCAGCGAACTTAAGAATAAGAGATGTGACGGGTAAGATAATAGCAACCCCTATTCACGTTGGAAGATGGCATGGCAAGATGGATTTGAAATTCGTTCTGTTGGATGATCATTCGATGATCTTAGGACAAGACTTTCTATGAATGGCCAAGGCAGTTTTGATTTCGCATGCAGGGTGTTTGGTGTTCTTAGGAGAGTCTAGGACATGGATCTTGCCTATGAATCAAGAGAGCAAGTTAGGATGCAGACCCCGGGTGACTTCTGTACAATATGTGTTCGAAGACCTGGGTCTGTTCAAACACTTGCCTCAGCATGACATAGGGAAGAAGACAGTTTCAGTAGAAAAGAGCAAGCCAAGCATAGCAGTGAAGGCTGATCTATCCATAGCAGGAAGGTTAGCAGCATTTGGAAAACACATGGTTTCAGTAAGCAGAGATATTGAAGCCTTGTGCATTTCGGAGGGTGCCTTGCAGCGACATGGGAGGAAGTAGCTGGTTTCTCCAACATCATGTGCGAAGGTTTCTCATGAAGGCAAGTTGGAGGTGTCGTTTGGCAGCCAAGACAATGACACTTCAGTCAAGCAGAATCTTAACAAAGAGCCACACGAGGATGTGTTGGACAAAACACAAGATTTGGAGAAACGCTTGAGTTTCGTCCAGAGACAGATCGAGGCCCTGCATATTCCAAAAAAATCTTCAGGACAGAGTGATGGTAAGCAAGTGGTTGCACCAAGGAAGCACACTGAAGGTAGCACGTCAGGGGTGTCATTCAGTGATGACACTTCGGTTGAATCAAAACAACACGAGGATGTGTTGGGGGAGACAACAACAACTCAGATTTTGGAAGAAGTCTTGGATGGAGGAAACACCAGCGAAGTTGATGCACCACGTGATGCGGAAGACATAGTGGCATTTTTTGTTCATGCCATAGGCATTCCGGAAGCGCAGTTGACACAAGAGCGGTTGCAGCAGGTTGGTTTTCAACCAAACGAGTTAGAGGCAGTGCTTGCTCAATTGGAGAGTAAGCGACTATCAAAGTTAGCAAATGAAGAAAGGAAAAAATAAGTCGAGGCAGAGGTAGGCATTCTTCAGGAGCATAAGTTATTGGCATGATTAGATCAGTCAACATCCAAGGATGAGGGTGAAGACAAGGCAAGTGAAGCTTTCAAGGGGTTAAGCAAGGGAGCAAAGAGGCAGGCCAAGAAACGGTCACGGCAAACGAAGGAAGAAAGGGTGGCTTCTGTTGACTCTCATGACAGCCCAAGTTGCGATTGAGGCGAACACTTGGATAGTTGATGGTGCAAGTTTTGAAGAGTATTGGGCTCGGTTCAAAGAGCTCAGTGCCAGGAACGGGGCAGCTAGAGATGCGTTCAAGCAGTTTTGTGAGGAAGATGAGCGTGACGGTAGCTTATGGCACTGCCCATGTCTTTTCTCTTGATCAGTAGCACTTGGGCTCACTGTCATTGGCGACGACGGTGAGGCCCTAAACACCTTTGGAAAGGTGGCCTAAAAGACAATTTTTCACCAAGGTAAAGTGAAGCAGGAAGCTTGAGGACGCTGAAACGAAAACGGAAAAGTGATTTCAGAATGGGTTAAGTTTGTCTTAGTATGGACATAACGATTGGACTAGCTACCCAATCAAGTATTTCATGAGGGTGCAACAGATGGAAACATGATGGAAGGAACGAAGTACAGATTTAGAATAGGTGGTCAAGAAGCATGATTGCAACAAAGTCATACGTCGCAGCTACGGAAGGTGGGGTAGAACATGGCGTTGCTGGGACGGAAACAAGTTTAAGTGGGGGAGGTTGTCATGGACCAAATTTTAGCACACCCGGATGGTTAGCACACTTGGTCAAGAAATGGTCCAAGTTCCCACATGGGAAAAGCACTTCGACGTTGGCAGCAAGAAATGGACCCACAAGACAAACAACCACATCCACCACCGGGATGGCATCTGGGAGTGTGGCGCGCACTGAAAACATGCCTTGGGGATTGGCACACCCCTTGGCCAAATTCAGACCAAGTGGAACTTAGGGTGAACACCCACAAGCTAGTTGGGTGAGTGGGAAAAGACAAGCGAACGTGGGAGAAAAGCGTTAGATGGGCGCAATGCAATGGACACACAACCAAGCAAACGAAGGGATGCGCTGATGTTTGGGCACTTGACCAACTTGAAGTGTGGGAAAGCGACCCATGGTGTAGACCAAATGAACTCACTTTGGCAGCCCAGGAAACGAACTCGTGATGGAAGCCGACTCCGACTAACTCATGATGGAAGCCGACTCTGACCGAACTCGGGATGGGAGCACGCCACGAACTCGGGATGGAAGCCGACGAGCTCGGGATGGGAGCACGCCGCAAACTCGGGTTGGAAGCGTATAAAAGGTGAAGGCGTCTCACTTCAAAAGAAACACAGAGGAAGAGAACAAGAAGCTCGGGTGGTCTAAACTCAGGAAGGAACCTCAAGGGCTTTGGCTGGGTGCGGCAGGAAATAGTCTTAGTTTTCCACAGTTGTATTTTGTTGGAATGTCTTTCTAGCTGGGCAGCACTCAGGAGCTCTGCCAGTTTGGGAAACTACACATATGTAACCTCTGTTCATTTATATAACGTTTACAAACGAGCTCTACCAGTTGGGAAACCCACCTTAAACTCGTTGTGTTGTTTGTTCTTTACATGCATGCTGTTTTACTGGTGGTGCCGGTAGGGAAAGTGTTTAAGTAAGAATAACTTGATAACAGAGCTAAGTGTTAAACATTGAATGCTTTTGTTTGTTTAAGTGTTCAAACGATAAACAAACTTTCGCAGCTTGGTTTAGGCGTATTCTGTTAGAGTACACGAAGTTGGCCAAGCCCTTGGGAGGTTTCTAGACAGTGCCGCACGTCATTCTTGGCTTGCCGAGAGTGCTTTCCAAGTCTGGCTGTGACAGTGTGGGCGATCGATGTGGGAAATCTCATGACTATTTAACTATTTTTTAGCTAACCACTCATTACACAGGACATTCGTTAGTGGAAGACGATGGATATTTTAAGGTTTTGGGGATTTTCGAGATCGTCTTCCTTCCATGGGAAAGTGGACATTAATCCCATGTCCGTTTAATTATTTGTTACTTCATGCAAACCACTCTTTTCATGGGATATTCGTTAGTCGATGATGATGAATCTTCGGAAGTTTTTGGATTCTTGAGATCATCTTCCTTTATAGGGAAAGTGGAGATAATAATGTCTATACATGTAATTAAGGAACATAAATATTAATGTAGCCAGAAGTAAAATCTAGCATGATGGAAAAGAATAATCATTGCGACAATAAAGTGGAAAAATTGCAAAAATTGCAAATAGAATTTGACACCCAAAAACAAGTGTGGATATATCATATTGGTTTGACATATAGATACATAGACATGCTTACAATGGTTTCCCGGGTCCTCCGCTAGGAATTGTCTTAAAATAACTACCACTTATGTAAAAAAGATGTGGCAAATGATGGCATCCTCTTCTTTCTTGGCGCATAAGTTAAATGTTTTTGTGTGCTTTTGGGTAAGAGTTTCTTTCCAAATTTTGTAAATCCTTCTTTGCTCAACCAGAAGGAGGGTTTTAACAACACACATTACTATGTCACTAACAACTATGTATATATAATAACTATGCATATATAACAACTATGCATGGAGAACAAGTAATAGCACTTAACTTGTGGCCTATAAGTGTTTATGATGGCCTATAAGTCTATGTCTTAGTCACATGTTATCACCCTTCTTCTTTTAGTTTAAATGGTTGTAACTACCTGTTATTTTTTTATATTATTTTTTTCTATAATTTTTTTATTTTGAATTTTGAATGACACCCATAAAATTAATATGGGCATACACTTGTCTCATTTTCCAACAATACAAAAAAAACATACTTGCTAGTCCACCCCAAATTCTAAAATATAAACACGAAACCTATCAATGCAATAAACACCTATGTATACTAAAGCAAAAAATATAAAAAACGATTTAGATATAAATACAATAAAAATCTAAAAAATGTTCAAAAAAACCTAATACTCTCTCCATCTGAGTCTCTCAATTTAATTGGATTGAAATGGTCATTATTTATATTCATGACCATTTAAATATAAGTAAAAGTCATATTAAAAATATTTTTATTATTATTATCTAGAATAATAAAAAATTAGCAATTAAATATAAGTAAAAGTCATATTAAAATATTTTATTATTATTATCTAAAATAATAAAAAATTAAGACTATCGTGTTTTATTAAATAAGAGTCAAACAATAATTAAACTGAATCCTATCGAACTAGGCTTAATTTCATTTTTTAAATCAAAATGATTTTTTTACTTGGTTCACCTATAGATTTAAACATACTTTGCTTGTTAAAAGTGTTTTTTTTACAACCCACTATGAATAAGAATAAGAAGTGTAATTCAATGCTTAATTTGGCCTTCATACTTAGCAATTTAATTAGATATTACAATATTAAGTATAGAAAATATTACAATATGAACTCTAACCTAAACTTTAAAACCTATATATATATATGGGTGAATCCGCAAAGGTGGTTCACGATTTTGGGTCTGGAGACTCCAAAAAACTTGTTTTTCAAACCCTCGATCGAGGTTTAAAAACCTCGATCGAGGGTTTTAAAATACCTCGATCGAGGGCTTGGATAACCCTCGATCGAGCTGTTAAGACCGACCAAAAAAGAAAAAGGGCCCGGTCGGCCAGTTGGTCCTGTTTGAAAACAGGTTCTCGACCGAGCGTCTACATGAGACAACGACCCCTCAATCGAGCATCTGCAGGACACATACCACGCCACGCTGACGCCTACGCCAACTCCCATCCATGTCTGCTACTCCACCAGGTAAGTGGGGTTCCAACCTTCCATTTGCTTTTTTAATACAATTTCAATTTTATTTTATTTTTTATAAATTTGTGTGAATGTTGCAATTTTGTTTTTCCAATTTGAAACCAATAGCCATTTTTTTGTTTAGAAAAACTATTGAAACCAATAACCATTTATTTGTGTGGAAAAATTATTGAAACCAAAACAAAAAACCATTTGAAAACCAAAACCCAATTCAAAACAAAAACAAAAAACAAAAAACCATTTGAAATATAATTTAAATTTTAAATTTATTTTGTATTTATGTTTTTAAATTACTAATATTTTTGTTTATATCAACCGGTAGCATTTTATGTACGGTAGCATTTCATTGCATAAAATGCTATCGGCTTGATTTTAAAATGTGTTTCGACAATCAGAAATGCTGTCCCTTTTTTTTTCAATCCTCTAAGAATGCAAAGAGGATTAAAAAAAATAATCATATTACTTGCCGGTTTAACAAAAACCATTGACATTAAAAAAACATTTGAAAACCTTTGAAATTGACATTGAAATTTTAATTCAAATTGGAATTGAAAACTTAAATTAAATTAAATTAAATTGAAATTGAAATTTTAAATTGAATTAAATTAAAATTGAAATTTTAAATTAAGTTAAATTGAAATTGAAGTTTTATGTTTTTTTCAATCCTTTGTGAATGCCAAGAGGATTGAAAAAAACTATACATATTGGGTTCCCCGTTTTTTCCAATATAAGCTCATATAAGCATGTAACAAAAACTATTAACATTAAAAAAAACAATTAAATCCTTTGAAATTGACTAATCAATAAGATGTAAATTTCTATTCATGTCATATAGATAGTTAATCAAGTCTTATTTTGGCACCAGAAACTTATTTTAACCTGAATCGTATCTATAAGAAAATCAATATTTTTCGACATCTTAAAACTAATTTTCAAATGTGGTCATATCAGTTTTAGTATAGATAGTTTCATTTGTGCATTTTAAAACAAATATCATGTACCATAGCCGTTATATTTGACATCCTTGACCAAGGTTTTATAGAAGTAGTATTTTTGGAATTAAAAATAGTTAAATTATTGTTGAAAGGATTAAGTGTTTACATGGAAGTTGAAAGGTTTTTTTATAAGATTATTTTTATTTTTATTTTTATTTTTATGTCATTGTTAACTTATTTTAAAAGGGCTGAATAAGTTTATTCATGAATAAGTTAAAATCTTAGTTTTTATAGTTGTTATGAACCTTTCCTAACATGGTTTAGTATAATATTTAGAAATTTATTAAAATTAGGCATAATTTTATAAAGTTATGATTGATATTTGAATATAAATTAATTAATCAAGTATAAAGATGTTTATATTGTAAATTTATATGTTTTTAGTATGCATAATAATATTGGTAATAAAAAAAATTGAACTAAAAATAATCAAGCAAAAAGATTTCAACATTTTGAATTTAAAAAATAAAATGAATAATATTGAAATCTAATCACAGTTCACAACTTTTACAGTGAAACTTAGTCACCTAAAAACACCAAGTAAGATGAGTAAATTTATAATAAAAATGATACAAAGGAAGTTAGAATAGATGCTATTTTTTTTATCTTGTTATCGTAGACATAATTTTATCTAGTTGTATAGATTAATCAATCTAATTGTATCAAATTTCATAACTTAATTAAAATTAAAACCTCCTAACTTATGAAAACCATTTGTCACTTTCCTTTCTATTATATTAAAGTACATTAATTTTATTGTAACAAATGTTTAGTCTAATTCTTTATATTTCTCATAAACCTTGTTTCAAGATGATTCTAATTATTTTGTTTTATAGTGATTTGTGACGAAAGACATTGGACAATTTATTGAGTTCAAAGAATAGGCCAATGAGCTCCTGACCTCTCTGCAATTTGTATTCTACTTCTTTCATTTTTAGTGTTTTAACATTACTATTCCTAAGTGGTTAATATTCAATTTGATTTTTTTAGAAATATTATTAATCAAACTCATGTTAAATAAAAATAAATATGAAATTAGTTAATATGTTATGCCACATAAGTAAATAAAAATTTGATTTTATTAATTTTATAAGATACAATATAGTCCACATCCCTTTTCTCTTTTCAAATTTTCTTCCCTGTAGCAAATATTGAGTCATGAGCAAGTGACCATAACCCTCTTCCAATAAACGACATCCTTTGTAGAGATTTTGTTGGTCGATGGTTGGTTTTGTTTTTCCAGTACCTCTACCACTTCTTTCAAGTGCACTTACCCCTAAGTATCATTTTTTGTTCTTGCTTGCTTGACATCAAGGACTTGTTTCTATAGCTAATCATCCTAATGACTTTTCATCAAAATGTCTAGTCGTTATTTGTCTTCAAATAATTGCATCCAACAAAAATCCTCTAAAATAGACCCTGGCTTAAAGACATCTACATTTGATCAAAGACATTACTTTGTCTCGGTCCCTTTTGATCTATATATCTAGTGCTATTATAATAAAAAAAAAATAGCAATCGCGATCATTGTAGAAAAAGTGGAAATGGTGAACCATGGTTTCTTGGCAGCCTCTCAATTTTTGAATTTGATGAGATTACGATTGGGAAACCCGAAAAGGAGTTTATTTTGTGAAAAATTCTAGGTTTGCAAATTTGAAAATGTAGATTTATTAAGAGTTAAACATTTATTCGTTTAAAAGAAAATTGGAGTGGACTTACTATTTAATTCAACCTTATTTCTCTACATAAAACTACTTAATAGTAATTTAACCATACACTAAACATCAATATTAATGTCAAAATTTAAATTTATGTGAAATTTAATATAAAAATTAAATATCAAGTTTTAAAGACTTTTTACGAAATATATCAAGTCTCCAGTAGTAGTAGTGCATTTACTATCAAGTCTCTTCTTAAATTGAGTTATATTAAGGCCATATGCTCTACCCCAAGAACAATTATTTGCATATTTGGTTCATTTCTAGCACCTTATAGTTTGCACTTGTTTTGATGGCATTATTCCTCTAGTGACATCGTTAGCTTTTCTTGAGAAGTTTTCTTATTCTAGAAGGAAAACTCACACCTTTGCTCCACCTATTTATGAAAATGGAAACAACCAACAAATTCTCATTGGTAGATTATCATGACCGCAATACCTAGCACCGATATTATAGAAATACCATAACTCTCAACCATGATCTTTTCACAAATCAAACTCATCTTATTGATCAACACTCAACACTTTTAGAGTACAACATTGTGTGCATATTTTTATGACATTCCCTCTTCTTTTAAGTTGAATTGTGCAACATTTTTCACATTATCTAGAGCCATTCCTGTCACCTACCCAATTTTTGAGAATAATTATTTTCTACTATTATCCTTTTTGCAAAACACTTTGTGTTAAATTATAATTACAAGTTTTGTAATTATGACCAATTAGGTCAAAGATGAATGTAATGACTCATTTTTATTATTTAATAAATAAAAATGGGAGACAAACACTCAAGAAAGCTGTTACAAGAGTGTCCACTGGTCCAATAGGAGGAATGGAAGCTGCTGGAAGGACTGGGACAGATAGCAACATTTGCACTCTACCATTAGCTGTTGTTATGGGACAAATCCCCCTAATTTTGTGGCATTTCCCCCTCCAGGTGGAGGGAGGTGAGCAGGTAGCTCACTAATGACCAATAATTACAAAAAGACCTAGGCAGCCTATAAAATGCAATTCGAATTGAGCAGGGAGCTCATACAATGTTTTCTGCAGAAACATTTCCTTAGAGCATCCGGTGATGGCTGAGAGATTCGAATAGGGAGGCTGTGGAGAGTGCAAGTATAAGTCTACAAATGTTATGAGAAGGACAGACCAGAGGTGTTGGTGCTGGTCCAATTGCTTACTAAGCCTATAAGGCTGGATAAATTTTCATGCTGCTGCAAGTAGAGATCCTAAGCTTCAGAACCTTCTTCCTCCTGGTGGACTAGTGGATAGGCTCGGGGGTCCTAAGGCAGACATCTTGGCTACTTGGGAGCAGGTTGGATGGAAAAGGATTCTTGAGTGATTTGTTCCTCTCATCACACTCAGGTTCTATTCATTTTTGTTTTTCCAGATCACATGAATGATCTCATAAAATGGATTAGTAATGTTATTAATGATCAACAGCAGTAAAATATTAGATCCTAATTAATTTAGATTTGCTGAACTGATAAAATGACTCCTCTACATTTTTCCCCATGCATGAAGCTACATCGTACTCCAGTACAGAGAGGTAGCATTAAATCTATTCAGTTAAAGGTGAAACCTAGCATGCATCTAAATATATAAACCCAAGAGACCACCCATGCACAACCTTATGTTCCTCATGCATCTTATATTTTGGCAGCTGTAGATTAGATCTTTGCATGTATTGTTTTTACTGTTCAATCTACATGCTGAAACAACATAACAGAAACTAGTTATAGCAGTAGGTTGTTTCTGACTTCTGAAGGTGAACATTGTGTTAACAACTAGGGTTTACTAGTCTTCAGTTGTTTCTTCAAAAGAAAACAATATCATGCATTCTGTTTAACCACCTACTTATTCTTTTATTTGTTGTTTGAGTCTATCTGATCTTTATAGAAATTATTGTCATCACTGTATTATTTTTGTGTAAAAAAAAAGAAGTACTGTATTGTTCTGTCATTCTTTTCCAGAGGTCCAAATTGGACAAATACACGGAGATAGAATTAAAATAGAAAAACTGTTATATTCATAAGCAATTAAATTAACTGACGAATGCATTGTCATTTTCTTGTTTCTGTATTATCAACTCTATGTAGCAGAATTTACATCACAGAATATCATGTTATTAAAAGCAAGAAAAGAATAGCATTATTGAATTGACAGAGCAAAATGCAGTATCTCTACATCCAAACTAGGGTTGACCTATTCTCATCACACTATTATTTACAAACATTTAAACAGCTGCCAAATCAAATGTTTCTTTATCATAGATATCCTAACTGTAGAAACCAGACCTGTTATTCTTGCATTTTAAATAGTATTACAGACCAGCAGACCTCATTAACATCGACTGGCTAGGGTTTAGCATTATCACCGTTGTACACAAACAGAACCAACACCTTTTTATTATCAGCTTATAGCCACTATTTAATTAATCAACTTAAACATGCCTTTCGTTCCTTGGATCAGAGTTCAAGAATGAGAAGTTCAAAAACACCATACGTAGACATGAAACCCTAAATATCTTAAACAGGCTTTCAGATACAGATACAAAAATGAGAGTTCAAACCACCAAACGTAAGCATTAAACCCTAACAACAATCATTTCCATTTAAATTTACGATGGCAGCATCCTACAGATTGCTGCATTGTTTACTGAAGGTTCCAATCCATAACCTAGTTCAAGTTTACACTATACAACTAATGCCGAAACAAAACTACAGTCAACGTTTCTTTCCCTTGTAGCTTCACACTTGTTTTTCCATCGACTTAGGAGTGCCAAACGATAGACATCAAACGCTTTATGTTATGAACTCTTTGCAACCACGAGGGTTCAACCCTATCAAGCTCGCCGAGCCAAGGAATGGCCGACCATACATTTTAAGAAACCTTTACATCATCTACACTATCAAACAAAACTTAAACAGTAACGTTCCCAGTGCTGTAGGTGAGACAAAAGCCATTGCCGAGAAGGCATTCTACCAACACCCTGCTCATCAAGTCTGATTCCACGAGGACCGAGGGAGGGATACCACCGAATCTTACCGGTGGGTTCACTATATTCCTTCTCCCGTCAATTTTCCCGACACCCTACTGTTCGTCGAAAGCTACCTGCCAAACAACCATACACTGAGTTAAATATCAATCTTGAAATACGGTGCATGCAATAAAGAAAACCTTAAAATCTTTTGAAACTTTACTGTACCTGAGTCGTGACAGAGGCTTGATGAAGCCAGAATCCATCCACTGTGAAGGAGAAGCACCCATCTCGAAGGCCACACTGTGTGATACATTTGAAACTTACAACCCAATCAAAACCCCAGACTTGCAAGTTACTAAAACGCCACAACAGACACACTCATCCAACCTGTGGATTGCCACACCTTTCAACTCCAGACTTGGACTCCATTGTTAGCATTCACCTACAGTTTGAGGATTGCTTCCGGTCTTAGGATCGACCCCAAGGAAGGCTAGAAAAACATCAAAACCCTAAGTGCCTCTCGGCCGGTTGGCCTCACCTCCCAAACCCTACCACCGAAACAATGACCAAGAAAATGTTACAAGATCCCATAAGTTACGTTAGGTTTCATCACAATCCCAACGCACAACAATCAATGACGAAGATCTAATTTCATTAAGCCACGTTGGAGGGTGGCATAAGTAGTATTAAATCACTCATCTACCTCCCAAGCCACGAGGTTGCTAACTCTGTTGACACCAGGGTAGGTGGCCCATTATAACTCAGTGTCGACGAACCTTCTCACATGCTGGAGACTCTTCACAACGTGCATGTAACTTTACCCATAAAACGGTGGCCAAGCGAATTAAATTGCAAATCCAATCATTTACTACACCCTTGAATTTCGTACACAGGATTTATGCAGTGCCATCATTCCACCTGCCAACATTTAAATCAACGTTTAATTGCATCGACTTTATAAATTATATCAAGGTAAAACATTCACCGGTAGCGTATATTAAAGGTATTATGTGTTCCATTTAATCATTTTCGAGCACACTCATAACATAAGAATATCCACCTAGGTCATGTTCAATCCTAGGGTATGGATTGACTTCGCCCCAACTTAATATAAAGTTTATTATAAAGTTCACCATATAGTTCATCAAGATTTGCCATTGCATAAATCCACAAGGTTACACCCTTAGGGTATGGTTTCCACCCAAGAACCATCACACACATTGCATGGTAGGGTATTAATGCATAATGCATCACCATTTTAATTTCCCAGGTAGTAGAGAACTAGAATCACCTTATCATTCTTTCTATAGTAGGCTTAGGACCATGTGCCCTTGTCCTAAACTTGTCACCATCAAAATTTATAAGAGAATTATTTTTAACAGCCGCAAGTCATTCCTGGAATGATAACAAGTGAAGTCATAAACCCCTAATGAAAACATTCACAACAATCACACTCTGAGACTGAGGTTTTCTGTAGTTTTGAGATAGCCAAGTTCACCTTACAAATTGGAAGGAAACCATACCTTTAGCATCGAAATCATAGGCAGTTTGTATTTATATCACGGTTATTAAACACTTTTGAATTTTAACACTATCTCTTACCTACGAATATGCACATGAAGGACAAGTACAATGCTTTAGCTGAGTAGCTAAGTAAGCCTCGGGGCACCTTGTGGAACCCCTTTCATCATCATCTAGGAAAATTAACTGTCAGTACTTGTCGAGAAGAATTCTGTTTTCCAAATGCATCAAATTTTCAATCATTCCAGCATATAAATAAAGGACATAATCATTAATGGGATTCATGACGTGTCGCCGATACGATACACCATTAGAAGACAAAAAGACACAGTAGTTAAATTATTTCCCACCAAATGTCGCATTTATTAATTACTGCTTTATTAATTATTATTATTTCCGCATTTTACAAATATTAGCTTTTAATGGCGATTTAAATTTTTTTAAATTTTTATGAAAATATCGGGATGTTACATGTGGTATCAGAGCTCATGTTCAAACTCTAGGCCTAAAGACGGTCCAAGAAACAGGCAAACAGAAAATTTATGACTGTGAAATTTTTCGCTAACTCAAATTTAAATTATTTTGTCGTATACAAAAAAATTTCTTTGATTTACATATATGGAAGGATCAGCTGAACACATAAGGGGCAGATTTCCGCCAAACATCCCAAGTATGGAACAACAATTCCAAGGAAATCGGGGGTAACGATTCATCATAACTATTGCGTGCTTTTCAAGAATTGAAGGCAGAGATCCAGTCAGTAAAACAAGACAATGAAAGAATCTTGAAGACACAGGAGGAGTTGAAGCAAGCACTGTTCGACCAATATCCAAATTATGAACAGAACCTTGAACATACTTCCAAAACTAAAGAGCTATCTCATGAAGGAAAGGATAAACAAACAGAAACGGCTGAGGGAAACAACAACTCAACATCATCAAGAGCTACCAAACATCCACGTAAAAAGAAGCATAACTACTCTAGTGATAGCAGTGAAGGAGACTTCAAGCCAAAAAGGAAAAGGAATAAACAGTACGAACATATATCTGGTGAATTCAAGAAAATCAAACCCCCAACTTTCAATGGCTAAACAGAGAAAGGAGAGACAGCGGAAGCATGGTTGTCTGGCATGAAAAAGTATTTTCAGATCTACGACTATTCGGAATCCTTAAAGGCAAAAATGGAAATTTTTAATCTGACCAGGAAGGAAGATATTTGGTGGCAAGACCTTAAAAGGGTAAAAGGTATAAAAGATTGAGATGTGAGTTGGAGTTCTTTTAAGAGACACTTCAAGAATAAATTCTTATCTGAGTAGTATTATGAAGAAAAATCCAAAGAATTTTATGATATGAAACTAGGAACGACAAACATGAAGGAACTAAACAACAAGTTTTTAAGTTTACTAAGGTATGTGCCGTATATGGTGGAAGAAAAACTGAAGGTCCAGAGGTACCTAAGTTGTCTACCTTTCCACATCAAGGATAGGATAGAGTACGATAACCCTAAGACACTAGAGGAAGCCATGAGGAAAGCCACTTTTTGCTTTGACCAGAATAAGAAAAGAGAAGGGGTACCTAGCTGGAAAAACCCAAAACCCAGTAACTTTGAACATAAAAAGAAGAATTTTAGATATGGTGGCATTTCCAGTTTCCAGAAGAGAAATTTTCAGAATAAAAAATTTCAGCAGAACAGAAATAATCAGCAGCAGAAATTTATAGCACCCAGAAATGTCCCCAATGCTTCCAGGACCAATGAACAGAAGCCACCTATAAAATGCTTTGAGTGCCAAGGGCCCCATTATGCCATAGATTGTCCCCTCAAGAAATGGGCGGTCAACCATATTCACTCCATACAGTATGAAGCTACTATAGGAGATGTGGCAAGAGAAGTGCCCAGAATTAATGCAGCATTAGACAACCGGCAAGCTGAACACCAAGTCTCAATGGTGGAGGTTGAAGGCATGCTGCAAAACCACCCAGTTTCTATTTTAATTGACCTCGATGCTAGTCTAAGTTATATATCACTAGTTGTTGTAGAAAGACTTGATTTCAAAACAGAGAAATTCGATAAATCCTGGTTAGTTAGATTAGTGACAGGAACAAAAAGAAAGGTTTCTGATTTTGTGGAAAATTGTGTTTTATCTATGAATCGACTAACAACGCAGTTTAAGTTAAATATTCTTCCACTAGGGTCATATGACATCCTAATCGGTATGGACTAGTTAGAAACCCATCATGTCACTCTGAATTGTTATGAAAAAAGTTTCATTCGCCTGGATGATGAAGGAAGGGCAGCAGAGGTAAAAGGCATCCCAAGAAAAACATCCGTTCGACAAATTTCAGCCATGAAAGTGAAAAGGGCAATCAGAAAAGGGTGTTAGATGTTTGCAGTAAATGCAGTGCATGATGAGATAAGTACTAAGGAGGACAAAGTGAAAATAGAGGACATACCTGTCTTAAAGGATTTCCAAGATATTTTTCCTGAAGAGATCCCAGATTTACCTCCCAAAAGGGACCTGGATTTTACTATTGAATTAATACCTGGTTCTGTACCAAGTTCTAAAGCTCCATACCAGATGAATATACTAGAGCTGAATGAGTTAAAATCTCAGCTGAAGGAGCTGATCGATAAAAAATATATAAGACCCAGCGTGTCTCCTTGGGGAGCACCGATCATTTTTGTTAAAGAAGAAGGACAATACTCTAAGAATTTGCATAGATTATCGTCAACTGAATAAAATGACGATCAAGAATAGGTACCTGCTGCCCCGCATTGACGATCTTTTTGACCAGCTACGCGGAGCAACAGTATTCTTGAAGATCGATTTACGATCAGGATATCATCAGGTCCGTGTGAACGATGAAGACATTTTCAAAACAGCTTTTAGAACTTGTTATGGACACTATGAGTTTGTTGTCATGCCGTTTGGGTTAACTAATGCACCAGCTGTATTTATGTGTTTAATGAACAAAATTATGCACAAGTACTTAGATAAGTTTGCAGTTGTGTTCATCGATGACATTTTGGTATATTCTAAGAACAAGGAAGAGCATGATGAACATATACGTACCATTCTGCAAGTCCTGAGGGAGCACTAGCTGTATGCTAAGTTTAGCAAATGTGATTTTTACAAGGACAATATTCAGTACTTAGGACACATCATCTCTGAGGAAGGGATTTCGGTTGATCCCACCAAGATAAAGGCCATTAATGAATGGCCGGTTCCGAAGGATGTGACGGATGTGTGATCGTTTATGGGCATCACTGGTTATTATAGAAAATTCATTGAGGGGTTTTCCAGGATTGCAAACCCCATAACATTGCTGCAAAAAAAGGGAAAGAAGTTTGTCTGGGATCAAAAGTGTCCGGACAATTTTGTAAAGTTAAAAAAATTGCTGACTTCAGCGCCTATTTTGAGGATTGGAGATCCTAATAAAGATTTTGTAGTATGCATAGATGCGTGCAATCATGGACTAGGAGGAGTCCTAATGCAGGAAGGACATGCTGTAGCATATGAATCAAGAAAACTGAAAATACATGAGAAGAACTATTCCACCTACGATCTAGAATTGTTAGCAATGATTCATGCCTTAAAAATGTGGCGTCATCACCTTATCGACAGAAAATTCACCTTGATGATGGATAATATGGGGCTGAATTATTTGTTAGATAAAACAAATTTGAATGCCAGGCAAGCCAGATGAATAACTTTTATGAGTGAGTATGATTTTGAAATTCATCACATTAAGGGGAAGGAGAATAAAGTTGTCGACACGTTAAGTCATAATGCAAGGATACATTGTGTTTCATCCATCAACACATATGCAACAAATTTGGAGGGACAAATTTTTGAAGGAATTAAGGGGGGTGAGGAATATAGAAAATTACAAGAAAGGATAGCAGAAAACAACTTTGAAAATTCTGTAACAGATTTCAGTTTGAAGGAAAATGGCTTACTGCTGTACAAAAATAGATTGTACGTACCAAACGTACTCGCAGTAAAAATTCTGATTTTGAATGAGATGCACAAGAGCCACTATTCTTGCCATCCAGGTTACCAGAAAACCATCACAATGCTAAGGAAAGAGTACTATTGGCCCAGCATGAAGGATGAAGTAGCAGAATATATAGCCAAGTGTTTTGACTGTCAAAAAGTGAAGGTGGAACATCAGCATCCTGCTGGATTGCTACAGCCCTTGCTTATACCCAGCTAGAAATGGGAAGTCATAAGTATAGATTTCATCACTGGGTTACCAAAGAATTAAAAACAGCACGACTCCATCACGATGGTAGTAGACAAACTTAGTAAGGCAGCCTATTTTATCCTTGTCAAAACTACCCATAAAGCTCCTGATATCGCAGAAATTTTTATGAAGCAGGTTTTCCGACTGCATGGGATACCCAAGGTAATAGTTTCAGACCGATATTCAAAGTTCACAGGTAAATTTTGGAGGTATTTGTGCAAGGGGTTAAACACCACCTTAAATTTCAACACTGCGTTTCATCCGCAAACAAATGGACAGACTGAAAGGGTGAACCAGATATTGGAAGATATGCTCAGAATGTATCTTAAGGATCAACCTGGTAAGTGGGAAGACTACTTGCATTTAGCAGAGTTTGCATATAATAATCACTACCATGTTTGAGCCAAACTTAGCCCATTTGAGATTCTTTATGGTAGAAAGTGTAACACACTGGTGTCATGGAGTGATCCGGTTAGCAGGGTCACCTTAGGGCCCGAATTGTTGCAGGAATTAGAACTAATCGTGAAGAAAGTACCAGGGAATCTTAAAGTTGCCCAGGATAGATAGAAAAGTCAAGCAAACCTTAAAAGAACTCATAAAGAGTTCCAGGTTGGTGAACATGTTTTTCTTAAGGTAAGGCCGAAAAAGAGTTCCTTAAAGTTGGGGAGCTGTGCCAAACTGGCACCCAGGTATTGTGGTCCTTTCGAAATCTTGTCTAGAGTTGGACCTGTGGCATATCAATTAGCCTTACCTTCAAACCTCAAAGTCCATAATTTTTTCACATTTCATTTTTAAATAAAAATGTGCATGATCCTACTCATGTTGTAAATTGGAATAATGTTCAAGTGGAATAAGGCGGCGATTTTCCGGTGGAACCGGACTGTATTCTCGCAAGGAAAGAAACTCTACTCCGGAACCACACGGTTGTCCAAGTAAAAGTGCAATGGAAGCACTATAGCCCAGCAGAGGCTACCTGGGAGTTGGAGAGTAGTATGCGGGCTGCATACCCAACTCTATTCCAAGAACACTCAAGGAGTGAATAAAGCAACATCGAGGACGATGTTGAGGCTTAAGGGGGGGTGTATGTCACCTACCCAATTTTTGAGAATAATTATTTTCTACTATTATCCTTTTTTTCAAAATACTTTGTGTTAAATTATAATTACAAGTTTTGTAATTATGACCAATTAGGTCAAAGATGATTGTAATGACTCATTTTTATTATTTAATAAATAAAAATGGGAGACAAACACTCAAGAAAGCTATTACAAGAGTGTCTACTGGCCCACTAGGAGGAATGGAAGCTGCTGGAAGGACTGGGATAGATGGAAGCATTTGCACTCTACCATTAGCTGTTGTTATGGGACAACTCCCCCTAATTTTGTGGCATTTCCCCCTCCAGGTGGAGGGAGGTGAGCAGGTAGGTCACTAATGACCAGTAATTACAAAAAGACTTAGGCAGCCTATAAAAGGCAATTTGAATTTAGCAGGGAGCTCTTAGAATGTTTTCTGCAGAAACATTTCCTCAGAGCATCCGGTAATGGCTGAGAGATTCGAATAGGGAGGCTATGGAGAGTGCAAGTATAAGTCTGCAAATGTTATGAGAAGGACATACTAGAGGTGCTGGTGCTGGTCCAATTGCTTACTAAGCCTGTAAGGATGGATAAATTTTCTTGTTGCTGCAAGTAGAGATCCTAAGCTTCAGAACCTTCTTCCTCCTGGTGGACCAGTGGATAGGCTCGGGGGTCCTAAGGAAGACATCTTGGCTGCTTGGGAGCAGGTTGGGTGGAATAGGCTTCTTGAGTGATTTGTTCCTCCCATCACACTCAGGTTCTATTCTTTTGTGTTTTTCCAAATCACATGAATGATCTCAGAAAATGGATTAGTAATGTTATTAATGATCAGTAGCAGTAAAATATTAGATCCTAATTAATTTAGATTTGCTGAACAAATAAAATGACTCCTCTACATTTTTCCCCATGCGTGAAGCTGCATCGTACTCCAGTACAGAGACGTAGCATTAAATCTGTTCAGTTAAAGGTGAAACCTAGCATGCATCTAAATATATAAACCCAAGAGACCACCCATGCACAGCCTTATGTTCCTCATGCATCTTATATTTTGGCAGCTGTAGATTAGTTCTTTGCATGTATTGTTTTTACTGTTCAATCTGCATGCTGAAACAACATAACAGAAACTAGTTATAGCAGTAGGTTCTTTTATGACTTCTGAAGGTGAACATTGTGTTAACAACTAGGGTTTACTAGTCTTCAATTATTTCTTCAAAAGAAAACAATATCATGCATTCTGTTTAACCACCTACTTATTCTTTTATTTGTTGTTTGAGTCTGTCTGATCTTTATAGAAATTATTGTCATCACTGTATTATTTTTGTGCAAAAAAAGAAGAAGTACTGTATTTTTCTTTCATTCTTTTCCAGAGATCCAAATTGGACAAATACAGGGAGATAGAATTAAAATAGAAAAACTGTTATATTCATAAGCAATCAAATTAACTGACGAATGCACTGTCATTTTCTTGTTTCTGTATTATCAACTGTATGTAGCATAATTTACATCACCGAATATAATGTTATTAAAAGCAAGAAAAGAATAACATTATTGAATTGACAGAGCAAAATGCAGTATCTCTACACCCAAACCAGGGTTGACCTGTTCTCATCACACTATTATTTACAAACATTTTAACAGCTTCCAAATCAAATGTTTCTTTATCATAGATATCCTAACTATAGAAACTAGACCTATTATTCTTGCATTTTAAATAGTATTACAGACCAACAGACCTCATTAACATTGACTGGCTAGGGTTTAGCATTATCACCATTGTACACAAACAGAACCAACACCTTTTTATTATCGGCTTATAGCCACTATTTAATTAAACAACTTAAACATGCCTTTCGTTCTGTGGATCAAAGTTCAAGAATGAGAAGTTCAAAAACACCATACGTAGACATGAAACCCTAAATATCTTAAACATGCTTTCAAATACAGATACAAAAACGAGAGTTCAAACCACCAAACGTAAGCATTAAACCCTAACAACAATCATTTCCATTTAAATTTACGACGGAAACATCCTACAGATTGCCGCATTGTTTATTGAAGGTTCCAATCCATAACCCAGTTCAAGTTTACACTATACAGCTAATGCCGAAACAAAACTACAGTCAACGTTTCTTTCCCCTGTAGCTTCACACTTGTTTTTCCATCGACTTAGGAGTGCCAAACGATAGACATCAAATGTTTTATGCTGTGAACTCTTTGCAACCATGAGGGTTCAACCCTATCAAGCTTGCTGAGCCAAGGAATGGCCGGCCATACATTTTAAGAAACCTTTTCATCATCTACACTATAAAACAAAACTTAAACAATAACATTCCCAGTGCTGTAGGTGAGACAAAAGCCACTGCCAAGAAGGCATGCTACCAACACCCTGCTCATCAAGTCCGATTCCACTAGGACCGAGGGAGAGATACCACCGAAGCTTACTAGTGGGTTCACTATATTCCTTCTCTCGTCAACTTTCCTGGCACCTTGATGTTCGTCGAAAGCTACCTGCCAAACAACCATACACTGAGTTAAATATCAATCTTGAAATACGGTGCATGCAATAAAGAAAACCTTAAAATATTTTGAAACTTTACTGTACCTGAGTCGTGACAGAGGCTTGATGAAGCCAGCATCTATCCACTGTGAAGGAGAAGCACCCATCTCAAAGGCCACACTGTGTGATACATTTGAAACTTACAACCCGATCAAAACCCCAGACTTGCAGGTTACTAAAACTCCACAACAGACACACTCATCCAACTTGTGGATTGCCACACCTTTCAACTCCAGACTTGACCTCCATTGTTAGCATTGACCTACAGTTTGAGGATTGCTTCCGGTCTTAGGATCGAGCCCGAGGAAGGCTAGAAAAACATCAAAACTCTAATTGCCTTTCGACCGGTTGGCCTCACCTCCCAAACCCTACCACCGAAACAATGACCAAGAAAATGTTACAAGATCCCATAAGTTACGTTAGGTTTCATCACAATCCCAAAGTACAACAATCAACGACGGAGATCTAATTTCATTAAGCCACATTGGAGGGTGGCAGAAGTAGTAGTAAATCACTCATCTACCTCCCAAGCCATGAGGTTGCCAACTCTGTTGACACCATGGCAGGTGGACCATTACAACTCAGCGTCGATGAACCTTCTCACATGCTGGAGACTCTTCACAACATGCACGTAGCTTTACCCATAACACGGTGGCCAAGCGAATTAAATTGCAAATCCAATCATTTACTACACCCTTGAATTTCGTACGCAGGATTTATGCAGTGCCATCATTCCACCTGCCAACATTTGGATCAACGTTTAATTGCATCGACTTTATAAATTATATCAAGGTATATTCACCGGTAGCATATATTAAAGGTCTTATGTGTTCCATTTAATCATTTTCGAGCACATTCATAGCATAAGAATATCCACCTAGGTTGCGTTCAATCCTAGGGTATGGATTGACTCCGCCCCAACTTAATATAAAGTTTATTATAAAGTTCACCATATAGTTCATCAAGATTTTCCATTGCATAAATCCACAAGGTTACACCCTTAGGGTATGGTTGCAACCCAAGAACCATCGCACACATTGCATGGTAGGGTATTAATGCATAATGCATCACCATTTTAATTGCCCAGGTAATAGAGAACTAGAATCACCTTATCATTCTTTCTATAGTAGGCTTAGGACCATGTGCCCTTGTCCTAAACTTGTCACTGTCAAAATTTATAAGAGAAATATAATTAACAGCAGCAAGTCATTCCTGGAATGATAACAAGTGAAGTCATAAACCCCTAATGAAAACATTCACAACAATCACACTCTGAGACTGAGGTTTTCTGCAGTTTTGAGATAGCCAAGTTCACCGAACAAATTGGAAGGAAACCATACCTGTAGCGTCGAAATCATAGGCAGTTTGTATTTATATCACGGTTATTAAACACTTCTAAATTTTAACGCTATATCTTACTTGCGAATTTGCGCATGAAGGACGAGTACAATGCTTTAGATGAATAGCTAAGTAAGCCTCGGGGCACCTCATGGAACCCCTTTCATCATCATCTAGGAAAATTAACTGTTAGTACTTGTCGAGAAGAATTTTGTTTTGCAAATGCATCAAATTTTCAATCATTCCAGCATATAAATAAAGGACATAATCATTAATGGGATTCATGACGTGTCGTCGACACAATACACCATCAGAAGACAAAAAGACATTGCAGTTAAATTGTTTCCTACCAAATGTCACATTTATTAATTACTGCTTTATTAATTATTATTATTTCCGCATTTTACAAATATCAGCTTTTAATGGCGATTTAAATTTTTTATGAAAATATTGGGATGTTACAATTCCTAAACTAGAAGGAAAGTGGGATTGAATTATTGAAATAGAACTTGAATTTGAATTTTTCACATTATTGAAATTGAAATTGAAAATTGAAAATTTAAATTGAAATGGGAAATGAAAATCGAGAATTGGAAATGTAATTAGAATTCAAATCGAAATTGAAACTTGGAATTTGAAATTGAAAATTGAAGATGAAATTGAAATTGAAATTGACATTGGAATTGAATGTGAAATTGGAATTCGATTGACATTGGAATTGAATGTGAAATTGGAATTTGAAATTTGGAATTGAAATTGAATTTGTAATTGAATTTGAAATTGAATTTGAAATTGAATTTGAATTTGGAATTGAATCTGAAATTTAAATTTGAAATTGAAATCAAAATTTGAAATTGAATTGAATTTGAAATGTGAAATTTGAAATTTGAATTTGAATTTTAAATGTGAAATTTGAAATAGAATTAGAATTAGAAATTGAAATGTGATGCTGAGAGTTATCAAGAGAGAAATTCATTGCTTCATTCTCGGGAAAGAACGAGAGGATCCGACGTCGCCCAATAGGGAGGCCATCGATAGTGCTCCTGTTGACCGAGGAGTGAGGACACGTCGGGGTGGGTTGCCACTGGTGGCAGCAGGAGAGATAGCGTGTCCGTTCATCTCGAAGACATACATCGTGATCCCCAGGTGGGGGATGTGTAGTAAGACACGAGTGCATGAGGTGCATATTTTTTTTTAGATACATTTTAAGTAAATTCTTAGTATATAATGAATTGAATTTCAGTTGAAAGTTATAATATCTATTTTCAGTAACATTTGGGTTTTGGTTTGGATCGCAGGTCCATCAAGGGGATCGTACAATGATGAGGTCACACACATCACTCTCGCTGATATCACTACCCAGTGAGAGTGGGTGGACTCATGTGTCTTCACATTGAGGGAGGATTCTCCCACACGACGATCATTATTCATGATGCTATCAGTAGTGGATGACATGCTGTCCCTCTACAAGAGGGTGGGATCTCTTAGTGACATTTGTTTTTTTGCATGCCAGAGGAGGAGACATGATGTCATTGGGCCCCACAAATGGGAGGATGTCAAAGTTGTCATAAAAGGGCATGACATCAAGGGTACTTTGTTTGACATCCCTCATGACCGCCCTTCCGGTCAACTGCTTAGACTCAAGGAGTTTAAGTTTGAGGCTTCCGCACCATATTTATATGATAGATTCGTCGAAGTGTGGGGCATGTTCCCCCACCATGACCATGTCCCATTGTACTTTGCAAAACATTTTTATGCAGAGTTTGTTTTGGGGATGCACCCAGATTACACCAGCACAGGGTCTGAGTTCGTTGGGGCTGGTAGGGGACGTTCCTACCAATGTCTTGGAGCTCGCAAAGACCCTTCCTTCATGCCACCCCCTCCGAGGTTGGTACTGATTCCATACATGATGGTTATTAGGTCGACGGATGTGGCACAGTCATCCCAGATTGCTATAGAGGCTAGACATGACATTGCAGAGTCGTTGTTCACTGCCATGGGCAGTGTTGTTGTTGTTGTGAATGGAGAGGCCTCTAGACCACCCCCTGCACCTGCAGAGCTAGAGATAAAGTGGGTCGATAATGACCTTCTCAGGAGTTTGGATGGAGAGGCCATACATGGATATGGTCAGTTAGCCCGAGATGCATACTTCTGGTTGTATCGTAGATGCGTCGCTCCAGGACAGGTATACTTTTGTACAATTACATATATATGTTTTCATGTTACATCATATTATATGTCGGAAATTGAATGGTCAATAATACTTAAGGGAGTTGTATTCTATTGATCCATGCAGGGGATCACAATCATGGGTCAACTCTTTGGTAGTGAGCCATCGGTTGGTCCGTCCGCTCATCCTAACCTGCGGACGACAGTAGTTGAGGTAATTTATAATTTATGTTCTAATTTAATTTGTGTTTATTATTTCTCAGTTTAAATAATTTATGTTTTATTTCTTAATTTTCGAGATTTTATTTTTTAGATCTTAACTTCAAATGAATTTCAAATTGTACAGGGAAAAGGAAAGGGCATTGCTCCTGATGATAGAAATGAGGACCACGGAGGTCCTGACCATCTGGGTCTAGACATAGAGGTGAGTTTTAATTTATGTTCCAATTCATTATTTAATCACGTTTAGTAATTTATTTTTGTACTTTATGTTTCAATTTTTGAATTATAACTTAAATTATGTTTTAGTTTTAATTTTTAATAAATCTAACTGATTACATGTAATGGAATCTTACACAGGCATCGCTACAGGCAGGTGTCAGTGTTGCAATGACTTTCTCAGATGATTGGGATGTAGCTCGACCACGTGGTCCTGATGAAGAGCCATCTACCCATATTCCTACCCAGATGCCAGACACACCATTGACTCGATGAAGATCGAGGCATTCTTTCATAGTTTACCATCTCATGGCCAACATCGTTCTACTACAAATGAAGGAAGTCACAGGGTCGATCAAGGTCCTTGTGGGGGTAGTGGCCAATGATTTGATGATCTATACATTTCCATGTTTTGGATATTTTCATATTTTATATATTTTCATGTTTTGGATGATCTATCTATACGTTTTCATGTCTTGGATATAGATTTCTATCATTCATACATGGACTTTTATCATATATGGACTTTGGATATGAAATTTTGGATATTTTGTTACATATTATGTATATTTTATCATATTGATATCTTCATGTGTATTTTGTATCTCAATTGAAATCGATTGTCTTTTTATATTACATCTGGATATAGTTATTACAGTTACAAATTTATGTTTTGTCGTTTCAAATGCAAATTTAATGTACAGTGATTACAATATAAAAGTTCAATCTCAATGTGTAGTTACAATTTAGTTCAATTTAAAATTTCAATTTCGACTACATTATAGTTGCAAATCCAAAATTTAGAATTGAATGCATACATTACAATTTAAAATTGAATTACAATTCCAATTCAATTACAATATACAAATTCAATTTAATGTGTAATTCCAATTCCAATTCAATTCCAATTTAAAAGCTCATTTTCAACTACATTACAATTGCATAAATGAAATCAAAATTTAAAATTAGAATACATTTGAAATTAAAAATTGAAATTACAATTAGATTATGTTGTCTACACATTACAATTCAATTACAATTTACACATTCCAATTCAATTACAATTTCAAATTTAATGTGTAATTTCAATTGAAAATTCAATTTGTTGTTCCAATTTAAAAGTTCAATTTCAATTACATTACAATTGCATTTGAAATCAAAATTTAAAATTAGAATACATTGTACAATTTAAAATTTAAATTTTACAATTTTACATTCTATAGATGTATTTTAAATTCTCAATTACATTACAATTGTATTTGAAATCAAAATTTAAAATTAGAATACATTTGAAATTAAAAATTGAAATTATAATTGCATTATGTTGCCTACACATTCCAATTCAATTACGATTTAAAATTAAAATTTAAAATTTAATGTGTACATTCAATTGAAAATTCAATGTGTTGTTCCAATTTGAAAGTTCAATTTCAATTACATTATAATTGCATTTGAAATCAAAATTTAAAATTAGAATACATTGTACAATTTAAATTTTAAAGTTTACGATTTTACATTGTATAGATGTATTTTAAATTCTCAATTACATGACAATTGTATTTGAAATCAAAATTTAAAATTAGAATACATTTGAAATTAAAAATTGAAATTATAATTGCATTATATTGTCTACACATTACAATTCAATTACAATTTCCACATTTCAATTCAATTACAAATTAAAATTTCATGTGGAATTTCAATTGAAAATTCAACGTGTTGCAATTTAAAAGTTCAATTTCAATTACATTACAATTGCATTTGAAATCAAAATTTAAAATTAGAATACATTGTACAATTTAAAATTTAAATTTTACAATTTTACATTGTATAGATGTATTTTAAATTCTCAATTACATTACAATTGTATTTGAAATCAAAATTTAAAATTAGAATGTACATTACAATTTAAAATTGAAATTTTACAATTACATTATATTGTCTACACATTACAATTCAACTATCTAGTAGATCTTTAATATTGTTTTTAAAGCATCTAAACAAATATCTATAAAACTATTATGGAGGAATTTCATGGAGCACTGACCATACATTCAAGTGTATTCACATTGGAGAACCATGACCCAATTTTTACAAAAGCCTCCCATCTAGTATTTTTAATCTTGGCATTAAAGCATCTACAAAAATACATTTATAAAACAACCTCCAAAAAAATATTCAACAAGACAACATGACAACTATGTCAATGATGCAAGTGGCATACATGTAACTCATTTATTTGGCCAATGGGTTATAGGAATGAAAGTCTCCATAATACGATCATGGTCAGCTTCTGTCATCTTCCATATCTTTGGATCACCTCTCTTCACCTTGATTTCTGTTAGATGTATCCGAGTTGCCACCACCAAATGACTGTATTGGCATGATATATATTCAGGCATAAAATCTTTGTAAATAATAAGAGCACCCTGTTTTTTCACTCTTTCAAAAAAGTGTTCCATTAGAACCATGTCTCCAATTTGGTATGTGAAGTCTCCATCTTGATAGGGTCGCACCAACCTACTTTTTATTTATGTGCATTGTATCAAATAATATGCTGCATTTTCTTGGTTGTGGTGGGTGCAATGAAAACGAATACATAGATACATTACAAATATGATTCAAATGTCATATGTGTATTTCTACAACATTTGTATATATGTAATATATAGTGAACTAATTAACTTAATGAAGTCTCTTGTACCTTCCCTAACCATATCAGAAACTCGATCATGATCTAATGAGACCATTGCCTCATCAGTGTGCATCTCTTGCCATGTTGGAATTGGATGTGGGTCCTTTTGATTAATAGAGACATATTTCCATGGTTTCACATATACATCATTTTCATAGTGATGAATCCCACATCCATTTGCATCAATGCAAAAATCACAAAAACAAGCATACTTCCTCGTTTCAATGGAAAATATGTCACCCATGTCTTTACTTCGAACATATTGTAATTCCATCGTACCAAGTATGGTCTCACAATACCACGGCACGGATCTATTCACATCACCAAGGGAAACATCCCAAAAGAACCTGCATGGAATTCAATTTGTCATATATAAATTCCTATCGAGTATGTTGTTTTTTGGAAATGATGATATTGAATGTTATTAGCTTATTAATTGAGATTGGAGTTCATTACCTGCACACCGGCGTTGCTTGTTCGTGACCTTGATGTCCCAAATGACGTTTGCACCAATCAACTACTTCCATGGAGCATTTGAGTCGGGTTTCACCATGACTCATCTGGTACCTCTGAAGTGCTCATTTCACACATGCACTTGCGCCATCATGTTCACCCTTTCCATTCCCTATTTCAAAAAAGCTCCAGGTATGTCGGATTCATGTCTCTTTGTGAAGGTGACTCAACCAATAAAATGAGTGTGTCATCTTCAAATTGCTATAACAAACAAGAAAATGTTAATATGAAATTTTGAAATATGTCTACAAAGAAATCATACATGTCTAATGAACTCTAATTGAACAACAAAAAAATCACAAAGCTCTAATTGAACAACATCAAATTCACATAGCTCTAATTGAAAATAAACTCACAATGAGTTAAATTAGTGTTGTTGATAAAGTGTTTAGTGATTATATAGAGGTTGCTTGTTATTTTTACGAGGGAATGGTAGTTGGAAACATTAATTGTCCAACTCCTTTCTCGAGTTCCTTTTTATATTTTCTTTACACAGACAAATCCTCGATCGAGCTAATTTTACAAATCCTCGATCGAGCAAATACCTCGATCGAGGGCTTGAACATACTTCGATCGATCTCTAGGTAAAACCCTCGATCGAGGTCATATTTAACCCTCAATATAGGTATGTTAAATACCTCGATCGAGGGCCTAAAAAACAGGCCGACAACACTTTTCACTACAGAAAGAAAGTTTTGTCTTCCTTTCAGAGGCTTAAACCATGTCATTAAATTCACATTAATGTGTGGACCTGAATTGGATTCGTCAATGAATCCTCTATCCATATACATAAAATTTATGATTTTTTATCTTTGTATGTCTTTTGTTTTAAAATTTCTACTAAAAGTTTCCCTAAAAAACCCTGTCGACATCTTTGATTGAGCTCAAAGATAAATCAACAATATTCAAAATACACATCCAAAAAATTTGAAAAAATACACAAGTACTAGATAAGTGTGTCCTCTTCAAAAGGGTATTTTTAGTTTTCGAAATTATGTAAACAATCAAAAGATTTGGTGCACACAAACACATGTGTGCAAAATGCTACTGAAATATTCATTGGTCAGTTTCAAAAAATAATAATAAATATAATTTTTCAATAAAAATTAAAAGAAAAATATGTAAGCACTATTGCATTATGTCTAGATCATGTTCACATCTTTTATTTTTTTAAATTATTACTTTAACATTACATTATTGTCACACACACAAACTACTTGTTAATTGCTCTTGAAATTTTTAAGTACACATGTTTCATTAAATGAAAATTTGACACGATAAATGACATTGATATATTTCAAAAAAAATATCATGGGGAAGCCAACATAATTCTCTACATTTCGGTTTTTAACCGCATGTCAAAATTCATGTGGCAAATATGAGTTTCGAGGGCTTCAATTTAATACATGGGTAAAAATTATGTTTTTCATCGTCATATTTGGCTAAAAATAGTTATCCATCTTCATGGAATCACCCATTATATATATATATATATATATATATATATATATATATATATATATATGAATTAATTGAATATATGATATATGCATCCATGGAAGATTCATTTTGTTGTTAAATTCCAAGGTCAAGATGGATCTAAATTGTTATTTTGTATTAATTCATGTAAATTTCTTACTATTTTGTTGTCTTTAAACCTAGTAAATTTTAAAGGATCACATTCATCTAAAACACATACATATGCATAATCATGATCATATGCTCTTTATAATTTAATCTAAAATGTATCTACTCATTATAATTTTTATAATTCCACAAATTGATTTAGCACACTCCAAACCCCAAAACAACTTCGATCCATCTTAACTCTATCATATCCCTCGAGGTGAAAACCTCTCAAGTTTTGAACTTTTAAAAATGTTTACACCTTAAGGATTTGAGAAATCTAGAGTTAAGATAAATCAATGTTGATTTTAAATTTTTAAATGATATGTAATTTTTTAATGTTACTTATAATATCGATGATGATGATTCATATCTAATAAGATTAACTTTAATTTATCGTACTTTAAAAAGGTAAGGATCAATTTGGTTTTCTTTGTAATTTATTTGTATGCTTGAGAATATCTAAGAGAAGCTAATTTCCTAAATCCCCATATTTGTGATTAGTTAAATTGTTAGAAAGATCAGTATAGTAACAAATGTTTTGAAATTACAATCTAATGTAGGTGTATGTATGATATTCTAATAACATTTGATAAATTGTCTAGTGTCGGTTTTGACTATGGAACTCATACCACATCTTCTTTTAAAGTTAGATGTAATAATACTTTTTAGATTATCACTATTCTATATAATGATGTCTTTATATATATATATATATATATATATATATATATATATATATATATATATGGATGTGTGCAAGCTAATGAGGGTCTCTCTTGACACATTAGATGCAATAGAAAACCGAAAAAACAGGCATCCCTCAACTTACATGGATATTTTGAGATGCATACACATTGAATCTTGCGATGAGTGAAAAATATGAAATGTAACAAATCAAATGACATTTCTCAAAATATAATTTTTTTCTATTGAAAATGTTCTTAATTATCTAAAGTTTGATATTTTTTAATAGACACTTTTTTGATGGGAGAAATTATAAGGTATATGTTTTTGTGGGTGCAGCCCTTGAGTGCTTAAATGAAGGAATCAAATTTTGAAAATTGGTAGACATATAGAGAACAACTAGTACTAGTGCACCGTTATTTTTTTGGAAAAAATATTTTTTTTAATTATCTAAGTGATCGATCCTTGAATACACCAATTGTGGGTGCAACCTTTGAAGGTATTAATGCAATGATCATGAAATAATTTTTTTATATCATGTAGAGGTCAATGTCCTTTGGTGCACCATACAATTCTTTTTCGAAATGGTTGAGAAATGGAAGAGTTATGGACGAAACACTAACAGTTTGTGTTTTGAGTTGAGTCATGACATAAGAAAAATAAGAAAAAAATAGAAAAAAATATATATATTCTTTTTAAAAATTACATATTTGGAATATGTAGAAACAATTCTATCTATGTCTAAAATTTCATAAAAAATGATGGTGTGTAGCATACTATAACCAACGTCTTAACACAGGCTTACTGAAAAATTGGATGTAATGTTCAATTACTCATGGTTTACCACATTGCATGGCACAATTGGTAAATCCAAAGAAAAATATGAAGTAGACACATAGGCACAGAGAGGCCACGCCAACACGTGTGGAGGTTCGGCTTTAGTGCTACAAAACACATATGAGTATTGTCTAAATTCAAATTTGTCTCCCGACATTTTAGCATTACAAAAACATGTACACATTTTGGTGAACAAAAAATGCTGCTAGCCCCTATTACACCCCCTCTTCAACTCCCAAAGACCCTCACAACAATCTAACATAGGCCCCCCTCAACCCCTAACACCCCCTGAACCCCCTAATGCTACTCCCCATAACACCCTCCCTCTTAGTCATCCCCTAAAACTTCCCTCCTCTCCCTCTCACTCCCCTCCTCCACATAACTCTTGCTAACCCCCTTTCAGGTGAAATCGCGAACCTGGGAAACACTTTTGTGACAAAAGGAGTGAAAAAAATGGAGCACGGGCAGATGATCACGTGAAAATAAGTCAACCTCAAACTCTAGGCCAAGAGTTTTGAGATTTCAAACTCTCGCCCGAGAGTTTAAAAAACTCTAGGCCGAGAGTTTGAACCAATCGTCGCGCTGTATTTTAAAAAATACACTCAGATGAGAGTTTGAACTAAACTCTCAGTTGAGAGTTTGGAAGATATTTTTTTGACCGAGAGTTTATGGTCAGCTAAACCTACGAAAATATCAGGCATCTTTCTGGAACCTGCAACTTCAGCAAGCCTGAACCCCTACAAATTTTAAGTATTATTTTTCGGACTTGGTAGCAATGGATTCATCTCTGAATCTAGTTTCCAATGATATAATAACTGTTTCATTTCGATTTGAATTACTATTTATTAATAATTTTTTTCTAAACCTTATTCCTTAAGAATTTTATTACTCTGAAAATCACCTGAAATGAAAATTCAATATCATAACAAAGACAACACCAAAGAATTTGAAATTTCACAGAGATCATAATTGGCTCGTCCTCTTCAAAAGGGTACTTTTAGTTTTTCCAATAAGAGTTACATTTGAAAGAAAATGTGAAGACAAAAACATGTGTCGATAATGCACCATTTTCTGAACATATGTTGTTTTGATAAATAATAAAAAATAGTTCCCAAGTCTTAAAAAACTCAAAATATAGTCCAGGATCCAGTGTAGTGTGTGTAGATTATGAGCCTACATTTTTTTTCCCTAAAATGAATAACCATCTATCAAAAAACCATTGTCAACATAGGTCACTCATTATCCATACCTAAAATGTTCAAGTATATGCCGTATGTTGACAACAAATTTGTCCCACGATATGCCCATAAAATTAAAAAAAAAAATACAAGTAGAAAGCTAATTCAATTCTCTAAAACCTTTTTGTTTACTTCAAGTTGAAATTCCTAAGGGAGATATGGGTTTGAAGAGGTCGAAGTTGAAAAACATAAAATTTAGCAGTTTTGTTTGTAAAAAACAAGCCAAAATTGTTTCCCAACTTCATGTTTTCACCCTTTCACTCTCTCTCTCTCTCTCTCTCTCTTGTAATCCTCCACCTATCCAGGTCTCTCCTCCAAACATTTACTAGCCCCCCCCCCCTCTCTCTCTCTCTCTCTCTCTCCCCCCCCCTTTACTCCTCTCTCTAAATCCCATAATTCTCCCTAAACCCATATCCTCCCACACTTTTTCATACCCACACTATTCTCTCTTTCCCCCAATCCCATACAAAAGAACTCCCCTCTCTATCTCTACCCCTAACACCCTCCTCACCCTACCCCACAATCACACCATTGACTCTCTCTCAGTCTCTCTCTTTCTCTCACTCTCTCTCACTCCTCTACTCCTCCACCTACACCTAACTCTCACCCCTCTCTCTCTCCATTAACGCTCAAACACACCACCGCCCCATTGGCTCTCTCTCTCAAATGCACACATCCCTATGCCCCCCCCTACAAATAACCCCATCCTCTCTCTCTCTCTCTCTCTCTCTCTCTCTCTCCTTCTAACCCTTACTAATCTCGTCACTCACTATGTTTCTCTCCTTCTCCACTTACCTCCAATCTCCTAACACCCCCTATGCCTCTATCAATATCTTCTTAACACCCTCCTCTCTCTCTAACTATAACCCCTTACCACACCCTAATGTATCTCCCTTTACCTCTCTCTATCTCTAACCCAAACACTCACCCTCCTCACCTATACTTCCCTTCCTCTTTAATCACCCTACTCCTCCCATACCACTAACCCCCCCCTATATCTATCTTTCTCTCCCCCCACACACTTATTCCCCCTAACTCTTACTAACCCCCTCTATCTCTCTCTCTCTCACTTCCCTACTCCACCACCTACACCTAACCCCCACCCCCCATCTCTCTCCCCCTCCTCTACCTAACCGTTACTAACCTATTAACACTCCCCCTCTTTCTCTACCTCTAACCACTTACCACCCCCCAATATGTCTCTCTCATTCTCTCACTCTCTAACCCAAACACCCACACTCCTCACCTATACCCCCCTTTCTCTCTAATAACCCTATGATCCTCTCCAAACCCATAACCCCCTTGCTCTCTCTCTTGTTGGAATATATTAATTATATTCCTTGGAAGGTAATAATGTCTTTGTATTATGTTGGAAGTTATCCACAATCTTATGTAAAAGAATAATACATTATATCTCATATTCATTATGGTAAAGTATACTCTTGATATCCATCATTATATAAAGAGATGTTATTATGGAGAATTATATTGTCCCACATGCAATATGTGAGAGTAATTCCTCCACATCTCTTGTAATAGGGTCAAGGGAGTCACATCACCATTGAAGTGATATAGTGAACAACATGATGGTATAGTGGTATACGCTCATAGATAGTATCAACACATAGGATTGTGATCACAAGCTTTGCTATATTGTATTTGGGTTATTTGTAGTTTCTCTCTTGTAAGATTGAAGGAGATTTCTGGAGATAATAGAAGACAACCTTCCCGTGGATGTAGCTCAATTGGGTGAACCACATATATCTGGTGTATTCTTTTCCTTGTTCTCTTTCTGTTCTTATTTACTTTGATATGTTGTTGATTGCTAAGATAGGTAAGTAGTTTAGCTAGATCTATAGTTATGACATGGTATCAAGGCTGGTTGCTATGATCTAGCACCTACTATAGATTTAAATCAATAACTATTATCATATGGGCATTGTTTATTCTTGTAGATTTGCTTTCTATCTGGTAGCCATTAGGCTTCTCTTCATATCTGGGTAGTTTCTTTTATAACCGTAACTTTGTTGTGTAGTTTTTTGCAGAAATTTTTCAAGGGGTTCTTGATTGTTTTTCTGTAGATCTATATGATTTTTGGATTCTCCTCAAGGATATCTATCTTCTGGTTGTCAGATCGGCAGTTTTAGTCCAAGTTTGGTAGACTTTGTGCAGGTTTCCGTCAACAACTTAATCGACACTGTTTTCATCCTAAAACTGGACATCCACGACTTTTTCTTCATGGGCAGCGTTTGTAACTGCGACTTGCCTTACTGTGAACCTGTGAGTATAATGCAGACCCATGACCTCCAGTGTATAGAACCGTGTGTGCTATGGAATACTCGTGCATGCTCTACTATGAACGCGCGCTTACTTAAGTATACACGCTACCCTTATGTGCAGAGACCCGCAAGTGCTTTGGCATAACCACGACTTTAGTGTACAGAAACCCGCGAATATTAGATCAGCACCGCAACATTTGATTTTACATGACCGTGCACCCGCGACCGACTCTAATGTAAAACCGCGATTAACCGCGACTATTTCCACGCAGAACCCATGAGTATCAGTTTTATTCACGAGTTTACTATGGAAATCCCGCGAGTAACTTTTCTCGGCTTTTTTTCAAAATAGCCGTAAGTAAAGTTTCTCTATTTTTTACTATGTTTCTTTAGATCCGCACGGTAAAGTGTATCAGCTTTCTGTTACTCACTTTTTTCTCTTGTCATTTCTAGCATTTGGGTTTCTTGTCAATATTTCTATCATTATGACTTCATAAGTAGCTTCTGTTCCTGAACTTGTTGGTCCTAACTATCTTGCATGGAAAAGAAAAATGATTGATGTTCTTAGTAGTAAGAATCTATGGAGGATTGTTAACAGTGAACACAAAAAACCTGTTGATGCTAAAGATGTGGCTATATGGGAAGATAAATGTGATCAAGCAAGAGGGCTCATTGGTCAAACGGTTTCAAATAGTCTTCAAGTAAGTATTGAGGCAGAAGATAGCCTGGTTGAGGTATAAAAAATTATTGCTTCTTTATTTGATAAATCTGATGATGTTTATGCTTATTACCTTGAAAAGAATATTTTTGAGCTAGATCCTACTAACTTTGAAAGAGTATAATTATATCTTGCTGAAGTGAAAAATTTAAATGAAAAATTAAATAATTGTGGTCAAGATTACAAGAAGCAAGACACTGCTCTTATAATTCTTGTAGAACAAAAATTTCCATCTTGTTTTGACATGTTCATCCAAACTAGGGATAGGGCTTTTGAATTGTCTCAAAACACCACGAAACGTACTTTTGATGATTTTTGTAAAGGATTGATAAATGAGCAAGAAAGGTTGATTGTTTGAGGACAAGTCTCAACTAATGCGGCTCTTATGGCACACAATAAGAATCCTAAGAAAAGTTTTAATAATGTTAAAGGTTCTACTTCGCACACTTCAAATCATACTAATAAATCTAGTCGTGCTTCTTATGTACATCATGAAAATAGTAAGAAGAAGAAAGTGTATGATCCTTATAAGCATTGTGGTAAAACTAATCATCCAGAAAATAATTCCTTTAAAGCGAAACGTTTAATGGCTAAAGCTAAAGAGAAAGGTTCCAATGAATCACAAGTAGCTTTAAGTGCATCTGTTGTTTTCGTCTAGTAGTTCTTCTAATTTTTAATAACTAATTTGTTCTTTTCTTTGTTGATCATGTTAATTTATAATCATATAATGTTTATTTTTGTTCCTATGTTGCTCAAATTTTTTAAGATTTTCATATAACTAATCGCATAGAAGCATTCCTATATTATTTTTTAACATGACATACACTATTACAAAATGAGAAATTATTGACTAAAAAAATGACTAAAATTCGATTATAAACGACTATTTTTGAGTCGGTGACTAATAGTATCCGATTTCCACTATCTTATCTCTAGTCGTATTTCACTAGTCATTGATTTAGTCATTGATAGTCATTGATTTAGTCATTGATACTCACTGATTTAGTCATTGATTGTCACAATTAATGACCAAATATACGACTAAATAAACTACTAGATGATAACATATTAATGACTAAGCTAAATACGACTAAACGTTAGTCGCGCTATAAGATACTGGAAATTAGCTACTAATAGTTGTATATATGCGAATTTAGTTGTTTTCTTAGTCACTAATTTATGGTAGGGTACGGAGGAATCGAACCACCAATCTCCTGCCTATAATTAGATAGGTGCTCTACCATTGAGCTAGCACCCTTTAAGAAGTTGTTATTTCTTGACAATGATGATATTCAAACAAATTTGGCATTGGAACGTGTATCAAACCAACAAGATTACCAATAGTCGCGACATGTAATTTGAATTATGTATCACCACTTAACTTTATCATAAAACAACAGGATCATAGAAAAAGTAGAATCTCAATCAGATTCATTAGGATTTTCCGGCACAGGTTTACACCATTACACACAATTAAAATTAGGGAGTAAAAAAAACATCCAACATCACAATTGTATAATATAGGCGCTTGTTAAAGGTTGGAAAACATCATAACAAAAAAGTGCACCTGTTCTTTATCTCAGCAGCCATGGTCATGAAAGGCTACTCCACATTTGTTGCATTCTTCGCACTTGTCTCCAAAAATGGAATGTCAATCTCATTAGTAAATGCCTTGAAGAACAAAATACACAAAGCATGTCAAGAAAAATGTAGACTGAAAAGTGACAAAAAAAACTAACTCATCAAAAAATGCCTTGAAGAACAAAATACACAAAGCATGTCAAGAAAAATGTAGATTGAAAAGTGACAAAAAAAACTAAACCTTGAGATTAATAAAAAAAATAATCTACAAGCAAAGTCAACAAACTTCCATAGTGTTGCAATTAACAAAAAACAGAGCACCAACAACTTCAAGGCACACTCATATTTAAATCCTCATCAAGTCAAAGATGATGATGCATACAATGAAACACATAGCAGTGCATATGATGCCAAAGCTACTCAACATTTAACACTACCTTGGTTGTATCATAATCAACAACTTTATTAGCAGTCAAATCACATTTGTTTCCAACAAGCAACTTGTTGACATTCTCACTCGCATAGCGATCAATCTCATTCAACCATTGTTTCACATTATTGAAACTCTCCTGATCAATAACATCATAAACAACCTGCCAACAGAATAAAAATATCATTATAAAGCCATAAATTTAAATAAATAATGGAGTATACCAAGGATATCAACAATCAACAGCTACTTAGCATTTAACATTAACTTGGTTGTATCATAATCAACAACTTTATTAGCAGTCAAATCATATTTTTTTCCAACAAGCAACTTGTTGACATTCTCACTTGCATAGCGATCAATCTCATTCAACCATTGCTTATATCTTACTAAATCTTGTTTGCAATTTTTCATTTCATATATGTCAGTTACTTTCCATCATCTGTGTTCTATTGTCCATGTTTGTTGCATCTATGGGTCATTGTTAAACTGATAAAGTTACAAACTTCCTTAATGAGTCCTTTACTAGGGGTTCTGTTAATTTCAATGCCTGCAATTCTGTCTCCATTTTGCATGTAATAGCATATGGACAAATACCATGTATTTGGATGATAACCAGGAAGGGCAGGCTGAAGGTGTCAGAAATTTGGCAAGTTTGTATTTTATTGCATTATCTCTAACCTATGGATGTTGAAGTAATTGATATTTTCAAAGCTTGATAACATATTTGTAAAGTTAACAGCAAAATGGAAATCAACATGTGAGGTCTGGACTTGTTTTTCCTTGAAACTCTGACCCTCAATGACAACATTATGGAGTCTAGTTTCTCCATAGCCTAATGTCCTATCACTAGCCTAAGTTGGTGCTCATACAAGGTAGCAAAGGGGGTTGTGACACCCTCGTGATAAATTACCAAAGGAAAAGAAGATAACATATAATAAATATTACACACATCTATTCACGGGGGGTTCACTAGCGAGGCAATATCATATCACGTCCATTCATATTGGGGGTTTGAATACTCTTAAAAACCTCAAAAATATATATTTTTCTGTATTAAGGGGTCAAGGGGGGTTTTAATTTGACATAGTAATATAAATATTCGGGGTTATTTTATTTTGGTGGGATGAGGAATAACCTCCAAATCGTGGGATGGATTCATACCTCCAAATCATTGGCTCAATTCATACCCATCTAAAACTTATGGACCCTCCATTTTTATTTGATATTGTTTGTGATCCTAAGTTTTGCATAAATCTGATAATAGTGTACCAATGACAATATCGATGGAAGTCTCTTTGGATTACTAACCTTGATCAATCCTCATTTAATAACTTATTTAGGAATGGTTTGAATTGATGTTATATTGTTTTTCATATTTAATTTAAGATATGCAGCTAATCGACAGTTTAACAATTGAACAATTGTACTGTATTTTTTTTGTAGGAATTTGAGTAAAATATCTAACTCTTCATTGATTAGGTTGGGGTTTAGGTGTTTATTGATATTCAATCAAACCTTGCTCCGCGAAAACCAAGAAAAGTGAGATCAATCTTTCTTGGTTCATTGGAACCAAGATGTTTGCTTTGATAGGAAGGTAGGGGAGTCCATCCACAAAAGGGTTTCAAGTTTTCATTTTTATGGAGTTTAATTTATTAATATTATAGAAAACATGATCTCTCTATAGCTATACTTGTATTTACATGATATAAAATTGGTAGATTGGCAGGCTGTGGTGTGAAACATTTGCAATTCTCATATTTTATATGCATTGCACTAACTAGTGGATTATCAATCTTTTACATTTTATTTTGTTATGTTGATCTCTTGACTGGGTTTCCTTTTACACATTTTTCCTTCCCCAGTACTACTTCATTAGGTCTTCCACTATCCAACGCTACAAATTGATTAGTTGCCCATGCAATCCTTATGGGATCATTATTAGCATTATACTATTATTTTATTTAGCATATTATTTACTTATACTAAGATGCTAAGATGCGTTACGGCTCCTATTTGTTAAAAATTGATAATATGATATAAAAGGGGTATTAAAAATGGGATGATAAAAATGGATACCTACAATATCTGTGGTTTTCCTAATTGGAAAGGCATATTGGGAGGGGGTTTCAGCAATACAATTTTAGGATCCGTTTTCCAATATTTAGTGAAATTAGGGATATTCTTTAATATCATGCGAACGATCGTGCTATGTAACAAGTACACTAAGTGAACCCCCCGTGCATCTATTTAAGCATGAGCATTCACATCAAAGTAAAGAAACTCCAGAATATGGGTTGTGGGACACCAACAACATCCCATCACCTTATGATTAGGTAAGAGAATGATCAAATCCTAAAAAACCTGTAACAGAATGCTTAGCCCTTTGAGCAGTGTAGATCTCCAATGTCAGAGAAACCTTCTGAATCACAAATTAATTTCGGAATGGAAATGGTTGGCCAGCAAATGGATGTTTATAAGCCACTTAGCAATCGATGCCACACTGTTGTATGTCAGGTCCTTTGATCTTGGTTATGAAGGGGTTTATACAAACCCATAACAAAGAGAAAATAGAGGCCAAAAGTGTTGACCAAACAACAACAATGGTTGGAGTGTGGTTCTGGCGACCCATCAAACCCTTCAAGAAAGGATAAAGGTGGACAATCACCCAAAAAGAAAAAAAGAGTTTCCCAAATAGGGGACCCCATGATTGATAACCAGTGCTGATAGCAATTGAGATGCCCACCACCACACCTATGATGTTAGTTCTAAGTAAGGTGGTTGGAGGGATGAGGAGAGCAGTCCATTTGAATACATACAGCTCTGCAAAATCACTGCCTTCATCTGAAGCTTTTGAGGTAACAGTGAAGTTTGTGTCAACACCAGCAAGGACCTTCAGCAATCCTTGAATGACTGCAAAAAGATGAGCAGAAACACCTCCAATGACCTAGAACTTCTCATTCCTCCACCATTCATCAATGCCAACCCCACTCCATCGCATTTCTAGTATGCCAGTAGCAAAAATAGATAAAAATAATGAAATGAACCATAAACTTGCAAGAGTGCTAATCTGCAAATCACCAAATATAAAGGTAGGAAGGGTTAGAACAGTCTGACGTCCATTAAAAAACTAGGTTTACCAGATTGCAGCATGATTATGAATAGGGGCTAAAAATATACCTCGGGAATGATGAATTTACCAATAAGAAGACATATTTCCAGTAACGTACAATATGCAACCAGAGGAATGGAAGTGATTGGATATATAGGGGTGTTTATATATGCCAGCCTCTCCAACCATTTGATCCTTCCACTATAACCATACCAAATTGGGCAATGCCTGCTAAGAATAATTTCCACAGAGCCCAAATCCCATCGCAGAACTTGGTTCAGATGGTCAAAAAGATTAATCGGTGCAGATCCCTTGAATGTAGGAAGAGGAGGCATACAATATATTGATTTCCAGCCACGAGAATGCATTTTGAAGCCAGTCAAAATATCTTTTGTCACACAACCATATATCCAACCAATTTGCAGAAGACACAAAAACACAATCCATTAAGAAACTAAATTTTAGTTAAGTTGGAAACCTAAAGAATTGAATATAGGAACTGTTATTCTCAAAATTGATGTTATGGTTGACCTCTTTTCCCCAATCTGACTTGTCTTCTTAACCACAGCTGATTACATGAATTGCTTCTTTTAACAAATCAGCAGGAGTTGCAGATTGTGGAACACCACCATTCTCCATTTGAGTGGATGCCACAAAGACAAGGGATTGACCAAATATTTTCTCTAAGTTTTTTTGGGACACCAGCGGGGATTTTTCATCATCAAATCCTGTGTAAAGTTATCAAACAGTGAAATATGGAAGGTTAAAAAGAGGCCAATATAAAAATGTGACATTTAGTAGCTTAGTAAATTGTTTGGAAATTGGCACATACCTTCCATGCCCCCTTCTTCAATGTCATCTGGACTGAATATGGGGACAATTGAGTCAGTTGGGATATCTAATTTGTTTGTGTCAATGTACTTCTTGTTTTCTTTTCTACTATTCTTTCTAGGTCCACAACAACTTGATATATGTATCTTACCTCTGTGAGGAGGCTCATAACCATAGAGGGATTGCCTATTGAAAACACACCCTGTACCCACATAAACAGGCCCCTGGATCCCATCCAAACCCTTCAAGTTGATCTGCCAAAAATCCAGTACAATATTTTAGATTCAAAAGTGCCTAAAGTGGCATGTGAAAATGCAAGTCTGTAACAAGGAAATTTGATCAACACTCACATAAAAAAAAACTGTGTTGTGATTAGCATATCGATCATTTCTGTCAATGCCATCAAACCTCTGAGAGAACTAAACATAAAAGACTTTCTTCCCAAGAGTAGGATCCATCATAAAACACATGGACTCATGAAGGGCCTTGCTGTTGTTTATATAATGGTCACAATCAAGATTGAGCATATAAGGGCCGTTGGTAAGAACTACAGAAACACGAACTTGTACATAAATAACAAGAGGAACATTACTACACATAAGTTCAAATGCAAGAGGCAAAATACATTTTGCATATTCTGGTTTAGCAAATTACTTATCAATGGTTGCCAAATGAGCACAATGGGTGAGAATGGAAATGCTTCTAGAAAGGTAAGAACAATTAGGGTTTCTAGTTGCGATGTGGTGGAAATGGTAGCTGGTTGTGAGATAGCCAACAGACCGTAGGGGAAGCATGTGGATTATGATCCATCCTAGATGTGAAAGAAGCATTGTATTGAAATCAGGGCAGGTGAGCAATTGATTGATTTTCCTTTTGAATGGATTCTGGAGGGCATGGAATTGATGAGAGATAGAGGTTTATATGGTTACTTTTGTGGGCATAAGCCAACTTCCTCCAAGCTGCATCTTTGGCTTGATGAGGTTTGCGGGAATTCACTTTATGGGAAGTAAATTTTTTTCCTTTGAAGATGTTTTTTCTTCTTCATCTTCGATTGCTCAGAGGATTGTGAAGTTGTCTTAATTGCAGGTCATTGGTGCTATGGTGATGTGGGTCTTATTCTTTTTCCTTGGTAAGAGCACTTTGACTCTTCGTATGCTTGCAGAGAGCATTAGTTATTATGGATTCGTTTGGCAGGTCTTCCTTCCCTTCTTTGTTGTTCAAAGGTTTTGGGGGCCACTGGGGATTCCCTGGGTGAGTTTCAGAGATCCTCCTAGGAAACACTAAACAGAGAAGAAGTGCCTCATATTTTAGTTCTTTTGCATATGAATGGAGGGGTTGCAAACAAAATATCCCTAATGTGTGGAGAAAAAAAATGGATTCAACTGGAATATGAGAATATTCCCTTCTGCTGAAGATTCTTCCATAAAGCTGAACATATTCTTCAAGACTGCCCCAGGAGGGATGTCACATTCAAAAAATAGAGGAGTAGTTATACGTCTTCCTCCTCTATGAAGGATCTATGTCAGTTTTTTAGAGAGTTTCACCTTCTCCTATGCTATGAAGGTTGTTCCATTAGTGTCTCAGATGGTGGGGCATTCTGTTGGATTTAAAGGCAGAGATAGTCCATATCTGGGTGAGGCTTTTTCTGGAAAGGCATCATCCCTGTTTCTGAGGGTGTAGTGGAACTTCTCATCCCCAGGGTAAATACCCCATTTGTTGAAAGATTAGGTTACCTTTTGCAGAGTATTTCCCTTCTACTTCTTTTGCATCCTTCAGATAGGATTTTAGAGGCTCCATCTTGTTTGTCGAATTTGTAGTTTGGTGAGATTGTGGAGCAGTTGGAAACTATAGGGGCTTTGCGTTGTCTGGTGTTACTCTTGGTACCTGCACAATCTTTTGGTTTTGTTGAAAATCTGGTAGGCTTCCTGGAGTCTGGTGATGGGTTCGAAGCAATAAAACCCAAACTTTGTTTCTTTGGTTCAATCTTCGAGGGGTGGTGCACTCTAGCCTATTGAGGGTTTCCCAAAAGGAGTCTTCCTCTAGACTATCAAGGAAATTGAGTAGGCCCTTTATACTTTTGATAATCTATCTCTCACTCATTCAGTGCTTAGTTTTTGGACCAATGGCAGTGTGTTTCCAATTTACTTCAAGGAAACTATTTCTCCTCCTTTCTTGGACCCGATTTCATTTCCATCTTGGGGCACAGTTACCTCTTTGGAGCAACAGTCAATATTGGGCATTCATTCATTTCATGGCGTGGTGTTTTCTTCTTCCAGGAATTTTTTGACCAATGTTGGTTCATCAGCGAGGGTTAAACCCAAGGTGTCCTCGTTTTGCAATTATTTGTTGTATGGGTTTTCATCTTCTTTATCAGGTAAAGGTAAGAGAGCATAGTTCATCCCCTTGAATCTGTCTCCTCCGAGTCCTTGGACTCAAGGTGTCAGATTGAGGAAATTCAAGCCTTGTATTTAGTTTATTTTTCCTCTGATTCATTAGAGGATTGGGTTTTGGCCATCTGCACAGGTTTGTTGTGTTTTTCTTTCTTCTTTTGGCCTGGTGGGCCAAAAGAAGAAATGTATTACCTTTTGGAGAAGCCTCTGGCCAATTTTGCTCGGATATTGATGTAATTCTGATACAGTTTTGAGAGAATCTTCTGGGGGATTGTTTTGATTCCAAGGGTTTGTAGAAGACAACAAAAGGATCTGATCTCAAACTCAAGAGGTAATACATTCTCCTCTATCAAGAGATCTGGTGTAAGCACTTTATTGTGCAGTTTATTCTCGATGAATACAAAAAATGACTTTTTTTTATGTGGAAAAACAGAAAAAAGGAAAAAGAAATTACTTACCAATGAACTCATTGCACCAACTTTTTTGTGGTGTTCAAAACCAGGTCTCTTTTCACGAGAAACATATACGAGTCATGGTAGTTCATACTTGTGCTAATTCATCATCTTCCATTATGATCAAAAGGAATCCATATATAAACATGCTGTGAAAATACTTCAACACCATTCCATCAGAATCCTACTAGATAAATCCTAGACGTCATATAAATAATCTGCAGAATAGTTACAAGTACAACCACTTAAACCTTGGCCAGAGTCTCCTGTGATGTCATCCATGGTCACCTATACTTGACACAGCCAAAGAAAAAATTCAAAAATTTCCAAAAATTGAACTGCTTAAGGAAATGTTAGAAATTGTAATGGAAAGGCTAAGTGCAGTGAAGATAGTAAACCAAGTGGCAAAGTGGAAAGCATAGGAACACACACTGGATGTTGTTTAGCATGAAAGTGTCAAGTGATGACAGGATAGTAACATAGAGGTAATGGTTGGAGAATTGATGACTTGGTCAACTTTTATCTCTGATACATTCAGATTTGATCACTGAATTTTAGGTTCCCAACACAACTGACCACTAAAACATAAACCTAGAATTAAGGAGATGACCAAGAGGATACTCAATGATGTTGTCAGCTGATCCAAGTATCTATTTATAGAGAACAACCTCTCTTGATGCATGATCATGAGTGGATTAATAAAATATAAAAGGGGATATTGATCTGTTTAAAGTGATATTTGTAACAACAAGCTAGACTATTGTTAAAGAGTGCAAGTGAAACGAAAACTTGTAAGGAGTTGTTTGTGAGCCATAGTGTTGTACAATTCAATATTTCAATCTCTTAAAAGCAGACCTCTATTCTATTGTAATTCTAATGCATTGCATCCTTTTAACTAACAATCTTATCTTTTCTATAAATCGCTAAATACTTTTTTTCTAGGTAAACTATTTCCCCCCCAAGCACTTCCCCTCAGTTCGAGGATGATACCCAAGGTAAACCCTATAATCTTTAGGGAACAAGGCCAAGTCAGTAATAGGGCTCGAAGCCATTACAACAATATACTCATTATGAGCTCAACGTGTCACTTATGCAATAAAACTTGAATGGGGAGGATAACACTCCATCGCACAACCACTCAGGAAGGACACAATTGACACATCACTAAATACTAGTGTTTCTTGTGTGGTGATATACTTGATCTACAAGTTTAAAGTTCTTATATGAATTATTATATGTTTCTGATAGAATTGAAACCTTGTTACTCAGTACCATCACACAATATTACTTGTATCAGAGATGATAATAGTATAGTTGAGTTTATCAAAGTGTGCAATGCACTAATAGTCCTTTGACTGCAAAACTTTGGTTCACCTGACCCTAAAAACTAGTTAGCTCGAAATTTCAAATAGGAAGCTGAACAAGTTCACCAAAATGGTGAACAGGTAAATTGAGTGAATACTGAATCACATATCTGCATCCAACATTGTACTTTCTAATTAAAGTTATCTACCAACCCTTTGAGATGTGGCATTGATTTCTTAATTGGCACAATTTAGTGAATATTGAACCGCATATCCTTGTACTTTGTAATTAAAGTTATCTACCAAACCTATGACTCTTTGAGATGTGGCATTACTTGCTCAATTGGCTCATAGACCTATGATTCTTCATTCAACCAAACCTGCAAACCTTTATGCAAATTGTTGTGTTCTCATATGCACATGAGAGGAAATACTCAAGAGAAATTGGGTTTCGCAGAAGCAATTCTGATGCAAACTTGTATGTGCAACAAGAAATTGAAGGTGAGTTAATACTTTTGATCTTGCATGTGGAGAATTTGATCTCTACGAGGAGGTAATTGTATCTCTGTAGGAAAACCTGAGCAGATTTTTGAGATGTTTGACGTAGGAGTATTACACTATTATTTGGGCATGGAAATCTGCCAGAAAGCAAGAAACAAGCTCTCTGATGGAGGCAGTAACTGAGGCTGACGTGCATACAATGATTGATATCTGGAAAGATGCAATTTGTGTGAAGCGTAGGGTTCTACCGGTGGTGTTTATGCCACGCTTTTGAAGGGTCTTTGTTTTGCTTTCTTCATGGATATGCATACCTGTCTGAATCTTCTTCTTCAGGTTGTGATTCAAGAATTCTTCATGGGTATGTCTATGTTTTCCTCCTCTGTGTCATTGGATGCCTATGTTTTCCTCCTCCTTGATTCATTTTCTTCAAATCTTGGTTATGATTCTTCAGTTAGTTCTATGACAATTTTTTTCCATGCTTCTCATTTATAGTTTTTTTCTGCATCGTGTTTTATTTATGGGTATGGTGGCTGCATTTCTGGGTAACAAATTTCCTCACAGGTATCTCATATATTGCAATATTTTTCCCAAGTTTATAACTTCATAAACAACATAATATTTCCCCCCCTTCAAATAAAGTCACTTTTTTAAACTTGGACTTAGTATTAGAGTGCTAATACTCCAATAGGTGGTCCTTGAATATGTGATACTAGGTGTTTGAACCACGATACCTTTATGAACATGTTGCCTCATATCTTGGGGACAACTCATGCTGCACCAGCAGTCAAGATACCTCCTCTAGTGCTTGGGAATAGGGAATTGCATCCAGACAGTGAGACATACCTAAAACCATATTTTCCTGCTTTCCCAGATCCTCCAACCAATCATCTATTAGGATTTTCTTCTTGTTGGCCTCATATGATTAGGAGATATATCATTAGGGGACGTTCATTTCCCTCCCAAGCAAGACATCCTCCCCAAAGATTCATTATTTTTGGTCTTTGGTTATCTGCAGTACTTGCAGATAACCAAAGATCCTGAGGTCTACTTCAAGCTAGTTAAAAAGCCTAGGTATAGAATAACACTAGGTGCAAACTTGAGTTAGGGTCACTTTAAAAAGTTTAAAATAGAGGGGCATATTGCAATCCTTTGAAAGCATTTATCTGTTTACTAAAATGGAGATCAGCACAGATCTCATTTCCAGACTTGAACTTGTGTTCAATGAAGGCATCTAGGGAATAGTGTTTGGAGCTCATTTTCAGAGCTAGTTTTTTCTTAGCTGGGGAACACTTCCAAAATTTGTACCTCATTTCCAGACCTGATATTTTTTGTCCAATAAGGAGAATTTGGGCACACTTCCAAAATTGAGACCTCATTTCCAGACTTGATCCTGTTTTTCCAATGAGGGGCATTTGGGCACAATTTTTGGAGCTCATATTCAGAGTTGATTTTAAAGCTAGCAAGGACATACAAGGAAAAATTTCCAGAGCTATTGTGTACTTATCTAGGGAATATAGGGCATAGATCTAACTCATATCTAGAGTTAGCTCAATTGGTTTGAAGTGATTGTTTCATATTACAAAGAGGTTACAGGTTCAAATTTGGAGAAACCTCATTGGATCACTAGCCACAAGGCTTGTGGTTGATCCACCTTCTTGTTGATGTATTTGTAACTTTGGAATGTACTTCACATATATGTATATTGTATTCCTTTAGAGATGTTATTATTCCTCTATACGGAAGTGTCGTCATTTATATTGTAAGTGTCGTAACTTATACTTGATGGGTTATTAGACCACCTTGATGGGGTCGGCCCTGTATAAGTCATGTGGGTTAAAGGGTTATTAGACCACCCTATTGGGGGTTGGCCTTATCAGCATTATGATATGTTGTTAAGTTGAGGCCGACCTAGTAAAGGTTATTAGGAAAGTCAAGTCATGTATAAATAAAGTGCGAGAGGCACTCTATTTGATCATTCTATTCTTAACTCACACACTCATTGGAGAGTGGCACACTAGTGGAGGAGGAGAAGATACTGCTAGGAGAACTATCTCTTGTACTTGGGTTGTATCATTGCTCTATCTATCTTTGAGGAAGTTGCGGGGTTTTTCGCCTTCTTGGTTTTCCCCGGTGAAACTCTGTGTTTCTTGTCTGCTTGCATTATTGTGTCCATGATTGATATGTTGTAGATATGCTGTACATGTTATTCTCTCAGTTAAGATCCTATATCAGATTGAAATTTCTAAAAAACTAACATGGTATCAAAGCTAGCCTAAAAGAAGGCACGGTATGGCATTTATGACCCTTGTTACACTTGCAAAGCTAGGGCTTGATATAGCAAAAAGCAGTCATCGTAGCACTTTCACTATAAATTCATTTGGGAAAAGTTTCAGGATCTGAAAATATTATAGGTCGAAGTTAATATCCCCATGTACCTTGTGTCCGAAGGAGAGCCTCTAATTTGTTGTACTTTCATATTTATGATCTGTACAATATAGGGTTTTTGCCCCTTCTAGATCTCAGTCATAAACAAGTGACCTAGGAAAAAAGGTCACAACTTGGGATAGGAAGCTCCAAATGAAACTTTGTAAAAAGTGGCAGGTAGGGAACGAACTGTACTTTAACAAGTCTGATTTTCAGAGGCCTAAATGGAACCAGTGACATGTGGCACTCCGTACAAGTTCGTTCTCCTGTTTTATCCCATAAACAGGTCACGTTGCGACACTTGGAATAAATCTCTCTCAGAGAATCCATTTGACGTCAGACCTATGGGGTTGGGAAGATAATAGGTCAGGCTACCACAAGCAGAAGTTTCGGATCCTATAGATCTGAAATTTTGGAGGTACACTAGAAACATATAGGTGCATATTTCTGTCAAAACAAAATTGGATTTTGAGCACCTTCATTCATGGCTTCGGGAATTTAGGGTTTCGAAGAATGTTGGAATTTTTTGTATTGGATATCACGGCTGGATGCTCCTCATAAAAATAAAAATTTAGAGACCAAGATCAAATTTTTGGTTGGCCAGAAGGCTGGGCTTGATCAAACCCTAGTTCGGGACTTTGATTGGAAAAGTGGAAAATTAGGGCTTCTACACAAGTTGGAATTTTTTAATTCTGTGACCATGGATGGAAGCTACTCAAGAAAATCGAAGTTTAGAGATTTGGATCAAACCTTTTGGTTGGGTGAAGCTCCAGGAAAATCAAACCCTAATTCAGGGTCCTCCATAGTGAATCCAGAAATCTAAAAGGCAATTTTGAGGGGTGAAACTTTGCAGTTTTCAAATTCTGAGTATACCAGCTTTATCAGCTCATCAAGGCAGATCTTCCTATCCTTTCAGAAGTTTGAAATTCAATGTTTGAATTTTTAGGGTTTCTCTAACAAACCCTAATCTAGCTCCAGATCCAGTTTCAGCAAATCAAATGGATTGCGTTAATCCTAGAAGAGAATCGATTGGTCACCTGCATAAGTGAAGAAGTTCATGTTTCAGAGGGAGATGAGGCTAAGACCTTACATAAGAAGATTACAAGCAATATTGACAGGTATGACTTATCCAGGTATGTTTCGAGATCTATTCATGATTAATTTTATGGTATGTTTGTCTTCATTAAGGTTAGTACAATCTTGATTAACTTTAGACTTGTCGTATCACCTTAATAAAATTATGAATGCAGATATTCATTTATTAGGGTTTTGACACTTATGATTGTACTAATGCATTGTGGTGTTGTATGAGGATGATGTTGTCCGCTAATATGAAAGGTACATCTAGAAAGACAAATCAAGTTCTATATCAAGAACATATGACCATGGTGACATGAAGACAAAAGACTCATACTTACAAGGTATGTATAATTTGGTTCCACAATGGTTAACTTATGAGATATGCAGGTCACTAGCACAAGTCATTTAAGAGAACAAGAAGACATCATATGGGTATGTTAGACATAACCAGCTAACATATTAATCCAGGTATGTTTTTCCTATATCAAGTTAGAATCCTACCTTGTGATAGGATCTCTTATATAAGTATACTTGGTATGATTGATAATGATAATTCATGAAGTTATAGGTTTGAGTAATCATGGGTTTAGGCATATTATGCTTCTTACTTTGATTAATGATATGACTAACCAGAAAAGTCCTATTGTCAAATAGGAATATGCATGAGTAAAAGAATTGTGATAAATTATCTGTGTATGAAATGATCTTGACCATATATGTTTAAGATTACTTAGAATTATAATGTTTTTATAAGTATTAAGATTATACTAATGAATGTATGTATGAGACCTCGAGGATAACACAATGATGATACTAATAAGTATGCATAGTGATCGAGGATGGATATAAGTTCAAAGACAGGTAATCCAGGAAGCAAAGATCAAGAGGGACCACACTCCAATAGTTCCTGCAAGGAAGCAAATATTGAGAGGGAGTCCACCCTACAACCAAACAAAGATAAGTATTTGAATTGTCATTTCTTGCATACTTGTTTGTTTAAATAATATTGTTCAATGATGTTCCTAGACTTAGGGTGTGTATTATGCATATTAGAATAATTGCAGTAATGAACAGTATACTACTAATACGATGTGATGGGTAAGTGGCCTATGGCACTGTACAACATTCCATTGCTACTTATCTAGAATGAAACCTCTTTGCTGACATGTTGGGAGTTGTGCACACTCTTAACAATGTTTTGGTAGAGATTGGAAGGCTTCTAGAAAGTTACGGGATATGGATAAATGTTGTATTGAAGCATTGGCTAAAATAATTGCATGACTGTATGACATATTTCTTTATGTGTAAGAATTTGTTCTGAAAACTATGAGATGTTTCTAATCATGCAATTTAACTTTCTTTGTAGGAAATATCGTATACCATCACCTACAAAAGAAGAACTACAACATTTGTTCCAGAAACAAAGCTATCTATTGAAGATATTGAAGTTCCCAGGATCCGGGATGAAGTAATGGAAGAATACCATGATCCGTCGATCATGAAGAAATATTTTTGGGATGTGGTCCCAAGACCAGATGTGAAGTCTGTTGTGACTTCCAAAGATCAAGCATGCTGCAGATGGAAGCATAGAGAAATCCAAAGCGAGGTTTGTAGCTCGTGGCTTCTCCCAAAAAGAGGGATTGACTATGAAGAGACTTTTGCACTTGTAGCCAGGTACACTTCCATCAGATCAGTACTTGCCTTGGCTGGAGTGATGAAATGGAAGATACACCAGATGGATGTCAAGACAACTTTCTTGAATGGTGTAGTCGAGGAGGAAGTGTATGTGGAGCAACCACTTGGTTTTGAGACACATGACAGGGATTCATATGTGTGTAGGTTGAAGAAAGCCTTGTATGGCTTGAAGCAAGCTCCTAGGACTTGGTATGGTAGGATAGATAGCTTTCTATCTAGTTTGGGATTTACTAAGAGTAAAGCGGATTCCAACCTTTACTACAAGGTTGAGGAAGGCAATCCAGTGATACTAATGTTGTATGTGGATGACTTGTTTGTTACAGGTGAGGATGGATTGATTGCTGATACGAAGAGGAAGCTTGCTTCCGAGTTCAAGATGAAGGACTTGGGGATGATGCACTATTTTCTAGGCATGGAGGTGTGGCAGAGTGCAGATGGGATCTTCCTTGGACAAGGGAAGTATGCAATAGAGATCCTGAAGAGGTTCGGGATGATGGATTGCAAGGCCATGGCCACACCTATGGCATCGAACCTAAAGCTTCTGTGTGATGCTTCATCTGATCCGGTTGATGTTAGAGTGTATCGTCAGATGTTTGGGTCCTTGATGTACCTGACGAACACGAGACCTGATATTTGCTTTGAGGTGTACACATTGAGCCAGTTCCTGACGGATCCCAGAGGTGTTCACTTGGTTTCTATAAAGCATATTTTGAGGTACCTGAAGGGTACAATTTGATTATGGGCTCAAGTATGATGCGAATCAAAAGTTTAACCTACAAGGTTATGTTGATTCACACTGGGCAAGCAGTGCTGCAGATAGGAAGATCACTTCTAGGTGCTGCTTTAGTATAGGATCAGGTGTGATCTCTTGGTTTAGCAGGAAGTAGTCTTGCATAGCATTGAGTACAGCCGAAGCAGAGTATGTTGCAGCTTGTTCGGCTAGTTGTGAGGCAGTATGGATTAGGAAGCTACTGTCTGAGTTATTTGATCTCCCATTGGAGGCTACTGGTATCTTTTGTGACAACCAGAGTTGTGTGAAGCTGTCTGAGAACCCGGTGTTCCACGATAGGTCGAAGCACATTAAGATCAAATATCACTATATCAGGGATATGGTGCAGAGAGGAGCAGTGAAGCTTCTGTATGTTGCGATAGATGAGCAGGTTGCAGATGTGTTGACGAAAACACTAGCCAGAGTGAAGTTCGAGTAATTCAGAGAGAGGGTTGGTGTTCTTCATATTGATGACACTTGGAGGAAGAAGTGATGGACACATTTGCAGGAGCCATTCCAAGCATGGTGAGAGGAGGATCCTTCCCATGGATATGGATATAAGCATTGTGTGATGAAGCATCAGGACGATGCTCCAGTTACTGCTCTATATGCATCATGTTGGATGCTTGTTATGATTAGTTGGATCATGTATATGTATATGCATCATGTTGGATGTTGGATATGATCAGTTGGATCGTGTATTTGTATATGCATCATGTAGGATGCTGGATATGATTAGTTGGATCATGTATATGTATATGCATCATGTTGGATGCTGGATATGATCAGTTGGATCATGTATTTGTATATGAATCATGTTGGATGCTTGATATGATCAGTTGGATCATGTATTTGTATATGTATCAGGTGGATACATTGTATGATCAGCTGGATCATGTATGATGATATGTATCAGGTAGATACATTATATGATCAGGTAGATCATGTATGATGATATGTATCAGGTAGATACATTGTATGATCAGGTAGATCATGTATGGTGATATGTATCATGTAGATACATTGTATGATTAGGTAGATCATGTATGATGATATGCATCAGGTAAATACTTGGTATGCATCAGGTGGATGCATTGTATGATCAGGATGATCATGGATGATGAGCTTCAGGATGTTGCTCTAGATGATATGTATCAGGATGATGCTATGATGATTAGGATGATCATGTGATGATGTACATCAGGATGATGTATGGTGAGTATCAGGTTGATACTCTGTGGTCGAGGACAAGTTGTGCAGATGAGCATATAAGCAGACCCGGGAGATCCGATAGGTTGGGCTGTGTGCCCGTAATTAGTCCTAGCATTCTCTTTCGAGGCATTGCTCTAGGAGGACATATAAGTAGACCTGGGAGATTCGATAGGTTGGGCTATGTGCCCGTAATAAGTCCTGGGATGCTCTTTCAAGGCATTGTCCTATGGCATATAAGTAGACCTAGGAGATCCAATAGGTTGGGCTGTGTGCCTGTAATAAGTCCTGGGATTCTCTTTCGAGGCATTTCCATGGCCACATGTAAGTAGACCTGGGAGATCCGATACGTTGGGCTGTGTGCATGTAATAAGTCCTGGGATGCTCTTTCGAGGCATTGTGGTGACCACATGTAAGTAGACCTGGGAGATCCAATAGGTTGGGTTGTGTGCATGTAATAAGTCCTGGGATTCTCTTTCGAGGCATTGTGGTGATCGGGGTCACATATAAGTAGACTTGGGAGATCTTGCCGGTCGTGCTTCGGCACATAAATTGTCCTGGGATACTCTTTCGAGGCATTGTGACACATGTAATAAGTCCTGAGGATTCCACAGTATGGCCAGTGATGATGAAGACCTACAGGTGTTGGGCCTACATCCATCATGAAAAAGGGTTGGCTCTGTAGAACTTCCTATGACGAGTAGATTGGAGATTGATTGAGATAGCAGTAGCAGTGACGATGACGATGATCCAATAATGATGATCCAGAGAAGAAGACTTGTGCTAGCAGATATGTGTCGAGAAATACCTTCCTAGTTAAGAGGGAGTGTTGATGTATTTGTAACTTTGGAATGTATTTCACATATATGTATATTGTATTCCTATAGAGATGTTATTATTCCTCTATACGGAAGTGTTGTCATTTATATTGTAAGTGTCGTACCTTATACTTGATGGTTTATTAGACCACCTTGATGGGGTCGTCCCTGTATAAGTCATGTGGGTTAAAGGGTTATTAGACCACCCTATTGGGGGTCGGCCCTGTCAGCATCATGATATGTGGTTAAGTTGAGGCCGACCTAGTAAAGGTTATTAGGTAAGTCAAGTCATGTATAAATAGAGTGCGGGAGGCACTCTATTTGATCATTCTATTCTTAAATCACACACTCATTGGAGAGTGGCACACTAGTGGAGGAGGAGAAGCTGTTGCTAGGAGGACTATCTCTTGTACTTGGGTTGTATCATTGCTCTATCTATCTTTGAGGAAGTTGCAGGGTTTTTTACCTTCTTGGTTTTCCCCGGTGAAACTCTGTGTCTCTTGTGTGCTTGCATTGTTGTGTCCATGATTGATATGATGTAGATATGTTGTACATGTTATTCTCTCAGTTAAGATCCTATATCAGATTGAAATTTTTGAAAAACTAACACTTCCATCTACAAATTTTGGGGCAGAAGGGGGAGTGCTTCACAAAAAAAATTTCCATCCAGTGATACACACATGATTACCATCCAAAACCACATATGTGGTTCCAACTTTTAGCCCAATGGAAATTTCACTACCATGGCTTTGTCAAGAACCTACAACATATCTATGAATAATCTCCAAGAAGAATCGAGTTTTTCAATATTAACGTAACAAGGAGAAAATAATGAAAGTCTACCTACCAACAAATTTTGACAAAATATTTGTAGTAAAAAAGAAAAGCATTGGATTAAGATAAACTATGTACTAGCACAACAGAAGGGTGATTCTAGCGATAGTATTAGCTTCACTTTTCTTAATTTTTAGAAGGAACGGTTCACTTTTTTCAACATATTATCTATCAATTTTTCAATGGAACAATTCAACGTATTATCTTTAAATATCCTACTCTCCCACACATACATTTTTTCTAGGATCTAGGCTTTTCTACCAATCTGGAAAAGTAATGCATTTTCACTCTAATTGATTTGAGAAGGAAATTTTTTCATTGCAATTATATGTAATGGTGGGCTTATTCTCTGGCTAACTCAAGCCACCTAACTCAAGCCACCTAACTCAAGCCACATATTACTAAATAAAGTTGGATTTGATATCCAAGATTCCAAACACTACAATTTAAATGATTGAGGCAATAAATGGTCTTAGTTAGCCAAGATCCTATTTTATTTGAAAAATACAATTCATGCTAATATCATTCACAGAGAGAATGGAATAGTTTCTAATGGGAATATTGTAGCAGTGGTCAAGGATTCCAATCCTCAAAATTTCATCTCGGTTCTTCCCCAATTATATGGCACATATTTTTAACACCCAAAAAGTGCTCACTACCTCATCTACCCCATTGCATGATTCATTTGTCCATATCTCCTATCATATTTGCCTTCAAAACCCTCAAATCCCATTAAAAAGCCTCCAAAAGGCCACAAAACCATCAAAAAAGCCTCAAAAAGGCTAAAAAAACCCCTTTTTCCTCCCAAAATATCCAAAATTCCTCCAAAATAGCAAAAACCCTCTAAAAAGGGAATAAAAAATATAAAATAATGAGGAAAAAGAGGAAAAGGGAGGAAAAAACCCTATACAGCTGACCTAAACCATATGGTTCCCAAAACCATGGGCCAACACTCCACCACCAAAAACCTATAAATAGGTGATGGAGACCCCTCATTTCATATCCACAATCAAGTATACCCTTACTCTGCCAAAATCTCTCTTGCAACCCTAGCTCACCCTTGAGCTACTTTCACCATTGAGAGCCCCTTTTGGCCCATTTCCACCATTGGAGAAAGAGAAGGAGCAAAGTTGGAGTTTGGAGCAACCCTCTTGGATCATTGCAATAACTTCACCAACCTATACACTTGAGGTAAAGATTTAATACAAAAGAAAAACCATTTATATTCCATGTTTTGTTATGTTTCTCAATGCTCATGCTAGTTTAGAATTTATATTGTTTTAGCATTTTAATTTACTGTTTATTGAACTGCTACTAAGGAGTCCCTTATCCTTAGTAGGTGCTCATTTGCACAAGCTAGGGTGAAAACCCTAGCTACAGTTTTGGCGACTCCCATTGATTTTAATTTCTGGTTACAATTTTTAAATATTTTTTCTGTTCGGCTGTCCCTTTCGGCCGCCGTAAACCGCACCTTTTACCCCCTGCAGTTGCGTTCCGACCGCGTCTTTCAGGCACTTACCTGCGATCTGACCGTGGCTCTCAGACTGTTTCCGGTGACCTGCCAGCCGTTTTCAGTCTGTTACCTACGATCCAACCGCGGCTATTAGCCTGTTTGGGACGGTCCGACTGCGGCTATTACCCTATTTTCTGTGTCCCTCCTGCGGCTTTCGGCCATTTTCCCGCGACCCGCCGACGCCTTTCGGCGTCTTTCTTGCGTCCCACCTGCGACTTTCGGCCATTTTTCCTGCGAACCACCGACGCCTTTCGACGTTTTTCCTGCGTGTTTCAGCCTAAAACCCGCAACTCGACTGCGACTGTTTAGCTGTTTTCCGCGGTCCGACCGCCCAGATTTGCCAAAAACCCGCGGTCTGTTTTCTACATTTTTCTCTGTTTTGAACCCAGCACTTTGCTGCACTATTTTCTGCACCAGCATAGCCATCTGTCCTACCTGCAGCCACCCTTCCTTACAGCCTTTTTCTACAGTTTTATTTCTGTTTCATTTACAGAATCGTTTTTACATTTTCAACATTTTTAATTTGAAAAAAGAAAATTGTGCATTTCAAAGGTTAATTTATGTCTTGTTATTGCTAGTTAGAAAGTTGCCCACCCTAGTGGCACTTTTTACTTGGGTTCATCATCATCTCACACACACACACTCTGTCACCTAATTCAAGTGAGCCTTAAAAAGTACTTAACACAACCAACATTCTAACCCCACTTGGGGAACACATAAGAATTTTTGTAGTTAGGTAGGATCGGGGGGATAGGAATCCAAATAACACCCCTCGATTGCTTACACTTGAGACATAGTTGTTGTCCATTAGGGAACCAAAATCCCCTAGTATTTTTTGGCACGATCACAACCCGTTTATCAGAGGGCCTCTCCCCTAGGAGGGTTGAAGTCGCCAGACTGGTTCCGGAGGCCTGAGTGGAATACCGCAATCCATTCAATAACCAAAGGCTACCTTTCGCAGTTCTCAGGGTATCCCTGTATGGGGATACTACGGTAAAAGGACCAAACGGCAGATTCACCTTTCCTGGACGTGTCATGAACGGGGTATCTTAGTTGCCATTCTTCTAGGATTAACTACCCAGTGTCCCTCCCGGTAGGGGGATATCTTTAGCCACTTGGCTCTACTATCCATATTGTCTGACTTGGATTTCATCACCTTCCAGAGGATATGTCTGGTTGAGTCAGAATACTATTTAGTTAGGTGTTTGCATGCTCCTTTACCTCCTTTTGGTCTAGCGAGTCCACTATTTTTTATTTTCTAGGAAACCTGTTGCTTGTTGGTATTCTAACCATTTCTGTTGATACTTCACTTATTGTAGCACAACTGTTACAGTAAGTGTTTTGAGTTGGTTGTTGGCCTGAGTGCCATATTTTTTGAGCTCTCCTTCTGCACACTCGGTTGCATTAGGGTTTTTGAGTTGTTTTTCACTCAACACAACCCCTAGATATTTGACACCATCTGTCACCATTGAGTCCCCAAGACATTCTCGGTGCCTCAGGGGTGAACCCCCACAGCATGGTTCACTTGACACCACCCGTCATAGACATAGATCTTCATCACTTGATACCACTTATCATAGATCTCAAGCCTTGTCACTTGACTCCACTCGTCGGCGGCATACGACTCCGTCACCAGATATTGATGCCCCTTACTTTACCTCCGATTCTGAGGCAGAGTCTGAGAAACCCATTTACACTGCCCCTACTAGCCCCATGGATGGTGTGACTTCTACTCCTTTCTTTGTAGGGAACATTGGTGGCACATCCACCACTACACTAGTTACCACACCTGCTTTGGGTATGCCCTCGATGGGGGCCACGTCCACCATTCCGTCCACCGTACCCATTCCAGTAGCTGGCATACCTATCACCACTCCACCAGTGACTCACACTACCCTTGGTGGTGCAGGACCATCCTATACCACCTTCGTTCCCCCCCATGGGGGCAACATCCCGAACCCTGCCCCTCCACTTGGGGGCATTGGTCCCAATTTGGTCACACCTGCTAGTATGTCAAATCCTTCTACTAGTTTGCCGTTCATGGATAGCCTCAACCTACCTGACCTAGCCAGACTGACTAACGATCCCATTAGACACGACCCTGCGTGGCCTCACATGCCCACCAAGCTTCCCTCCGACATCCCTAAGTTTGAGGGAAAGGCCGATGAGGACCCCCAGAACCATATTATGTCCTTCCATTTATGGTGTTCCTCTAACTCCATAGTGGATGACTCTGTCCGCCTCCATCTGTTACAGTGCACCTTCACTGGCTCTGCAGCTAAGTGGTATATTGAGCAACCCCATGGGACCCATGCCACCTTTACTTCCCTTGCCTCAACTTTCCTGCAGTTCTTTCAGTTACCTGTCCGCTATGATGCGGGCGTAGAGATCCTACTGTCTTGCAGACAGAACACGGCTACCCACATCACTGACCACATTCATGAGTGGCGTTTATGCCGCAACCTCTGCAAGATCAAGTTAGACGACCGTATATTCCTAGATTGGTTCCTAAAATCCCTCCTCCTTGTCATTGCCAAGGATGTGGCATCCGAACGACCCCAGTCTGAAGAAGAGGCTATCCTCAAAGCCCAACAATTTGACCTCATTTATGCCTAGTTGGATTATCTGTATACCATCATACCTGACGCCCCTCGGGGTGAGTCCTCTCAACACGATGCACTAGGGGCATCCCATGCCGCAGACGGCATCATCGGCCGTATTGCCTCACATCCCCAACCCTTTTCCATAGCACGTCCTAGCCAGGGCCCCGACTTTTCGCGGGCTACATCTCAGTCCGGTGCGACCAATTCGTATGCTCCCATGGCACATCACCACCATTCTCACGGACCCTCATGTCCACCTCAATGCTTTGGACACGCACCCCCCGCTTATGCTCCCCCGGCTGCACCTCAGCCATATTACGATCCACAGGCTGCACCAGCTCCTGTGTCCTCTCAAGCCCAACCTGCTTATTACTCGCCACAGGAAGCCCCTGCGGCCAACCCACAACCCGCTCCGCAGACATATCAACAACCCCCACAAGGTTCAGCACCTGCGCAGCCTCCACCTACATACTATCCTCCGCAACCTGTTCCAGCACCTGCGCAACCCCAGAACCCACCTGCTGCCCAAGGGAAAGTATACGCCCAACAAAATCAACAGCAAAACCAAAACAATCAGCGCCAACAGGGCTAGCAAAACCGTGTCAAAGGCCGCAACCGTGGGAAAAACCCTCCTCCAGACCAAGGTGGTCAACCTCCTAATCCCCCAGACAACAATAATGCGGCACCTGCCAACCAAAACCCTGATCGGCCACCCAAGCAGGCCAAAAACCCTAACTTGCGAACTAACCATCCTTGTTCTATTTGCGGGGTCTATGGCCACTACACACATGCTTTCCCACATTTGGAGTGAGCTCGGCAACTCTGGGTTGATGATGCCCATCGCCAAGGACATGCAGCTCCTCAAGCACCGCCAAACCCCCCACCCCTTGAGCAGCCACCCTTGGTCCTGCAAAACCCCTTACCAACTCAAGGTGTAGTGAACACTCAGCCGTTGGCTCCTCCTCAAGGCAACGCGCCACCCCAACAATAGATCACGTATGCCGCTCTTGATCAACCCATGTTCGATTCAGGTACCCACCACTTGTTGATGATGTCATCCGCTGATGTCAATCTCCAAACCCGTCGGAACCAATATGGCTCCACCCCTGAAGCCCCTCCCTCCGACAAAAACACTAACGCTCATCCCATCGATTAGATGTTACGTATACCTCCGGCTCCCCTCGATGGCGCCTCCAAAGCACCTCACTTTCCACTTCGTCGTCTTAACAATAACCCCAATGCTCGTGCTGCGTCAAATTACAACATTGTATATGACTTATCCCAATCTCCCGTGGCCATGTCCGCGTTAGAAGTCTTAAAAAACTGTCCTTCACAGCGCAAGACTTTGCTCTCCGCCATTGGTGCTATTGACCCCAATGATTCACAACTGATGGTATTCGATTTGGACCAATCCGAACCACGCCTGCCTTCCACTTTAGCCTTCCAAGTTTCTGTTTCCGTTCGGAATCTTGTCATCCATCGGTGCATCATCGATGAGGGTGCCTCTACATGCGTGATGTCCACATTCGTTTGGCAGAATTTGGGATACCCTACTCTCTAGCAGTCCACCACTGTGTTGCGCGCCTACAACGGTCGGTCGGCTCAACCCCAAGGGCTATTAGCTAACGTCCCTGTCCAGCTGGTTGGTAAAACCGTTCTCATTGACATAGAGGTCATCAATGCCCAACTTGATTATAACCTCTTACTTGGCCACAGCTACATGTATGCTATGCGGGCGGTTGCCTCTTCCGTTTTTCGTACCATGATGTTCCCCCATGACGGATGCGTGGTCAAGGTCGACCAACTCACCTACTATAATCCAAATGCCCCCGCTGCACCCAAAAATGTTCTCCCCATGGTTGAACAACCCGTTAGCAGTGCCGCTACCTCATTTTTTTCCTCTGTGGGACCTGGAGTTTACTCAGATCCGCTGATGACATCAACATTCCAATCCATTCCTCCCTCGTCATCTGCACCCGATGTATCTCACCTATGTACCCTTTCCCACGATACAAGAACACCTAACAATCAACCGCCCTTGTTGCCTAAACCACCGTTGGTACCTAGCCACATTGGTGTTACACCCATCCACACAATCCCCTTCCTAGTCCCTCCCTCGGGAGTAGTAAGCGCCCCGGTTATGGCTACCCTTAGCCTCCCTGGGTTAACCTTGGGATTACCCGTGTGGTATATTTCGCCTCCCGTTCCCCCACCGACACCAAACGTCGTCCTACAACCGGTGCAACCCATGGCTACTACTAGTCAACCACCTCCCGGTGTCACTACCCCTTCGTCCTCTACAAATCCCCCCCCTCTTATCAAGCACACTGGGGGCAGAGGCCCACAACCATACACTACTGTACCTCCTCCCAAGACGGTTAAACCCCCTCCCATTTTTCGTGCTCCCCCCAAATGCTCGTTGTGCGACGAGTTAGGTCATCCAACTCACCAATGTCCACAGTTACCTACATTACAGGAACACATGCAGATGCTTGACAACGATCCCAACATCCCGGTTGTCGAACTCGACCCAACCCCCAATCCTAGTGATAAATCGCTGCGCACCAACCACCCTTGTGCCATATGCGGTATTTACAACCACTACTCACATCACTGTCCTGATCTCCCAGATTACCGAGCAGCTCTCTACGAGATGAATAATTTGGACCTTGAGACGGCGGCCCCCACAATTGAGGAGATCCACCCCCTAGTATCATCCCTGTCTGGCGAGATTAATACCATTTATATGATCTCTTCCACCACCATTCCCTTGTCAACCGATTTGACAACCCACACTTTCTGTACTGATGAGGAGATCCTCGAGGCTCTCACTGCCCCAGATTATCCCTGGTATGACATGCACCATCGTTCCTATTTCCTCCCAGAAGCATCCTCCTCTACCACAGCTCCCCAATTTACTGTTGAAACCAAATATTTCCTTCCCACCAAAGTCGATTGGTTTAAGAATCCTATTCCCGCTCCTGATGCCTTTGAGGAAGGTAACATGGCCAACATCTCTCCCGTTATCGACATAGATATCTCTGCCCCCGGAGGTGCCCCTGAAATCATCACTTTAGGAGCCTCTTGCAGCGAGTCTGAGATTGAGGAGTACAAAAAACTCTTCCAAGAATTCCGTGATGTCTTTGCCTGGTCCTATACCGAAATGCATGGTCTTGACCCTGCTATCATAGAGCACCACAGTAACACCTTTGAGTCCAGGGGCATAATAGATTACCTCGATCCTGGGATAGGGGGCATGATCAATCATTTTGAACCTTCCCCATCACATCTATCTCAGTGTTTCAATGACCCCCTTGTTCAAACCAACACATATGTGATCCATAATCACAAACCCCATGCACATAGCATGCAGGCAGGTCATTAACCCTGCTCACTTCTTCACATGTGTGATCTCAACCATTTTTGAGGTCACATGTCACTTGTATATATTATTTGACTCGATACACCTAGTATTCTCCCCCCGTAGGTCATCATTTCTCCCCACCCTTGCATCCTTGGCTTGGTGGGCTCACCTTTATTTGTAGCCATCTTTTAACCTAGTTCTTTCCTTTGACCATTCCGGAGTCCTTATGACCTCTGTTTTTCGCACCATTTGCACTGTCGGATTCATTTTTCCACGCTCGTGATGATGCTTGAGATCATTTCTCTCCCTCACCAGGACCAATATCTACATTGTGTCCTGACACCTTATCGCCCCGGTTTGCGTGCCACTTCGGCTGCTCTCCATTTTTGGTATATTTTATATCATTGGATTCATTTTTTCGAGCCTGTGATGATGCTTGAGATCATTTATCGCTCTCACCCCCATATTTTTTGGGTATTGTTTCCAAAAACACCCCCTGTCGCCTCGGTTTGCGTGCCACATCGTCCGTTATCCATTTTTGACACTCTTTATATCGTCGGATTCATTTTTCCAAGATCGTGATGATGCTTGAGATCATTTCTCGCTCTCACTTGGTACAATTTCAACATTGTGTCTCGACACCTTGCTGCCTCGGTTTGCGCACCACATCGGCCGCCATCAGATTGTTCCACATTTTTACATGAGCCATTCACTCCTGTCATACTGCAATTGTTCCGTTATTTTGCCACCATTCATTACCCCACAAGGAGGCCCACTAGTGTTCCCCCCCACCCTCGTTCTTGGTCATCATAAATGTTCCTTGATTGAGCACTTCCTCCTTGCCTGGCCATTCCTTTTGTTCAGTATACGTTTATCCCTTTTTCGGGCCGGACAAGTCCTTTACGAAAAAGGCACTTAGGGAGTTTCTGTTAAGCTATTTTCTGACTCCTAAAACAATGAAAATATCGCCGAGCAATCTTGCTTCCTTTCATGCTCATTAAAGTACCTAAAAGGGTGTCTATCTGGTATAAGTTTAACCCTTTTCCAGACCTGGTAGACTACTTACGAAAAATGAATACTCTAGTCACACCGGCTAGAAGAGTTCTTCATTGCATCCTTTTATGCTTCTTTGGGCCTTGGAGACTAACACACGAAAAAGCAACCCCCTGGAGTCTTCTTATCGCTTTCAGACTCCCTAAAATTGAAAGCAACCATGAGCATGAACTGTCCTGGGCTCGTACAAATCCACACGACAGTACCATTCCATTATTTTAGAGTCTTCTTATTGCTTTCAGACTCCTTAAAATTGAAAGCAATCATGAGCATGAACTATCCTGCGCTCGTATAAATCCACACGACAGTACCATTTTTTCACCCACTTCTTCTAGTTCCTTAACCCATGAAGAAGTCCACCTGTGCCTCCTAGCACTATGATCGATCATCTCGGCAGCACCCCCAATCAGGTCGCCTTTGTTCAGAGTAGTCTGTAGTCTCCTTCCATTTTACACCAGCCTAAGAATTCCTCATCCCAGTCAATATCCTTGATCCATTACAGCTATGATCCCTTTCCCATCAGTCAGTTTCATATGCTGCCCGATCATCCCCGCCATTATACTCTGAACAAAGGAAGTTTGAGTCCCCCCACTCTACTTGCCCAGTTATCCCCCACAGTTTTTCAGTCCTACCATCAGTACTCTCACACTTCAGTTCTCCACCTCGCGCTCCTGTCAAGGAAACATCATTGCCTTGATAGTTGCATGTCTCCCTCTGTCGATGATATCCCCTCTATTCCAGAGGATAGACCCAGAGGTCCCTGCGCCTTGGACCCATCACCATCAGTGGTGAGTGCCTACGGACCATTTTGAGAGGAGTCATCATTGCCTCTCCAAATGGTTGTTTCTCACATGCTCGACGTCAACACCTTGATCGCATTGTTGAGAATCGCGCAGGGCTTATATCCCTTCAGTTATTGGTCGAAGACCCCGGATTTCCCCCGACTCTAGCACATTGGTGAGTCACTTCAGAACGCCCAGTTATATGTTCCCGTGGATGTCCGGGTTGCATTGACGATTGTATTCGGAAGCCATCCAGTTATATGCTTCCTTGAGTACCCAGTTCAGTGTACCATTGAGAGTATGATCCCTTGTCACTCTGATCCAGCAGCTCATCAGTTCCTTTGGTACCACACTCAGTAACACTATTGTCATCCCAGTGTATCAGTTCTTCAGCTCAGACATGGTCAGCCCAGCAATATGTACCAAATTTGTGTCCCCTCTGGACCCTTATGATGTACACAGTGGTTCTCTATGTATCTTACAGGTCCCCCTTTTCGGGTCTCACAGTTATTTTTATGTCTCTTGATACGAGAATGGGTATGCCCGCCTCGTCCATATATTAAGATTCTTCCTCATTCATTCTTTGAGGTCATGTATATGTCAGGTCCCCATATTTTGGACCCCATTGTTATTATATCTTGATACGAGCATGGGAATGCCCGCCTCGTCCATATGATCAGATTATTCCTCATCCATTAATGAGGTTATGTACTTTTAGTTCTTGCAGTTGGTTCGGGATCGTTGTTCCCGGATCCAGTTTGTTTCTTCTCTTCTCCACACCCCAGGAAAACCATTCAAAGACTTATGATGTCTATCGGCCATACGATGAGCTCCTGCCCTCACACATCAGGGGTCAATCTGTTAACACCCAAAAAGTGCTCACTACCTCATCTACCCCATTACATGACTCATTTGTCCATATTTCCTACCATATTTGCCTTCAAAACCCTCAAATCCCATTAAAAAGCCTCCAAAAGGCCACAAAACCATCAAAAAAGCTTCAAAAAGGCTAAAAAAACCCCTTTTTCCTCCCAAAATATCCAAAATTCCTCCAAAATAGCAAAAACCCTCCAAAAAGGGAATAAAAAATATAAAATAATGAGGAAAAAGAGGAAAAAGGAGGAAAAAACCCTATACATCTGACCTAAACCATATGGTTCCCAAAACCATGGGCCAGCACTCCACCACCAAAAACCTATAAATAGGTGATGGAGACCCCTCATTTCATATCCACAATCAAGTATACCCTTACTCTGCCAAAATCTCTCTTGAAACCCTAGCTCACCCTTGAGCTACTTTCACCATTGAGAGCCCCTTTTGGCCGATTTCCACCATTGGAGAAAGAGAAGGAGCAAAGTTGGAGTTTGGAGCAACCCTCTTGGATCATTGCAAGAACTTCACCAACCTCTACACTTGAGGTAAATATTTAATACAAAAGAAAAACCATTTATATTCCATGTTTTGTTATGTTTCTCAATGCTCATGCTAGTTTAGAATTTATATTGTTTTAGCATTTTAATTTACTGTTTATTGAACTGCTACTAAGGAGTCCCTTCTCCTTAGTAGGTGCTCATTTGCACAAGCTAGGGTGAAAACCCTAGCTACACATATGTGGGGGGCCATGTAGTGTAGTTGTGTGGATGTCAAAGGCAATGCCTTCTCTAAGGATATGGGCCAAGTGTGGGGAGCATGGGGTGAAATTATTTTGAAACTAGAAGCAATGTGTAGAAATTGCAAGGGAAATAGTGAAAGATACTATGATATTGTTGTTGGTTAAGGTACAAGTATCTTGGACACTAAATCACAATTCATAATTCAAGAAGCACTAGATAATGAAATGGTAAAAATAACCACTATTTTGATGCACTTCATCTTTCAACAATTAAATATACATACCTCATCATTGTGGTCCAATAATGGAGTTATTGCATACTAAAGGTGCTTACCTTTATCTCGCTCCCCAAATTGTGCATCTCATGTGGTCATACTACTGCAAAACATCTCCATAATTATGGAATTATGTGCATAAATGGGAACTAGGACCTGATCCTGTTAACTCTTTCAACAATTAGCTTCCACTTATCTCTTCAAACTAAAGCAATCCATATATCCAACAATTCATACTTACTGTAAGTGTAGATACATTGATGGACGAGGCCTTTGATGCTGATATTATTTTCCTGATTTGTATACAAGTGAAATCCAACAATATTAAAACTAAAAAGGATGTTGTTGCTTCATTGCAAAAGGAAATTAAATATGCAGAATTGAATGCTTGTTCATTTCTTCTGTTAAACGACCATGGTTTGATCCATTTTGATAAACATATTCCAATGCCTATTGAGTCAATATTTAAGGTATTGGCTTCAGATGTCACTTTTTGAAATGCAGAATCAATTAATCTGGTGCAAATGGTCCCCACAAATGTGCACAGATCAATTCTATAGGTGGGTGCTCTTCAAATAAGTTTGATGGAGTCCAATCCTTCATCCATCTATCTTTTTCAAAATGAAAAAATTGATGTATGTAGATTTCAATATGAATGTGTTGGTATGGATAGCACAACTACGATTTGGGGGACAGAAACTGGAAGCTATAATAGGAAACAAAAAATAACTATAAAGCACGATATCATATGGGGCACTAATTTTGTTGCATAAATATATTCTTGTGGTGACAATTCAACTTCATACTAGTTACTTGAAACTATTGTTGCTCACATAGTGTTGTCAATTCACCTTCTAGAAAGCAATGTTTAAATGGTTTCCTCTTTCAGTGATGCAATATCCCTTAGGAGAAGAAAGATGACCTAGATTTGAATTACAATTGCTTAGTTACACTCTTTAATGGAACTGAACTTCAATATATTGCTACATGAACTTATTTCATATTTATATCATGCATCTGAGTCACAAGGTAAAAAATAGAGAACATGACGAAAAAAATGCCCAGATCTGTTTCCATTCCACCCCTAAACAAATCTTAAAATCGCCTAGGGTTTTGTCCTTCATTCTGCTACTTGTATCAACTCAAACATCACCCCTTTATTATCTTCTTTGAATGAGGATTTTCCACCTTTATGTTGATACCTTTACATGAATGAATTGCAATGCTCTCGGAAGTGTCAGACTTTGACCGAAATGTCCATCTTCAAGTTAGATGCCCTAATAACCTCCACATAGAGCACATCAATAGGAATCTATTGGTTTGGGCATTTATTAGCAGCAAATACATTCTTGAGGTCATTATTTTTACTTCTAAATAATGTCTTCGGTCAGTCCTTTGAGTGGATTATTCATATCAGATTTTCCTTGAAGACACCACCAAGGAAGAGGACTATTCCATAGAAAAATAAAATCCCTTGAAAAAAATGGAAGCCCCATAGGTACTATCTCCATAATATCCATTAAAAATCATATAGGGCATCGTCCCTATGAAGAAAATATCTATAATCAGGAACCCAAGGCATCAAAACCATGGATATGCAACCCCACGGCTGGAGTTGTGAAAAAATTTTAGGAGTAGAAACCCATACAAAATGGGGGATAACAAACCCAAAGCATATGCTATCAATAGGGCACTACAGGGAACCTTTGATGAATGAATCGATGAGGAATTCACAGAGATAGGGAATTATTAACAGATAAAAACTTTTCACCTTGCTCTATCTCTTCATCTTTACACATGAATTTTGATCGGACAAGACTATTTAATTATTCAATTAAGCATTCACATAAAGAGGCATATACAATTATCATAGAGAAATCCTTGGTGGGGATGGCCCTGCATTTTCTATCAAAACAACACAAAATTCTCAAGCCCTGCATTTTCTATTAAACATGAAAATCTAGTTGAGTTACTATAATTCCCTGGGATTCCAAACCTTTCCCTCCACCCTCTGCAATTCCCTCTCAAGCTGTTTGGTGTATCGAATCTAAAAAATAAGAATCCTATGCTTGATCTTATTTCTAGAGTCCCTAGGATTTAGGGTTTATGTTCTCAGAATATATTTTGTAAACCCAAAAAAGCAAAAAGATATTAAGAGAAAAAAAATGAGCATACCGGGTGTGGTGCAGGGATTGCTTCCAACTGTTGGATCATTTGGGCCTCCTAAAAATCAAATTATGTGTCAATTGATGTAATCGGGAGGAATTTCATAGACTCCATTCATCCTAGTACGACATAAATGGAGTTTCATTTTTTATTTATGTGTTTCATTTTTTTATTCTTAATATATATATATATATATATATATATATATATATATATAAAGTAGTATATTATTTACCATTAACATTATAATATATTAGTTCATATATCTTCAATTCATATAAGGAGTGTACAAAAAGCAAAAAGATATTAAGAGAAAAAAAATGAGCATACCCAGAGGGGCACAGGGATTGCTTCCAATGTTGGATCATTTGGGACTCCTAAAAAAATCAAATTATGTGTCAATTGATGTAATTGGGAGGAATTTCATAGACTCCATTCATTCTAATATGACATAAATGGAGTTTTATTTTTTATTTATGTGTTTTGTTTTTTTGATTCTTAATTAAAAAATATATATATAAAGTGGTATATTATTTACCATTAAGATTATAATATATTAGTTCAGATATCTTCAATTCATATTAGGAGTTTACACTGAAGACTCTATTTATACCCCTAGACCTAGAATGTATCATCATATTTTTACCTTCTTGAGATGGTGGGGATCTTTGCTAAATGGTTTTCATAATGGACAAGCTTGCTATACAAATCACATAACGTTGGGCCTACCTTCTATTGGTCCACTTGCACCAAATTTGGGGGCTTATTAGTATCATGCAACACACAAAAAAATGGCTTAATACATGACATGAAAGAAGTATGTCAATGTATTGAAAAGGCTTAGAGCAATAATTAAATGTTCATCGCTAGAGCCTCACTACATTGGGCACTAATAGATTATGCAATATGTACAATTTAAATTTCAATTGTGTTAACCCACTCAAGCACCTCTGGAGTGATCACAAACTAGAAAAACCTATATAATGCAAAATATTATCAAGAGACTTAATGAGAACATGCATCATAAAGCTCTGGCGTTAACCCAATGCACAATGGGAAGATCCAAACTCACTAACCATGAAAATATCAATGAAATGGTAAAATTATGAAGTGACATCAATTCTTCTACAATGTGTACTAAAAATAGATAAGAAAAGATGCTCTACATTTGACTCATTATTCATATGGGTAGATCCCACCTACCAACTATAAAATTTTCACAAAACTTGCAAAATTGTAAATTGACAACAATTAATCTTTCTCCACTCCAAAAATGTACTAAAAATGGATCACGAAACCTAGGAATTGGACTCAACACTTGTATGGGTAAATATCAAATCTACCAACTAAAAAATATGCATGGAATTGACATCAATCAATTAATCTTTTCTCCACCTCTAGATACAAAAAGTTATGCATACCTTTCAACTGTACCTTTGGTAAACCAATATTTCTCGTGCCCAACAAGTACCTCCATTAATATAATTGAATACCCACCCTTATTGACAAATTGTTCCTCAACTTCCCTAAGATGGCATAAAAATGGCTTCACCATCCCTAATTCCAGCTTCAGGCTCACTCTTTTGCTCCATATATCAATATAACACCTGGAAAAATCACCCTGCATATATAAAACTACAATATTTCTTACCTCAAACTACATCAAACTATCCATGATGTTGAACCTGCCATTACTATGAATGCCATACAAATCCATCCTTTTGATGGTGTTATCTAAACTTATCTACCACTACAATGGAATTATGAATCCATATGATGAACACAATGAATGTTTTTAGAATGCTAACTTAGCTTGTCAAAGTCATAGTGAGATGGAAAAGTTCAGAATCCTGCAAAGTGCCCCCCTGCATCTTCTGAAACTCAAAGTCTCTATTTTCAATTCAAGTCCTAGCAAGGAACATAACACAGAGAAATATTGGGCTCCAAATATCAATTTCACGGGGGCACTAATTGCACTAGTTCAGATCGGTAATCTAACTCATTAATTCAAACTCATGACCTGCTCAGTCATTCATGAACTTGGGTAATATTGGATTCCGCTAATAGTGTACTAGTGTGGTAGGGTTTACTTAGGGTATACTTAATATATGTTAATTTATTATTATATATTATTTTTTGTGTTATATAATATAAGTTTATATTATATATTGTTGTGTTATATAATATATATTATACGTTTTGTTTTGTATGTTATATATATATTTTCTTTTTAATATTATAGGATTTGTATGTAATTATATATTGTATATTATATTATATGTTGTGTATGTAATATTAATTATATATATTGTTAATGGTGCATGTAATATAAGAATTAAATTTTTAAACTTATACTTAATATTGAATAAAATTATTATTATATATTATATGTTTTAGATATATATTTTAATGATATATAATAGATGGCTACAAAATGGTTAGGGGTCGATGGTAGTATGGCCATGAACATGTTCTTGTTAGACACAAATTTATGGATTATATGCTAGGATTGACTAGTTGTGAGTTGAGTCCATGATTAATATGAGTGTACATGCATATCATGACAACAATGTACTATCAAAATTTGTTGTCTTGCTAGGACGTCATGATCACCGGATATTGGTCAACGTAGCATGGTTAGGATTGAGTTCATGTGAATTAAGTCTATAATTTTGAGTGCACATGATGATGACAATATTATACTTACAAAAGAGGCTTGAGGCCATTGAACAAATCCATAAACAATATTAATTTGGAGCTATATAAGAGACCTCGATATAAGATGTCTTCATGAAATAAGAAAATTGTGTCGAGTGACTAATTAGGGGGGTCTCGTGAATCCATCTATAGCATTACAATTTACTAAATTTTAACACTGAATATGGATTTGATGAATTCAAAGGTCCCTTAGTGGTCTCTGAATCCATATGTAGTGTGGGTATCTAAATCCATTTGTAGTGTTTAAATTTAGTAAATTGTAACAATTCATTGTCAAAATTGCATTTTTTCATTGTAGTGATACAACTAATGTCACTTGGGTCTCTAAATTGATCTACAATGTTGCAATTTACTAAATGTTAAAATTGCATATGGATTTAGAGACCCCTTTAAAGGTGGTCTCTAAACCCATCTACAATGTCAAAATTTAGTAAAATGTACAAATTCATATTCAAAATTGTAATTTTCCATTGTCGGGGTGACACAACTAAAAATGACTAACATAAATGACTAATTCATATTCTTAGTCCTTGTTGGTTAATCATATTTGTATTCCTATGACTAAATTAGTCATTTTTATTTTAGTCACTTGTTATCTAGTCATATATTTTATCCCGTGACTAAATTAGTCGTTTATAGTTGGATCACTTAAAATTGCTCAATTTTAGTCGTTTATCCCTTGAAAAAACTGTGGTGACTAACATTTTTAGTCACCTAGTCACTTATCTCTCATTTTGTACTAGTGATATGAGTTGCTACTCCTGTTGTAACATGTAATTAGAGCACTCTTCATGGAATAATGTTTAATGGTCTTGCATAAAAGCGATAGCATAAAAGCAATCTATATATTCTTGAGCAATTTTATCTCATATTTGTAAATCTTGTATAAGAATTTTCATTTATGTATGAGCAATTTTGTTTTATGATCTTTGTATGCTTTAATCTTGGAAGTTCTTGCATGCAGATAAGTTCTCTGTTTATGTGAAAAGTTGTGAGAAGATGGTTTTTGTACTTCCTTCCTGAGCATATTAATATTTGATATTTGTTATCACCTTATTCCAGAAATAATGAAGCACCATATTCTACTGTTAAAGTCATGATGTTCATATGTATGATATCATTTTCGATGTCTAGACCATTGGGGTCTTGTTTCTTCGATGTTTGAGGACTTCTACAGATATTTATATTGCATCTTGATTGGTCTGCTATCTACATGTACATTTTCCTTTAGAAGGTATTTATAGACTGGTGTGGATGTTATATCAGAGTTCTTTGGCTATCAATTATGGTTGTGATGATTCTTGTGGTGTTCTAGGCATCTTGTGAATCTAGTATCCATGGCGACTTCTCTTTAGATATGGGCACCTTGTTGTTGGATTGCATCACATGTTCTAGACATTTTACTGTTGTATCTAGTAGCCATAAAGGATTCTCTTTAGATCTAGGCATCTTGTTGTCGGTATTTCATCGTTCAACCTGGTTCGTGTGCAATTTCATGATTCAGTGAAAAGTAGTTGTTCTTCATCAAAATCCTTTAGCCGGAGTGTTTTTCTTATTTGCAGCTTATGGATATTCTGGAAGTTGTCATCAAGGGAGAGCAGTAATGACTCCTTCCTTCCTTAGTGTTAGTGAGGGATTTTCTCCCAACCATTATTAAGGGGGAGTGTTGGAATATATTAATTATATTCCTTGGAAGGTAATAATGTCTTTGTATTATGTCAGAAGTTATCCACAATCTTATGTTAAAGAGTAATACATTATATCCCAGATTCATTATGGTAAGGTATACTATTTATATCCATCATTATATAAAGAGATGTTATTTTGAAGAATTATATTATCCCACATGCAATATGTGAGATTAATTCCTCCACATATCTTGGTATATAATAGGGTCAAGGGAGTCACATCACCATTGAAGTGATATAGTGAACAACATGATGGTATAGTGGTATATGCTCATACATAGTCTCAACACATGGTATTGTGATCACAAGCTCTGCTATATTGTATTTGGGTTATTTGTAGTTTCTCTCTTGTAATATTGAAGGAGATTCCTGGAGATAATATAAGACACCCTTCTTGTGGACGTAGCCCAATTGGGTGAACCACGTATATATGGTGTATTCTTTACCTTGTTCTCTTTCTATTCTTATTTACTTTGATATGTTATTGATTTCTAAGATAGGTAAGCTAGTTTATATAGACCTATAGTTCTGACATATCTCTCTCTCTCTCATCCCCACCCCCTTTACCCTCTAACTCTTAATAACCCCCTCTCTCACTCTCCCTGACTGTACTACTCCTCCACCTACACCTAACCCCCACCCCTCTCTCTCTCCCTCAATCCCTTAACACATCACTGCTCCATTGGATCTCTCTCTCTCTCTCTCCCTCTCTCTCTCTCTCTCTCTCACACACACATCCATATGCCTCCCCCTACCACTAACTTCCATCCTCACTCTTTCTCTCCCCCCCCTCTTCATAACCCTTACTAACCCCTTCTCTCACTCTCTTTCTCTCGTGCTCCACTTACCCACAATCTCTTATCACCCCACTCCATCTCTACTTTTAATCCCTTAACACTCCCCTTCTCTTACTACCTATAACCCCTTACAACCCCCCAATGTCTTTTCCATTACCTCTCTCTCTCTCTAACCCAAACACTCATGCTCCTCACCTATAACCCCATTTCTCTATAATCACCCTAAGTTCCTCCCCAAACCCCAACCCCCCTCTCTCTCTCTATACCCCCCCTCTTCCCCCTAACTCATACTAACAACCTATCTCTCTCTCTTACTCCCCTACTCCTCCACCTACAACTAACCCCGACCCCCCCTCTATCTCTCTCCCCTCCTCTCCCTAATCCTTACTAACCCCTTCTCTCACTCTCTTTATCATATGCTCCACTTACCCCTAGTTTCTTAACACCCACCTCTATCTCTACCTCTAACCCCTTACCATCCCTCAATGTCTCTCTCTCTCTCATACCCCCCCAACTCTTACCCCTAACTATTAATAACCCCCTCTCTCACTCTCTCTCAATCCCCTACTCATCCACCAATACCTAACCCCCACCCCTTATCTCTTCCCCAACCCCCTAGCACACCACTTCCACATTGGTCCTCTCTCTCTCTCTCTCACACACACACACACACACAAACACACACACACACACCTATGTCTCCACCTACAACTAACGTACCTCCTTTCTCTCTCTCACCTCCTCTCCCTAACCCTTACTAAACCCATCTCTATCTCTTTTTCTCCCCTTCTCCACTTACCCACAATATATGAATACCCCCTACGTCTCTACCTATAACCCTTTAACACCCCCCTCTCTTTCTACCTCTAATCCCTTATCACCACCCAATTCCTTTTAATGTTATCATCACCAAACCAAACAATATAATTGTAATGTTAAATATTACATACGTGTTTTAGTGAACAAAAATGTGTACACATTATGGTTACCTATGCTCCTAACCCCCTAAACCACCTAATACACCCCCTCTACAACTCCCAAATACCTCCACATTAATCGAACTCACCCCCCCAACCCACTAACACCCCCTACTCCTACTTCCCCTAATAACTCCTTTCCTACTCCACCTCTAACCCTGCCCTCCTCTCCCTTCCTACACCTACCGATGTATCTCCTCCACCTACCCACAACTCTTAAGCCTCTCTAAATATCCTACCAATACCATAACAAGCCCCTTATTTCTGTCTCTCTCTCTCACCCCCCTAATCCTCTCCCTACCTCCAACCCCCCTCCTCCTCCTCCTCCTCTCTCTCTTTCCCCTCTTCCCCCTACCTCTTGGTAACACTCTATAATGTTCCTCCTTCTCTCACTCTCTTTATCCCCTACTCCACTTATTCCCAATATCCTAACACCACCCTTTGTCTCTACCAATAACCCCTTAACACTCCCCCTCTCTCTATACCTCTAACCCCTTACCACCCCCCAATTTCTATCCCACGACCTCTCTCTCCCTAACCCAAACACTCACACTCCTCACCTATACCCCCTTTCTCTCTAATCACCCTAAGTTCCTCCCCAAACACCTAAAATCCCAGCCCTCTTTCCCCCTCTCTCCCCCCCCTCTAGCCCCTAACTCATGCTATACCCCCCTATCATTCTCTCTCACTCCCCTACTCCTCCACCTAAACCTAACCTCTACCCCCCTCTCTCTCTCCTATCCTCTCCCTAACCCTTACCAACCCCTTCTCTCACTCTCTATCTCCCCTGATCCACTTACCCCCAATGTCCAAACACCCCCTTTGTATCTACCCTTTAACCCCTTAACACTCCCCCTTTATCCCTACCTCTAACCCCTTACCATCCCCCAATCTCTCTCTCTCTCTCTCTCTCTCTCTCTCTCTCTCTCTCTCTTCCCCCTAACTTTTACTAACCCCCTCTCTCGCTCCCTCTCACTCTCCTACTCATCCTCCTACACCTAACCCCCACCCCCCTATCTCTTCCCCAACCCCCTAATACACTACTTCCCAATTGGTTCTCTCTCTCTCTCTCTCTCTCACACACACACACACACACACACACATCCCTATGTCTCCCCCTACCACTAACACCCCTCCTCTCTCTCTCTCTCCCTCACCTCGTCTCCCTAAGCCTTATTAACCCTATATCTAACTCTCTTTCACCCCTGATCCACTTACCCCCAATCTCCTAATACTCCCCTATGTATCTACCTCTAACCCTTTAACACCTCCCCTCTTATTCTACCTCTAATCGCTTAGCACCCCCCAATTCCTTTTAATGTTATCATCACCAAACCAAACAATATAGTTGTAATGTTAAATATCATGTACACATTTTAGTGAACAAAAATGCGCACGCATTATGTTTACCTATTCTCCTAACCCCCCAAATTGCCTAATACATCCCCTCTACAAGTCTCAAATATCCACACATTAATATAACACCCCCACCCAAACCAACATCCCCCCAACCCACTAACACCCCCTACTCCTACTTCCTCTAAAAAAACCCTTTCTACTCCACCTCTAATCCTATAATCATCTCCCTTCCTACACCTACCCATGTCTCTCCTACACCTACAAACAACTCCTAAGCCTTATTAAATCTCCCCCCAATCCCTTAACAACCCCCTGCTCTCTCTCTCTCTCTCACCCCCTTACTCCTCTCCCTACGTCTAACCCTCACCTCCTCTTACTCCTCGTACTCCTCTCTCTCTCTCTCTCTCTCTCTCTCTCTCTCTCTCTCTCTCTCTTCCCCCTAACTCTTACTAACCCCTTGAATTTTATAATTAAGGAACATCTCACCAAAAAAATATGATCTGGAGCAGGAGACTGGGCTTCTTGTGTAGTGAGAAAAGTCATAGGTTGAACATCACCCTCGGTTGCATGCACTATTGGACTAGAGGAGTGAGGTTGCATTCACCATATGTTAGAATAGTTAGACATCATGCATGAATACACAATACGAATGAATTATGTACAATATTGAAGTAGATGTACCTCTGCATGACTTATTCCCATCGTAGATGCATCATTAACTAACATATCAACGACTCCACTTGGGTTTGTCACGGAGGACTCTCCAGCTTGGTGTTGTATACATGTGAATTTTTTTTTAAGAAGAACACGTTGTGGATTTAAAATTGAAAGAAAACCAACAAATGTCATCAAAGGCTATACATTATCATGGAATTAGTAGGTCCATGATCATGGAGACCCGCTCTTTTTATGGAAGAGGGTCGTCTAATGTAGATAAAACCCTTGTCTACATTTGGATTGTGGGGAGAGGCAAAACAAATCAATGGTGCAAGGATTTGGGTTGGTCGTTTCAGTCAAATATTTTCAAGTCATAGTTAGACATGCCGCATGAATCAACATAATAAGATGTATTGAAAACTAGCATGCTGTAATAGTTACCTCTATTTGGAACATCTCTACCCCATGGGGGGGATCACTAATAGCAAATCCTTTCCCCTCTACATCCTTAGTTAATGCCTGCAAGTTCAAAAATAATTTAAATATTAGAAATCTATAAAGTAGTACAATAAGAAAAAATAATTTAAACAATATTAAGTCATTAAATATATACATACCTGCCTAAAAAACTCATAGAGGCCATCCTCGGGGATCTCACTAAGATCAATGCCTCTTGCATCCTACTGAGAATCCCGTGCCTGCAACTTCAAAAATTGTAAATATTAAACCATCGAACATTAATGAACTAACATATATTAACGAAATCACATGTATTAACAAAATGACATGTTGAAATATGACCTCAATGTTAGTTGTTTATGCCTCAGATACGACAACACCTGGTAGACTGGCACCCCTTGTAGAGGCATCAAGCTCCTGCAAGATTAAAAATTGTATACATTAACAACCTTAACATGTATACAATATGGAAAAAAATTATTTCAGTGACATTAGTGTTCAACCATATACTTACTTGACCGGAAGTCATCGAAGAAATATCATGTGTTGGTCCACGACCATAGTAGGCTTGACAACACACCATGCATACATGTGGCTCAATGTGGGGCTCATGGGTTTTCAGTCTATCCCCACCACTAGATGTTCCTAGGACACCAAAAGCTGATGGTTGTACCCCACCAGAGGAAGAGGCCCCTGCTTGGTCAATAGCTATGTTATGGTGGACAATCACTTGAGTTAGTGTCAGAAACACCTCATGTGTTTGGGGAATCATATGATGTGCAGGAGGGACATCTTTCTTAGGTAGTTGGATACGAGCAGGAGGTATGCTCCAATTAGAATCTCAATACCTAGCATTGGGTTGGTTTTGGGGAATCTCCATACCAACGCCCTGGAACCCCAATATATCAAAATAGTTTACATGTTTACCTAGCACAAACTCATCATACAACTCCCGGAGAAGGATAGTGGTAGTTCCCTATTGTTGTGCGGTGGAATATCAAAAACCATATACCATCTATCCGTTCAATGATATGGGAATGGTTGATATGTGCACCACTCAATCAAAATATGTGTTCTATTGGTGTTTTGAATTTGATTCCTTCCAAGCACTCTGAAATGTTCATATATTTTCTCTTTTGTGATTTTCAACTTTTTGACTTCATTGTAACTCAAGCCATTTGCACATTCTTGACGTTTTATTTCTGTGTATGATGCTATGTTGTACAATGCATCATTAGAGTGGCTAATAGTGTCTACGATAGCATCCAATGACTTTGCAAGGGAGCGATGAAGTTCATCTCCACCCTTCCAGGTAGCGCTAATATCTCTCAAATATGAAATCTCTTTCAATATGTCTACATTAGGATCCATAGTAGCCACTTCAATCATAAATACAAAAAAAATATCATTAGAAAATACACATGGTATAATCACATTTGTAAGAAATGAAAAATATAAAAACAGTGTACAACAATAATGGTGTGAACTATTTATAATTTAATATTTATAATTGAACAATTGCAAGTAACGAATAAACATTTAAAATTTTTCCATCCTAAAATTATGCCGTATATGTCTAGTAATTTAAATTTCCATATACATACATTAAATTTCCTATGTGTATATGTCATGGAAAGCTTCTCTACTTTATTTTAAGGCTTGGATTATGAAGTTTCAATAAAACTACAGGGTGTTGACTAATGCCCTTGGAGGACCAACTTCAAGATTCCGAGTAGAGACAAGTGCTAGAGCCTAGAGGAGGGGGCACAGGGTGCTATTCAAGAATAAAATCCCAATATGAATTCCACTTGATATTTTTTCAAGTTGTATTTTGGGGAAGATATGAATTACACTTTATATTTTTTTTAGTTGTATTTTGGGGATATATGAATTCCACTTATATTTTTTGCAGTTGTATGCAACCTTGCTATATACATGAGAAACTTTGCATATTTTTTATTAGTGGTTTGGATTCCTAAGGATGCTCGTGGATATATATATGCATCTAGTGGGATTGATTTAATTTTTATGATTAAATTGGGGTTTTAATTTCTTTTGGGCATACAAATGACTAGAATTATGGTTCAACTGATTTTAGGGCATACAAATTAATAGAAGTATGGTTTAAATTTATTTTACGGCATACAAATTACTGAAAATAAATTATTTAGAAGGATGGATTTTGATGTAAATACCTTAAATGGAGGAGAATGATTCTCAAGGTGGAAGATGGAGGCCCTTCTCACCCAAATCGCATTCACCAATACCTTCTTTGGTCGCCTCAAATCGCTCAATGTCACTGTCGTGGAGAAAATGACAGGTGCGACCTGTTGGGACATAAAACATGTTCTACAAAACCCATAAGTGTTTTAGAACTACATAACGCATGCACTCTTTCTTTAACTATTGTACTTGGCCTTCACCATGGTAATCTTGGGATTGCTTGGGATCAATTAATTTTTATAAAACTTAAATGAGTTTCTTGAATCTACCATTACATCTAAAATGTGCCTTAACTTTGTACACTCATCCATATATATATATAACTTTTGTAGTAAAATATTTTTAAAGTAAACTTAATAATTGAAAATTTGTTTTTTAGGTCTTAAAAAGAGTATGTTTTTAGTATTGAATTCATTACGTTTAGGGTCAATTTGATTCCTTTCTTTATTTAATTTAATTAATTCATTGTCAAGGGATATTTTGTCGAAGTTGAGATATTGTTTTTAGTTAATATATTTCAAATTAAAGAGTATTAATGAGAGTAGTGAAAAAATTGTTTAAAATTTTGGAGATAATTTTTATCAAATTATTTTTATTAAAATTAATTTATAAAAAAGTTAATCTATAATATAGTGTATTGTGAAAATAAAAGATTGTAGAAATTTATTTAATTTTACAATAATAAACCTCACACCTTTTCAAAATATAATAAATTATTAAAAAAATACAATAAAATATAAATATTATAAATAGCAACCTACTCTTTCTTGTGATATGATAAGAGATACTCAATGCCTCTTTTAACTTCTAAATATATAATCGAATGTTAAATACTCTATTAACTTACCATTTCTTGTGATATGTATATACATATTTAATATTATTTTTAGAAATTAATTTTATATATATATATATAAAATATAAATTAAAAAATATAATAATAAATATAAAATATTTATCAACAAAATTATAATAAATAAATATGAAATAAACTCGATGGTTTTTATTTTACAAGTTGTAAATAGATTAAGAAAGTAAAAGGGTTGCAAGTTGAAATTGATAAAGAATTGAAGTTAAAGATTAATTTCTATAACAAAAATGTGTACAGTTATAATTATGTCGAATTTTCGATATTAAAATTCTCGTATCTTTATAGTGAATTTATGTATTTAATAGTTATGTCGAATCTTTGATATTAAAATTCTTGTATCTTTATAGTGAATAGTTAATTAATCTTTTTAATTTATGTATTTAATGGTTGTAGTTATATAGGTTGATTGTTTTTTTTTTCCAGGGAAAAAAACTACTATTGATATTCAAAGTGAATCAAATAGTACAAAGAAGAAGTTCTGATTCATATCAAAATGAATCATTTACTGTTCCAAAAAAATATCCGCAGGACAAACCACAATATGAGCATACCAGAATGTCAACGAATCTCAGAGCATGTGCAGAGTTCACAAAACATAAGACATACAAAAACCCAGGTCTTCAAAAAGACTTAAACCAAAGTCAAAAAAGAAATGTTCAGTCCAGAAAGAAAAAGGTGCCACCATCCAGCATACTGTTATCACACCATTCTTCCCATATCAAATGACCTTCAGAACCTGCTAGGGCATGCTTTGAGAGCTTGTCAGCTAATGAATTTTGTTCCCGATATATGTGTTCAAACTTGATGCTTTGCTGTTTTGAGATTTCGAGAAGAGTCCTGGATGCCCAATGTCTCAAATTTAGAACATTGAGCTTAAATTCGCCAGCCGCCCATTTGATGGTGACCCTTGAGTCACCATATACCTTTAAGTTGACCAAACCAAAAATGTTTGCGACCCTTAGCACGCACCAGAGTGTCATTAATTCAGCCTTCATGTTTGTACCGGGTCCACAATTTAGCTTGACAGTGAAATAATGAGAATCATTGAGATAAATTACGCCTCCAACAGCACAAATACCCGACTGTGATGCTCCATCAAAGAAAAGTACAGGTTGGTCCACTGTGAGATTGAAAATACTAACTCTGTCAGTCTTCAGCTTTTGCTTGAAAATACTATATAGGTTGATTGTTATTAATGCTTTCTTACATAATAATAATTTATTATATTTTATATTTAATTATTTATGTAAGTATTTTTTTTATCTTAAATTTTAATATTTTGAAAAACAAATTTACACTTTAATATGTGATAACATCTTCTTTTAATGAATTGTAGAGTATCTCAATACTCTCAATAAAATTATTATATATTTTAATATCAATTTTAACAACCGATTTTTGATGAAATTTTCTCCAAATATTAATGTCAAACTTTTTCAATATAAGAGGATTTGCAACTAAACAATATTAAAATTAAAAACATAAATTAAAATGGCATTGAGTTTGCATCTTTTGATTGGATCAAAGAAACTCAATCTCAATGTTAATACTCAAGAATGACTTTGTCACGAGTAGTATAAGGAACAACCAAAACGCTTCTAGTCACCAAATTGATCAACAATTGTCCAAATTGCAATTTATGTTGTTCAAATCACGATTTCAACAATTTGAGTAGTTTTAAAATCATCCATTTAATCTAAGACCACTCGCCGTGATTGCTGAAATCGCAGCATTGTCGAAATTGTAATTTTCAAAACAAATTTAAACCGAAATTAGTTAATAAACCACCGAAAAAACAAGACGTTTTAGTTTGTTTTTATCCTACACCCTTTGTCACTATCAAAATTTGCAAAAAAATGCTTTATTCCCCACTTCAATATTATTAATGATTGCTAGCTTGAATAAATGATACTTTAATAGAATAGGTATATGGGCGTAATGGGCCAGTCACGTGAAGAAATCCACTTTATTATACTTACCGAAGGCAGTGTATCGTGCTCTCCTTTAGCGTTGACTTCCTATTAACAACATGCCTAGATATTAATTTCATTTATGGGTTTACTATTTATCCAAGTGTATCTTGCTTTCCTTTAGCGTTGACTCCTATTAACAACGTGACTAGATATTAATTTCATTTATGGGTTTACTATTTTTTTTTCTAGCAGAAAAAAGGCGTACCACTGTTATTTATACAAATCAAAAGGTACACGAAAGTTGACTTATGTTCAAGACTTCGAAAAGACATTGCTTCCCAGAAAACTTGAAGCCATAATCATTACAAAAATTGATCTGCTAATCAACACGAAGGAAGTCAACCAAATCTCAGACTCCAAAAAAAACTATTTTCAGTGATTACATCATAATCTTAATAACTGAAAAATTAGATTACTCGAAGAAGTTCATGAAACCATGATTCAGAACCTGAGAGTTCATATTTTCCTCCCAGAATAGGACTCCAAAGTCACCATTCAATGCATGTTTTGATAATTTATCTGCTAGAAGATTGTGTTGTCTATAAATATGCTCAAAAGATATATTCCTGAAAAAACTAATAGTTTTTTTTATCCTTAAAAACCAGTGTGTGAGTGATAGTACTTTAAGATCATAGACACCCTGCGCCCATTTTATTGTGACTCTGGAGTCCCCAAAGATCTTCAAATCATCTAAGCGAAATATAATTGCCACTTTTACGATACACCATAGTGCAATGAGTTCTGCTTTCATACTAGTTAAACTCCCACAATTCATCTTCAAAGAAAAGTGATGAGAGTCATTCAGAAAGATTGCACCCCCAACCCCACATATGCCATTTTGAGTAGCTCCATCAAAAAATAGCACAGGGAAATTGAAAAGAGGATCAAAAGCTCCAATCCCTTTGACCACAACCGGCTTCTTTTCTTTGAAAATAGACTTATATAGAGATAAAATTCAATCAGCCCCATTTTGTGCCAAAAGGATCCAAATCTTCAAAAACTGATTTATTCCTAATATGCCAAATTTTCCAAGAAATAAAAAGAGGCAAAATAGGATGAGCTCTACAATTTCTAAACCACTGAAAGAAGGATGTCTCAAAAGACTCCATTCCCCAATCCATTTGAATATCCAAACCTGCAAAAACATTTTTCCAAATATCCTGAGTGAATATACAGTTAACCAAAATATGTTGTGTAGATTCTGCATCAACTTTACACAGGGAGCATCTATTCGGACCATTCCACCCCATCGTAGCCAAAGCATCCCAATTTTTCAGCTTCCCCTTAAGAGCAAACCAACTAAAGCATTTAAGCTTAACAGGTACTTTCCAACTCCACAGCTTCTTGAACCACCATTGTTGAGGACAAAAATTCCTGAAATTTATAATGTAACTATAAGCTGATTTGGAAGTGACTTCACCCAAGATAGGATTTCCAGCCCATTTTAAAACATCCTTTTGATGTGAAAGCCTACAACCAATAGGATCCAGTCAAGAGAAGTAGTTGTCCCATTCTCTCTCATAACAGCCCAGAAGACCCAAATCAGCGCCTTTTAACCAATAAGAAGAATTGTTCAAAGAAACATAGTTTCTCATTCTATCCAAAGTAGTAAAATTTCTATCTCTGAAATAATCCAAAATTTCAGCCAAGAGAGAGAAATCCTCGTCCATTCATAGAATAGGGTCTACACCCACTTGGACTAGCTAGCCAGATCCCACTTGCCAAGACAACTCATTCTCCAGCCAATTGAAAACATTCATGAACCCTTTCCAGATTGTTGCGGAATTTCATATCCTTTTTACTGGATTTCTAATCCAAGAGAAGATATCATGTTTTATATACTTGACCATTAGCACTTTGGACCATAAGGAGGATCCAAAGAGGCCTCTCCAGAGGCTCTTCAGGTGTAGGGTTTTACCAAATACATCCATGTTTTTTAACCCCCATCCTCCGGATTTTTTGGGAGAAGTGATATATTCCCACTTTTCCATAATTAAACCTTTGCGTTCCATCCCACCTATCCAAAGAAATTTTGAGCAAAGTCTCCTCATATTCTGCAAGACCAAACTAGGAACTTTAAACAGAGATAACCAGTAAACCGGGATACTAGTAAGAACAGATTTAACAAAAATAAGCCGACCTCCAACAGAGAGAAGTCTATTAGTCTAACCTTTAATTCTATTCTCCAACTTCTTTAATATCCAAGACCAGTCCTTTACTCTGTAATTGTTTGGCTTTAAGAAATAGCCCAAATATTGAAAACCATCAACTAAAATTTGAACCTTGTATGGAAAAACATTCTGAATATCCACAATTTGTGTATCATCCATATTATGCTGGAACAGGATATATTTCCTATCACTTAATTTCATACCGAACGCGTAGCAAAAGAAGGATATATTGTCTCTAAAGCACTGCCATTCACAAATGGAGTTTGAGCCAGCAAGAAGTACATCGTCAACAAAAGGAGGTGAGATATAGATAGTTCTTTTGATAGCTTTATCCCCTTAATCAAACCTTCATATTTGTCTTTAACAAGTAGACTTCTAAATCCATCAATTATAAGCATGAAAAGAAGAGGTGACAACGAGCATCCCTGCCTAATCCCTCTAGAGCATTTAAAGAAATTTGATGGAACACCATTAATAAGAACAACAATATTTGTAAAAGTTACACATGCCATAATCCATCTCAGCATCAAAGGAGACAACCCAATTTGTATTAGAATAATTCTAAGATAGCACTAGTCCACCCGGTCATATGCCTTTTCCAGATCCATTTTGAGAAAAATGGCTTTGGAATTCTGAATTTTTATAGTATGAATAATCTCCTGGGTGATGCCATCCACATCCAAGATCTGCCTGTCATGAAGAAGCCCAAACTGTGTTGCAGAGATAAACTTTGACAAACCTTGTTTGATTCTCACAGCTATAATCTTAGAGATAAGCTTGTAAATCAAATTGCATAAAGCAATGGGCCTGTAGTCCCCAAAATAAGAAGGTTTATTACATTTTGGAATTAGGGTTAGGAATGTGGAATTCAATGCACTAGATATAAACCCATTGGTTCTAGAGAACTCAACCATAGCCAATAACTCTTCACCCATTATATCAAAAAAATGAAGGAACAACTCCATTGCCCAGCCATCTAGCCCAAGACTTTTTTCTTTGGAAATTTTTTTTAGTGTATCTTCAATTTCTTTCAAAGTAACTACCCGATCCAAACCCAATGCCTCCCTAGGACTGTAAAAAGCAGGAAAAATACAAGCAATCTCCAATTGCTTCATCAAGTCACTATCCCCGGGATCCTTAAACATATTCCCAAAAAAGTTAACTGCTACACTCTGAAGTTGGTTTTGTCCATTTAAGCAGATCCCATTGTCACCCTCCAAATCTCAAATTGCTTTTTTGTTCCTTCGGTGAGCTGCATAGGCATGAAGAAACTTTGTATTTTTGTCTCCCATCTCCAGCCACAAAGCTCGGCTTTTTAGCCTCCATTCTGCTTCTTCTTGTTTTAATATGGTCTCCATTTTTTCATTAAGTGAGCTAAGTAATAACTAATCCTCCCCATCATCCAAGCAATCAAACTTTTTGTCAAAAACTTTTTGAATCTGATTCTGTAGGTCAGCATACTCTTGAAGATCCCTCAAGTTTTTGTTCTTAATCCAAGTTTTAACCATCGCCTTTAAATTTATGAGTTTAAGAACAAAACTGTCCATAGGGTTTAGAGAACAATCATGCTTCGGATCCAACCAGAATTGTCTTATAGTTTCACAAAATTCATTATACTAAAGCCATGAATTATTGAACTTAAAGGGGAAATTCCTCAGAAAAATGAGTATCATTACACTGTAAAAAAATGGGCCAATGGTCCGAGAAAATGTTTTCTCCCACCCAAGATCTAAATCGGTGCACAGATTGCAACAGGGATCAAGCAACCAAAAAACGGTCAATTCTTTTGTGAATACCAGCCTTACCAGCTCTCCCATTGGTCCAGGTTGGCAGCATGGAAGAACGGGCCACATCAACCAAGTCAGATTTGACTAACATTTCAGAAAAATACCCTGCTAGATCATCATAACGGGCTTGAGGACCCCAAATTTCAGATGAACTTAAGGAGAATTTTAGATCTCCTGCAACAATAAGATTATGTGTATTAATAAGACCAGAGTTCATAAGATGGTCCCAAAACACATTTTTGCAAGAATATGGTCCATAGCAATTTAAGATAGAAAAATGACGATTTTGAAATAAACACCGACCCAGCATCAAAATCCCCCACTTCGTCTTAAATATTTTGAAAAGAAATAGATGTGGGTTCCATCCCATAATCAAACCTATGGACTTTACCGAAGCACTTGAAGCAAGGAATTCCCAACCTGGACAAATATTAGCCATTTTTAATATAGCATCCGTATTAGCACACATCGTTTCCTGTAATAGAACAATTTTCGAGCTAGTAGCTGATAACAGTTTAGACAAGGCCCTACCCCAGGCAGCCTTTCCTAACCCTCTAACGTTTAATGAAAGAATCAACATTAATCACCACAGCTAGAGGGTGGCTACACTCTAACGGACCTATGGTTTTGAGAATCACTAATAGCAGCAAAAGCTTCATCTATTGTAATTGACAGAGGGACAAAAACATCACCCACAGAATCACCAATCCTATCCGCACCCACTTTCTTTCCCTTTCTTACAGTCACATTTTGAAAACAAAGACTCTCAGAGGGTAGCACCTCGGAGTCTAGGGGAGTGTTCTTGGAATAAACCAATAGAGGTGACAACAGGGGATATTCACAACTGGGTTTGTACCCACATTCAGCTAGCAGTGTCTTATCATCAAAAGTTAAAGCCCGAGAAACATTATAAGAAGGAACAAAGGGGGGGTCAGGGATTTCAGGTTCCGAACCATGTTCAAGACCATCCATATTATATTGAATGGAACCACGATTTCCTTCTACCAAATACGGCCAACCAACAGCAGATAAATTTAAATCTACCTCTCCTCTAGAAATCCTCTAGTTCAGTGAGTTCTCAATATCTTCATAAAAATTTAATTCCGCTTTTGAAATGTCCTTATAGGGGTTTCATCCAGGGACTTACCAGAAAAAGTATTCAAGACCGAATTGGTAGGAGCATGTGAGAGCAATGAGTCATCATCAACCGCTCGAGCTCCAAGAGAAGTCCTTAGCAAGACTGGACAATTTGCAGAGGAATGCCCTACTTCCCGGCACTTAAAGCAGCGGAAGGGTATCTTGAAAAAATTGAATTTGTGACAAAAAACCCTAGAACCCCAGCTAATATCGATTTCGGTAGGAAACCCTAACCGCATATCAAATTCTACTATCACTTTGGTCGCTCTGCGATCATACCCGAATAGCATCTTATTATCCAACCTAATAAACTTCCCTACCGATTTTTCAAGCCCGATAAAGATACCCTTTGACCATAACTCAATCGGGAAACTGAGCATAGTCATCCACAGGTGATGAAACCGATGATTATCCTTAAGAGGATCAAAACCCACATACCACTTGTGAAAATCCTCACAGCATATCTAAGAGATGATGTATAACTCACAATGAAAGAATTTAGGAATAAGATTAAGAGTGGTCAATGCAGTAAGATGAGCAACAGAATATAATACAGTAGAAGTCGGATAGAAGCAAAAATACTTCACACACATTGATTCATTAATCACAAATGGACAAATAAATAATACAATGCATGAGGAATTCGAATGCCAAGGTGGCAATTCGAATTGGCCTTCATGGAGTGATCAAAAGATCACTGGAGTGTCATCAGAGCACAACTAGTAGTCTATCTCATCATCAGTGGAGTCATCAATGATTAAGTAACTGTCAACCATCAGTCAAACTGAGTCTAACTAAGTGTGGTAGGTGTAACTGAGTGTAACTGGAACTAACTGAATGAAGGAGGCTCAGTGGAGGGTGCATGAGGAGCTAACTGAAGTGAGAATGAGCAGTCTAGTCACACTGGAGGTCCATCGGAGTGGTAAGGTCAGTTAAGAGTGAGTCAAGCCTAAAATCAAGGAGATAACTCAGTTAACTTGTCACGTCCCCATTATTGACCCCATTACATTCAAATGTAATTGATGTAATATTGTATGAAATCATGGTGAGGAGCTCAAGGCCAAGGCCCCGCCATCGATTTATTGATGCATATGCTTTGCGTGCTAGCCAGGCACATTGGAATTTCAACATCATGTAATATGCATTTTAATAAAAATACCCACAACTAGCTATGCAATGCAACAAAGAGATGGGGGCATGATTTCACAAGGAATTGGGAGGGAAAACATTCAAACCCTTGAACCAATAGGGTCAAGCCAAGTGTCAATGAGAGAACCCATCAAACCCTCAACTACCCATGTTGACTTTTGTACCCAACCATTGATTTCTCCCAAGAGTTGGTTGGGGAAGTTAATGCCTTGGGAATGGGGAGGTATGGCTGTCCGAAAATCGGGTATGGGAAAGCCACCCTTCATGGAAAATCGTGTTGGTCTCCTTGGGCAAGAATAGAGCCACGAAATTGCTCCCTAAGCCATTTAGGCAACCATCAGCCTTCCTCCCTCACGAGTTTAGAGCTACCTGGGCATTTTTACAGGCATGTTGCAGGGTTTTCTTCTTTTCCCCAGTAGAGAAGGGCGTTTTCTGTGTTGTATACCAGTGGGGAAGAAGGGAAATCGAATGGGGGTTCAATAGAGACCATTCTGGGCTGTTGAAGGCTGAGATATTGGGGAAGAGATCGTTTTTCCTCCCTGTGGTTGTTTGCCCCATCCCACAATCCGTTTTTGGTTGGGAATGTTTTTGAGAAAACCCATGGCCATCTCATTCGTAAATCCTACTGTTTGAAATGTGTATCCCTGCCCCTGTGTTGTGCATGTTGTGTGAAAGAAGAATATGTTGGGTATGGGTTATGGGTATCCATAGCTTTGGCTTGAGCATGAGTGTAAGCCTCCAGGGTTCAAGTGTAGGCTGATAAACCCAGTTGGACTGGCTTGGCTGAGAGGAAATGGTTAATGGGCTGCGTGGGAGCCGGAATGTTCCCTTTCCTTGTGCGAATCATGCCCAGCTCGGGGGTGGCCTTCGGACGAACTCAGTATAAGCTGTCGAAGAGCCTATGGACGGGTGGAACGTTGCAGTGGCATAGCTAGTTGCTTGGGCAGTTGAAAATGAAGATAAGTATTTTTATGTCTATGTATTTACTTCTGCAATGTTTAATTAATGATTATTTTGATATGTTCGATGAGCATGAAGTGTGTGTGTGGATTATATTTAAATTCCGCTGTGCATAATTGATTTGTTTTACATCTGCACATTCATATTTTATTTATATGAATCTAACTAATGGGCTGAGATCTTGTGAAAGCCCTGAATTTGGCATCATGTACCCTGCCTTGCATTGGTTGAATGGGTGGGTACGTGACATAACTGAAGACAACTGGACTGGTAGGTGAAGAAGGGCGCCTTTGTTAAGTGGATGGTGAGATGTAAGCACATCATTGGATAGGAGGGCTCAATATGAATGGAAATAAGCTCCCGAGTGCTGGAAGACTAGGGACTAGGTGTTGGGGGTATCAACCTGATGACTGGGTAGCATGCGGATGAATGCAATGCATGTAGAATGCATGCTGCATGCAGGAATGCATGCAAGACTGAAAATGCAAAGGATGAAAATGCTGGTAGGACTAGGATGGAGTATAGGAATATCCTAACACCCCCCCTTAATCCATCTTGGGCCCTGGTAACTGAGACCAAAGGTCACCTAATACAATGAATAATAACAGTCAATAAATGGGGAAAACCTCATGGGAAAAATACCCCCCCTCAAAATAGACTGTAAGGCACACACAAAAATAAATGCTCCAAACTCAAGCAGGTGTGATGCTTTGTCATATGTCTGGAGGTATCTTCTTCTTGGGAAGAAGTGGATCATGCTCGGAAAGCATGTGCTTGTACTTGCTCTTCAGATCGAATGTGATGAGAACAAATCCAAAAGTATGAGGATGATCGTTGAACCTGTGATTCAAATCAGTTGAGGTAGGATCAAATCTATGAATGTGCAGATAGTCTTTTGTCTTCTCCTTCGAACCATCATGGGTGAGATTATGCCAAAAAGAACCATCACATGATTGCTTGAAATCCAATCAGATTTAAGACTTGAAGAATAGTTTCTTGATATCTCCTTTGAACCAGTAGGGGTGAGATCAAAACCATCATATGCATGAGAAATTTTCCCAAGTAGTGATTGCTTAGAATCCAAATTAGATCCAAGACTTGAATCATGGTTTCTTGAGATCTCCTTTGAACCATTAGAGGTGAGATCAAAACTAGTAAGTGCACGAGAAATTATCCCAAGCGAATGGAAATGGTTTCTTGAGATCTCCTTTGAACCAATAGAGGTGAGATCAAAACCATGATATGCATGAGAAATTATCCCAAGCAAATGGAAATGGCTATAATCTTCAATAACCTTCTGAAAGCATGAGATAATGATCATATAGTAGTACATAAGAGGTGAGTGATCAAGGAGAGCGAATGCATTACCTCCAATGGATGATTTGACCTCCAAAACATTCAATAGATCATGATGCATACCAACAAACTCTAGTGCAAGAGAGGATTTAGGACCTTCTGCAATTTCTAGAGTGTGAGCTGGCACATAATTCAAAATAGAAGAAATTTGGAGCATGAGTGTAGAATTTACAAGTTCTTCTTCTTTGTGGACAAATTCAATATGAGATATGTTTGAACTGGTTCATGATCAATGAGATCATCAAGGAGGGCGAATGCATCACTTTACTTGCTCTCGAAAGGGTTTGAACCAATCCCTTCATTCTGCTTGCCAAATCTTTCATCCAGGTGGGCCCGTAGCTCTTTTGGAGATTCAACATCAATGTATTGGTGTACCATGCATCGAGGCATAGAAAACATCATGGTTGCACGGACATGGTCACCTTTATTTAGCCAATCAATCTCTTCTTTAGAGGATTCGAACTCTCTTTCAAAACAATAATCAAAGAGACCTTTTCTCTTCAAATGTGTTATCATTTTTGGTTTCCATTCATCATAGTTGAATGGAGAAAGAGGAGGGATTTCTTCTGAATACATGGAAGCTATAGAAGACCTGCAAAAACAATAGAAAAGTCTGCAACTGCTACTGCTGCAAAAGATGTAGAAACTACTGCACTCGAAATCTTGATAATAACCTGCAAAAAACTCTTAGGAATGGAGATAAACAATACTCTCAACATGCTCTGATACGATGTGAAAATCCTCACATCAGATCTAAGAGATGATGTATACCTCATAATGAAATAATTTAGGAATAAGATTAAGAGTGGTCAATGTAGTAAGATGCGCAACAAAATAATAATACAGTAGAACTCGGATAGAAGCAAAAATACTTCACACACTGATTCATTAATCACAAATGGACAAATAAATAATACAATGCATGAGGAATTTGAATGCCAAGGTGGAAATTCGAATTGGCCTTCATGGATTGATCAAAAGATCACTGGAGTGTCATTGGGGCACAACTAGTAGTCTATCTCATCATCAGTGGAGTCATCAATGCTCAAGTAACTGTCAACCATCAGTCAAACTGAGTCTAACTAAGTGTGGTAGGTGTAACTGGAACTAACTGAATGAAGGAGGCTTAGTGGAGGGCGCATGAGGATCTAACTGAAGTTAGAATGAGTAGCCTAGTCACACTGGAGGTCCATCAGAGTGGTAAGGTCAGTTAGAGTGAGTCAATCCTAAAATCAAGGAGATAACTCAGTTAACTGAAGACAACTGGACTGGTAGGTGAAGAAGGGCGCCTTTGTCAAGTGGATGGTGAGATGTGGGCGCATCACTGGCTAGGAGGGATCAATCTGAGTGGAAATAAGCTCCTGAGTGCTGGAAGACTAGGGACTAGGTGCTGGAGGTATCAACCTGATGACTGGGCATCATGTGGATGCATGCAATGCATGCTGCATGTAGGAATGCAGGAAAGACTGAAAATGCAAAGGATGAAAATGCTAGTAGGACTAGGATGGAGTATAGGAATATCCTAACACCACTTCTTGAGACATAGAAACCCATCCTTGAAGAGCCAAAATTGTTTCAATATGTCATCCGCATGCGCACTAGATGGAAAGGTGAATAAAATCCACCTATTTACTAGAAGGTTTACCCTCGGAGCCAAACCACACAGCGGCGTCCAATGTTCATTTACCCATGCAGCCAAAATTTCCACTCTTTCCAGGTTAAATTCAGGGTTTATTACAAACTGTTGACGGCCAGCACATGCCTTAACAAACTTGGAACGACATCTAGCCCTAGCCCGATCACCCCTCAGATTTGGATTAACAGATTTGGTGTATGTCGGCACCGAAACAGGAGACTCCAAAGAACAAAAGGAGTAATCATTTTGTAGATGTGCCATATTGTACCAACCCCACCCCATGTGTCCACAAAAGGCCAAAACCCTAAATCTGCAGGCTCAGGAAAAAACCTCCATCTATCGAATAGAAGTACCCACCCAAATAAAGAGGCAAACCCTAAAATAGCTAAAAATGTGGAAGTCTGCACAATAGTGTCAAACCCCACCAAAAAATAGGGAAACCCGGAAAGAAGACAAAATGGATAGGTGGCAGAAAAGCATTAAAGTCGGGCTTGGAGCTGTAGACAAAAATCACATTCCCACTTGTTTTTAACCTTGGTCAGTACTATAGATAGCCGGAAAGCCACCTAAAACTCCAAGTTTCTACAGCTCAACAAAAAAATGACTTATCGCATTCTGAAAACCTTTAAAACAAAACCTAGATATGCAGAAACGCATTCCAGGGATCAACTAACCATAAATCTTGCTCCATTTCCCCCCTCGCAAAGCCATGCAATTCATATGGGTTTACTATTTATCCAAGTGTATCTTGCTTTCCTTTATCATTGACTTCCTATTAACAACGTGACTAGATATTAATTTCATTTATGGTTTACTATTTATCCAAACTTCCAACAAAGTACTCAGATTCATGATTTCATGCTTTGTTGTTATTGGATGAAATATTGAGGATCTTATTGTCGAGCCAACAGTGGAATCCTGGGTTTATAAGATAAGCATTGAATGAAAGCATCGATCTTGCTTCACTGTTTCCACTGACTTCACGTCACTTCCACCTTCAATACTACCACCGCCCTCACATCACTGCCACCTTCCGCTCATACTCCGCCACCTACATCACTTCTAATGCCATTGCAATGCTGGCCTGCACCACTGCCATCGTGACTGCACCACTTCATCCACCATTTCCACCTGTAACTATATAAAATTCTTAGGAATTGAAATAATTTTAGAAAAATATTGCCAAATGTTTTATAGTTGACATTTTAAGAATTGGTAAGATTGACCAAGGTTTATATACTTTTAAATAAGCATGGGTCCTTAAAATTATCCATGTTGCAGCTCCACAGTCTCGTCCTCATCCCACTGCCTCATCCATATCACTTGTTGCACTGAGATATTAGCTAATTATAAATCCTAGTCTTGCCAAATTTATATGATGAAAAACAAGTTTTTTAATGATGTTCATACCTGATTATATGGACATTTATTCTCCAATGTGGCCGAAGTTCTAGCCATTCAAACAATTGCTTCTAAATTGTTTTTTGATGACTGTGTTAAAGAGTGTAGGGTAGACTTCGCATACAATTTTGACAATGGGCATCTTATCCTCATTGAGAAGGAAACCTCTAGTCAGCAGATGAATACTCTGCCTACTCTACCTGGTTATTTGTATGTTGGAATAGTCATATTTTCCATCAGAGACCCCAGAAGTACTGAAACAACTTTCGCAAAAAGAATTACAAGATATTTGTAGCGATGTAAATGAAAATGCAAAAATGAAACCATCGTGGTTAGGAATTACCTATCCAAGACGTTGTTACATTGGTCGTTGTCCAACAACGACAGGTGATATATACTTTTAGGTTGCAGATTACATTATTGATATTATTTGCAACATATGTTCAAGCATAGCAAGTTGTAGGTTACACCAAATATATTATCATGTAACATGAATTAAGTAAATCCTACCAATTGATAATAACAAGTGTTTTTTGATTGGCCTAAAATTTCCACTAACAACTTGCAGAAACCTAAGCTAATTGAATGATCTAAACAATGTTTAGATAAGCTAATTGAGTGATCTAAATAGATTTTTTAGGAAAATCAAATTTATGGTTGTATTTAAGTTTTCATAGAAGCTAATTGGAGGGGAAAAATAATAGTTTATACCATTCAAAATCTAAACTTCTATAAGTACACAAAAAATCCAATAGAAATAGCAAAGATTCTTACATAAAAATACAAAAATATGAGAGAATTTGTGTGCTTCCTCCAGTCGAAGCACAAAGCTCTCTTCCTCATTTTCCTCATGTATCTCCCTTGCCTCGTCCTGTAACCAATATTCTACTTCGTTCTCTGAGCTCACTTCTACCTCCTTCTTTTGAGGCAATTTCCGACTGATATGTTGCACTGCCTACCCCATCCTCACCGACTTGTTCAAGGGCGGGTGGGTCTTCAATGACAAATCTGTTGTGATATGAAAATTTGTCACGTACTTTGGGTCGATGCTTCAATTACAAGATATCCGGTGGATGTTTCAACTATTAGATATCCGGTGCTGCTCCAACTTTCCTCTTATGCTTATGAAGTTGCTTCTATATTTGGAACAAGGTATGTTGTGTATGTTGCTAGTGGGAAGGACATTAAAATAGAGTTTGATTCTCTTGCTTTTAACTAGCACAACCATAAGTAAAGTGGTTGGTGAACACTGATAGGCTAGCCAACTACTTAATTTTGCGGGATAATTAGTTCTTAAACAAAAGTTAAACATTAAACTAATTAATATAAACATAAACAAATACTATTTAATAAACATACCCCTTTTCTTAACCACAACCACCAATAGTTGGTTCTTAAACAAAAGCTAAACATTAAACTAATTAATATAAACATAAAAAAATACTATTTAATAAAAATACCCCTTTCCTTAACCATCACCTAACTTAGCTTATTTAAATATTAATCAAGATGCATTTGAGCATAAAAAGATACAACGACCATGGAATGAATCCCCATTGTACACTTGTTACACTCAGGTTAATCTTGTTGATCCACACAAGGAAGTCCAAAATCCTAGATAATATCTAAATACCTATCGGTGTAATTATGCCTCATAATGTAATCACTCTCCATGTCATTATGAAAATTGGTCCTTGAAAAGTCCAAAGTCCAAAGTCCAGGGAATTGTGCAGGAGTGACTAGTTTGCAGCTACTAGAACATCATCATCCCCATTTTCTTCAGGCGTCGATCGATCACGAATGGATAGTCAATGAATTAAGCCAACCATCTTTTCTTTTTGGAATGGGGTATCTGTAGAGCATGTTAAGTTCACCAATTGCCGAGCATGCTAAATTGGTTATGCCATTTGTTAAGGTGGCGGAAACAATTATAACTTGTTTTGGCTACGTGGTAACATATTTGGTGGCAGAAACTGTGATGGACAAGCACTACAATTTTTCCAAGTAGCTGCAAGCAATTTTTCTGAAAAGCTACACTTGATGTTGTTTCTAAGAAGCTTCATACAATATTTCCAAGAAGCCGCACTTGATTGTCTGTTGAGATGGTAGATACTCAATGAGCCATGGTTTTTCCTTAAGAAGTCGTCTAAAAGTGCAACGATTTCGCCCGTCCGGCCAAAACTTGGTCGAAATCCCACGATATGAAATTTAAAAATCCGGCGATTTGTGTTGATTAAATCATTTTTCTGAACATCTAGATGAATTCAGCACCTTGGAAAACCCCCAGGGAATCCAAATTATGCAGGATTAATACTATTATTTGAGATTCTAAAAATTCTATCCCAGATTCCGATAAATTCATGTCTGAAAAAATGATTTTCTCCGAACGAAATCTTAGCAGTTTTAGACAACTCATTTCCTTAAAGACTAAAAATGAAGCACACTAACATGGCATGCAAAGGAATGGGTCCAAGCTGTTGACACAAATCCAGATAAAAAGATGGGTTATTCAATCTAATGTGATGCTTGAGCTTAGATCATTGGATAAAATCTCAATATTGTTATTATAACAGATAAAATCTGAATTCATTAAAACATATATCTATTCTCTAGCTTATTGGTCCCAACGCCCCTTGAAACTTGAGTATGTGAATTCATTCAAATTTATTGTAATCCTCTTGCATTTATGCTTCCTGTAATGTTCGATAGTCTTTTGGGATAAGTTGGGTTTATGATCGACAACAATCTATACTGAAACCCCCTTGTGATGATTAGTTACTTTTATACACTTCATAAATTGTAGGATAGCAAGGTAGAAAGCACCAATACTGATCAAGAATAGCGATCAAGTATAAAAGTACACCCATATAATAACAATAACAATAGAGTTAGTCTCTCTGTTATAATTGCATAATCACTCGTTTAATCCATTTTCATAGTAGATTTGCAATATTGAATTCATATTTTATAATATATGTGCAATAATCGATTTCTCTAATAGAAAATATTTTAGAATATATGTTCAATGATAAGTCAATAGAAAATAATAGATGTGCAATAATACGTTAATATAAAAGATTTTATAATATATGTGCAATAATACGTTATAAGTGTTGCAAAGGAACTTAGTCCCCGCGAATTCATCTTCCTCCTCCTATTCTCTACCATGCCCTAATGGAATCATTTCATGGGATTTTTAGTCCCATAGCATGACAACTCCCTTTTCTCTAATGGAATCATTTCATGGGCTTTTTAGTCCCATAGCATGACGACTCCCTTTTCTCTAATGGAATCATTTCATGGGCTTTTTAGTCCCATAGCATGACAACTCCCTTTTTCCAAGGTGAAACTACTACAGTATTCTCTAAATATTTCAAAAAGAAACTCTTCTTTTCCTATTCAAATTTCTTCTCTTGGCATGAGTTAAAAATGGTAATAATCTTGGCATGAGTTAAAAGTGGTAATAGAGTCTTAATCCATTTTTTTATTTCTAATAACATTTGGGAGAGATTTCCAAGAATGTGTGAGGTGGTTGTCCAAATCTAGGAGATGGCTATGTCCACTTCTCTTATCTCAAATTAGAATATAAGCTAGTCTCAACATCAATATTATGGCATAGTAAAGTTTTAGGGTAATAGAAAAGTGGGTTAGAAAACTAGGCATACGAGACATTCCCTTGGACCCCCTTAACTTTCCCCTCTAGTAACTTATCATAGCTTGTTTAGGTGCTCAATCTCAACTAGACTTAGATATTTCATCAATTTCAAATGTCAATGCTTATGATTACTTGAAATTGTCATGGCATGTCTATCTCATGGTTTGAATAAGGAATAATGAAAAAATTCATTTATGAAAAAAACATTATAACATATACATAATTAATTTCATATTATTCCAAAGCATCGAAACTAGAAAATTACATTTGCTCCTCCCTTGGAATAATACCATCATTGGTGTGATTTTATTTCAACAATGTTTAATAATGGAATAGGAATGGTTATGCATTGGTTATGGAATCCTCCTCCTCCCAAGTGGCCTCATTTGTTCCAAAGTGCTTCCATTGCACGTTTACTTGGGCGATGGATCAATTTCAAAGAAATGTTACTTTCTTGTCTAGGATGCATGGGGGTTCTAGTTGAAACTCTCCCTTGTGTTCCACTAGAATCATAACCTAATCAATAACATGGTTAGGATCATGTACATATTTCTTAAGGAATTAAACATGAAAAACATATATGTTCTTTAATGGTTAACAAGTAATGGATGATTAGATGTTAGTGGCCCCATCCTTTATAGGATATAAAATTGTCCATACTATCTAGGTGTAAGATTGACACAAGTTCCATGTTTCAAGGAACTCTTTGATGGTCTAGGTTTGAGATAAACACTTTCTCCTATTTTAAACTGGTTGTACATTTTTTTGTTGTCTACATATTAAACTCTTCTACCTATTTTGAATTGTCTTTATTTTTTTTTTAATCATGATTAGATCTTATTCCATTTCCTTAGGAATTTATGGTCGAATCATGATTATGTTCATTAGATTATCCCAAATCACTAGAGCATTCAATATTATTTCATAAATATCGTCAATGGACTCATTTTCAATGATTTGTGATTTCCGTTGTTATAAGTAAACTCTACTGATTGCAAGTAGTATTCACATTTATTTGGTTTGTTCACAATACACATGTGAAGGATGTCTTTTGGTATCTAATTTATGCGCCCCAATCCCTCAAATAACCCTTTTGAAAATTTGGATGAAAAACTTGAATCTATGTACGATATAATTGTTGTAGGCATCCCATGCAATTTCAAAATTTTCCTCATAAACATATATGCAATGTTTACTTCTTTGTGTGTTGATTTTGTGGGAATAAACTAGACAACCTTACCCAACTTGTGGACCACAAACATGATAGTATCATGATATTTCACATTCCTAGCAGTCTTATGATAAAGTCCATTGTTATTACCGAGCATTTTCACTCAAGAATTGGCAAAGGTTGTAAGTGTTGAACTTTAACCTGCTATCATTCAATGCATCTTGCAATGTATTTTGTAATGGTCTTCTCCATTCCATGCCAATTATACTATTTTCTTGATGTATGAATCAAATTTTTGTATATTGGGTGTTGAGTATGTCTTCCTTTCCATTCCATCCATGATAAGTACTTCTAGTTCTAAAGAGTTAGAAACATGTACAACCTATCTTTGCCAAAATTAGCAATCCATCATTACAAATATTATACCCTTCACATTTTGATCAATTTTTCATTGTTGTAGACCATTTATTACTTGGATAAAGTGTTAAATTATCATCAATAATAACTTATTTCACTTTGTTTTTTAGATCAGATCCACAAGTATGGATGGATTCCATATTTATCACTTGGATTCTTTTTATAAGTGTGTTATGTTTCCTTTCCTTTTTTTTGTTCCTTGTCTCCAAATCTCATCCATTGAGGAAATCCAACCACATAGTTTGTTTGTCATTCAAGTCCAACATATAAAACAAATGATTCAACCCATTGTGACTAGTGATTAACAAAAATTCCCTACCCATCAGGTAATGGCACTACATCTTCAATGCATGGATTGAAGTAGCAAGTTATGTATGATGGGTAATATAATTCCTCCAATAATATTCTAGTTTTCTGGATTCATATCATACCACCTGGTTGTATTGCATAAAAAACCTACAAATTCCTTCACATCCATTTGTGTATGATACAAAGTCTTTGTTTGGGTCTTCTAAAATTAGTATTGGAGCACAAATAAAAATATATAAATACAACTATTAAGAACTCTCCTCATATTTTTTATACCTTACAACCTTTATTCCTTTCTTCTACAATGAATTTATTGGGTGATGAATCTTGAAGAATCCCAAAATGAACCTTTGGTTGTAACTTGCAAGGCCCATAAATGATCTCACATTTGTTAAAATTTTCATAGTGAGCCAACTCATTATGGCCTTAATATTTTTGGATCAACTCTTATTCCTTTTTTTGAGATGATGTGTACCAAGTAAAATATATGCTTTGATAAAAATTGCACTTGTTGACATTTTCATATCATTGATTCTCTCTTAATACTTGAAAAATCATTCTAATATGGTCCTCGTGCTCTTCCAAATATTTTGAATAGATAAGTATGACATCAATGAAAACATGTACAAAGTAATAAAAATAGGTATTGAAGGCATTGTTCATGAGGAATAGGAATGTGGCTAGTGCATTGGTATGTTTAAATGGTACTACCAAAAACTCATAATGACCATAACTTGTATTGACGCTTGTCTTATGAATGTCTTGATATTTGACTCTAACTTGATGATATGTTGATCTCAAGTCAAATTTTGAGAAACCTTTTTCCCCTCTTATTTTATTATACAAGTCATCAATTTGATGCAATGGGTGTTTTAATAATTTCAACCTTATTCAACAATGGGTATTTTCTTCATTGCAACCTTGTGCAACTAGTTGTACTCTATGAATAATCTGATGGTCCCATCCTTCTTCTTCACAAAAAACTAATTATCCTCAAGGAGACACACTTGGAATAATGTATCATTTATTTAATAACTTTTTTAACTACATTTTCAATTCAATTAGTTCGAGAGTACTATTTTAGTAATTAGATTTGGATACAAGTGGAGATCCAGGCATAATATTAATTGAAAATTCAATGTCCCTTGGAAGGTAAATATGGTATTTCATCTAGAAATATATTATTGAATTCTTGAACTATTGTATGGTACGCAAGATTTGGACATTTTCTTTCTATTTAAACAACTCATGAACTACATAATTTGACATCCCTTTTTAAAACTCTTATTGAATTGTAAGGTTGAAATCGGTTGTATGGAGATGGATTTTGGATTAGCTTCTATTGTTCCTCGATTTACATTTTCATCTCTATAGTCAAAATTTTTGTTGTAGCAGACAAGTTTTACTTTATTTCCTTCTATCCAAACCATTCCAATCAAGACATCAAATGGACCAAGTGAATGATATTCAAATTTCCCCACATGAAAAATTTTGTGCATTTCCATTGGACATGCTTCTACCAACTCTCTTACTTTTTTTAAAGTTCTTGTTGCCAACTGCACTGTCCGTGATTTATTTTTTGAATAACACATAAGTCAACAAATTTAGGTACAATATAATAGAAACTACACCTTGGATAAATAAAAATATAAAAAAAAAAATTCATATCAATCTTATGTTCAATTCCTAGCACTAGTGTTTGGTAGTATGTTTGTTGATCCTTGAAAATAGCATAGACTGCAAGAATGTTCCTCACTACATCATTGACTATAATTTGTATATTTTTTAATTTTTTGAAGAGTCATAACATCCTCTTGTCTATGGGAAAAATTATTCAGTACATGATCTTCTCCACATCCTCAACATTTTGAAGGCCCCTTTACTGGCTCACTTGGCCTCCTTCCCATTGCTATTTCTAGTTTGATTCAAATCCTTGTTGGGAAGTTGTGTTGTAAACTACTTTGTGTTGGTTACGTTTGTTGGAACCTCACTGAGTGATTTTTATAGTGTCAAGGCATGAATTCTTTCTTTCTCTATTCATACTTCTATTTTTTATTTTCCTTCCATTCCTCATTGAATTAATGCTTATGCTTGTTATGTTCGTAACAACATTTAACATTCCTAATTGTCTTATAAACTATTTTAGGATCATCAAATTCAATCCCATATTTGTAACATTGAGATAGTCCATTCATGAAGCATTGAATTTTTACTTTCTCATACATGATACATGGGACATACCTTAGTACTTCTAAGAAATTTCTTGCATAATCATCCATTGTCATCTATACAATTTCATCTCATGAAATTATTTTATTTTACTGTCATAGTAGCATTCTAAAAGTTATTTCTATTAAAAGTATTCCTTAAATTGATTCTAGGTGATATTTTGTCATTTATATTCTTCACTTTCTTGATATCTTCCCACCAAATGGATACTCTTCCATTCATATTAAAATTGAGGACTATAGCTTTCATGTTCCTAGAGTATTCATGGACTTGAAAGTAGTTTTCTTTTCCAAGAAACCATGGTGCAAATTTTTCACCATATTTCACCTTTCACTCAAAGTTAGGTGTTTTGACCTTTTTGAATTCCCCTTGTAACTAATATTTGGGTTCCTCGTGTTCCTCTAACTGTAAGAAAAACTCCTTGAGCCACTACTAATTAAATATTTAGAAGTAGTTGTGTCCTTGTTTGATGATTCAAATGGTGTATATGTCTCATCACTATATGGTTTATTCTTAAAACTATGGGACCTTTTTCCCCGAAGGGATTTCATCATCATCACTTGAATTCTATCATTAATTCATTTTGTTCTAAATTTTGTTCATGTTCTCTAGTAGGGAAACATGCAATTCATTTTTTTCTTCATGGTCTTTTATTATCTTCTCATTATCTACCCTACAAATCTAAAAATATACTCATGTTTTTTCTATGTTTGGAGGAGAGTTTAGATTTATTCTTTCATTAGACTTAGTTTATATAAAAGGTTTGGTATAGCTTCCATGGCAATGATTGTTAAAATCCATGAGGTTAACCTTCTGTAATTTTGAGTGAACATTAATATATCTCTATTTTTGTAAAAATAGCATCTTGTTATCTTTAACATGACAAATGAGATACTATTTAATCATCTCAAAACTATCACTAATCCCATACAACCCCCACAAATGCAACTTGTGTCTTTGATAAGAATTTGTAACATACCTCCTACCATGTATTGTTGAAACAATGCTACTAGTCTAACTCGATGCAAAATATGACATTAAAATCGTATCCAAGAGGGAAATTCATTATAATATTCTTTAATACAACTCATGCAATTATTCTTTTAAATATCAACTAAACTAACAATATATTCATGTAGCATCGTGTCTTGACCAAACTAGTTTTAGTAGACATGTAGATTCTCTTTCCCTCTATTAATGAACAACCTACCATTATGCAATGTTGACCACATGGACAATTTAAGAAATATCTAATCTAAGTAGTAAAATATTTTACAAATAAACAAGGAAAGTGTTCTTCAAGGAAAGTGTTTTACAAATATTTATGGTTCTAGTACAATCTAGAACCATAAAAGAAAATGCAAGTGTTGTTCAAGGTGATTGATCTTTATAAGTGACATTTAGGGAACAAGGCCCTTTATTGTCCTCTTATGACATTGGATAGACCTATGTTTACATTCACAATGCAAAACTAACATATTGATGGAATGTAGAGCACCCTTGGAGGAAATTGTGAACTAATTATAGAGATCATATGTGGAGGATTGAGGGCATGTTGATGGAACTTGTGCCCAAGAAACTATGTTTAGGGCATGAGGGTAATGCTTCCCTTTCCCAACCAATTTCAAGGGCCTTGGGATATTTATTCCCTACCACGGCTATGGTTAAGGCCTCGATACCCATCCATTGTCCCTGAAATATTCTAATGTCAACCATATCTTACGATTAAGGAAAAGAGCCCTTATCAAGGACTTGTGTTGTTGTATCTAGGTATTTTTCATGGAACTTGAAATTGAGAAGGTTAAATTAGGGATCAAATACATTAATTACCTCATTTACCATGTGGCATAGTCCAAACCTATTCCTCATGGAAAACAACTACACATGACACTCATATCCCACTTAAAGGCCTACAAAGAACCCCTACAATGGACTAATGTTATGTTACAAGGAATAATTAAAGGATCTTGATTCTGAGAAGGTTCAACAATATCCCCAAGGAAACTGTTTTCCTTTTTCAACTATGCTCAAGGCCCTACAACCTATCCTTGATGTGAAAAATCTCGTAATGGAATCTATGTCCAATGTTGATGCCAAAGACCCTCAAGAGAGGGTTTTTGTTGTAGTTTTTAGGTGTTGTTCATGGATATTGTTACTGAGAAGTGGCATTCAGGAAACAAGGGCCATTATTCTCCTCTTATGACATAGGAAAAACTTCTAGAATAATTCCTAGTTAACAAATAATGTATTGATGGCATTCACAACACCCTTAGAGGTGATTGTTAACAAACAAAGGTAATTTGTGGAGGCTTGAAGGAATTTCAATGGTGCTTAATCTTGAGAAAATTTGATTAGCGCTTGAGGATAATGCTTCCCTCCCCTAAAAATGTAAAGGGACTTAGGATTTTGTTTTCCTAATGTTAGGATATTTAGATGCTTCATAGTTAGTTAAGATAAAATTGTTATAATATATCCATTAGGTAAAGTGTGTTTATTTAGTATGCATCAAATGGAAGTGTTGAAATAATGTAGGAAATTTTAGTTTCCAAAGTATTCTCCCAAGTAGAAGGATATGACTACAACGAAACCTTTTTCTCTTATCTCCAAAATGTATTCATTCGCCTTGTTCTTGTCCTTGTATCCTTACATAAATGGGAGGTCCATCAAATGGATATCATGTTCACCTTCTTGCATAGGGATTTGCATAAATAAATTTACATGGAACAACCTACTCTCTATGTTCATAATGAGTCTATCCTTGTCTATCACCTTAAGAAATACTTATATGTCCTTAAGAAAGATTCTTGAGCCTAGTATCCCAAGATGGATAACTTTCTCCTTGACACTGATTTTTCTTGATGTCATTCTGACCCCAATGTTTATACCAAGAATGTAGGAAACCATCTTATCATCCTTGTTATTTATGTCTATGAACTTCTTCTTAATGGTAGTGACCATAAAATTTTAAACCATGTGAAACCTAGTCTTAAGCATAATTTAGAATTGGCCAACTTAGGAAATTTTCATTATTTTCTTGGCCTCCAAGTCTTGAAAACCAAAGAAGGAATATTTATTTCCTAGTCTAAGTATGCTTGTGACCTTCTTTGTCACTTTCAGATGGAATATTGTAAACTAACCCCATCTCCCTTCTAGTATGGAGTTAAAATTTCTTCCACATGCAGTTCACCTGAAGTAGATGCCACTTTGTATCGTCATCTTGTTGGTAGTCTCTTATAATTTACTCATACTCATCCTGATATTTCCTTTTCTATTGATATTGTTCCCATTGTATGCAAACACCCCATTAAATCCATTGGAAAGCAACAAAAAGGATACCTTGATATATTCAGGGTACAAATCAATTTGGGATTCATTACAGTTTAGGGGGGACTCCTTTGTTGGTTGTTTTCACTTATTCATATTGGGTCGGTGATCGTGATGATCAAAAGTATTATGTAGGTTATATTTCAGTCTTGGTTCTAAACATGTCACTTGGGCTTGTAAGAACCAACAAGCTCTTTCTATTTCTTTAGCATCAGTAGAGTATCGAGACATAGTTAATTCCAGTCAAGAATATGTGTGGCTTTGACATATCCTTTTAGATTTTGGATTTGAGTAGAAGAATATGACTCCCCTTTGGTGTTACAATTAAAGTGTCATCAAGCTCGCTAAATATCCAATTCAACATCAGTGCAGCAAACACATTGAAATACATGCACAATTCATTAGAAAGCTTGTTCATGATCATGTTCTCGAAGTGTTATTTTCCCCTAAATATGATTAATTTTCATACATATTCATAAAGTCTCTTACAAAAGTGAAGTTTTCTAAACATTGATCTATGCTAGGAGTTTAGGAATTTTCCAATAAGGGCGGATATGATCTAATGCCCCCTTCCTTCTCCTATAGTGTCACTTTTGTAACTCCTTCACTCCTATCCTATGTTATTCCTAAGGGGGGTGTTAGGATATTTAGACGCTTAGGAGTTAGTTAAGATAAACTTGTTATTATTTAAATATATATATTAGGTAAAGTGTGTTTCTTTAGTATGCATTTATATATATGTAATCCAATGGTCATGATATGTTCTTGACATAGAGTGATCCAATATTTTATCTTCTCCTCAACCTTAACGACCATTGATTCATGGATTAAAACCTGATTGTTCCATGATATCTATTTAAAGAGCATGGAGGTTCATTTGCTAGTTGATCAATTATGAGAAGCTCATTTGTAATATTATTTTATTTACATAATAATATTTCCTCAAGTAGTTGTTTGGATGGCTTCATGGAGTGTTTCCATCTTTGATATTTTAAACCACCTAAAAACATCGATGTGTTGATCTGTGAGATGTTTGTGTGAGTGGTTGCTAAAGGTGTTCGATCTTTTGGAAGTATCCTATGATATTAAAACACCTACTATGACTATGGTTAAGGCCTCGAGATCCATCCATAGTGGATGAAGCATATTAATGAAACACATATACAATGGTTGGAAGAAACATACCATATCAAGTGCTCGTGTTGTTGTGTCTAGGGTTTGTTCATGGAAATCAAGCTTGAGAAGGTTAATTTGGGAATTAAAAATCTTGGTACCCCATTGTTGATGTGGAACGGTAGAAACCTATTTCGAATCAAAAAAACCTACCCATGACACATGTATCCTACTTGAATGCCTGCATAGAAGCACTACAAAGGACCAATATAATTGTTCAATAAGTAATGTAAGGCTCTTGAGTATGAGAAGATTCAACAATATCCTTGAGGCAATTGTTTTCCTTCCTTGGCCATGTTCAAGGCCTTGCAACCCATCGACGCTGTGAAAAATCTCTTAATGGAATATATATCCATCCTTGATGCCAAAGACTCCTAAGAGAGGGTTTGTGTCATACTTTGCAGGAGTTGCTCATGGTGATTGAGCCCAAAAAGTGGCATTTAGGACACAAGTCCCATTATCATATTCTTAACACATTTGATAGACCTCTAGTCACATTCCTAGTGCATAAATAATGTATTTATGACATTCAAATAACCCTTGGAGGCATTTGTTAACCAATAAAGGTTACCCTTTACATGTGAATATTGATGACATTTTTAGGTTTGATCACTAGGTATGGATCTTGAGGTCTTAAACTACTACACCTAACCTCTTGTGGGTATCGCTTGCTTCAAAGTCTTGCTATGGGAACCATTATGTTTTCATTACTTGGTATGAGTCTCAGTTCCTTAACCAGATTTAGGGGAGGAAAATCAAACCTTAAACCTAAAGCTAGATTCTAATGCTCAAGGTCCATGAATGAGACCTCGAACCACCACATGGGACATTTTTTGGAATATTTATATTTTGGAAGGGAATATGGTCTACAGTAGAAGGTTTTTAGCACTAGGGAAATGCCATAAACCACACACACACTAGGAATGCATGTGAATTATAAAGAGTGCACACACTAGGAAGAAGAGCAAGTTCCCATGTTGATTTTTTTTGGGCCAAAAATGCGGCATGGTTGCATGGATGTTTGATGGGGAATTGAACTTGTTTGAAAAGGAACATGTGTGCATTCCTAAAAGTGTGCACATGTTTTTATTTTTCGAACAAGTGCAAATTTCCATTACAATGGAAAGGGGAAGCAACTTCTTGTGAGCCCCCTATACTTGTTAGAAATGTGCATACCCATTTAACAAGACTAGCTTGAGATATCTACAAAAATTTTCAATTAGAGTTTAACCAGAAACCTCATAGCTCATTACAATATTTCTTTTGCCAATCAATTAGGTTATATCATTTACAACTAGTATCCAATTTATTTATCCATCCTATATAAATTTAACCATGCATTCAACCATAAGTAATCTATAATTGTAACATGATAGGAAATTTTAGAGAAATAATGAAGTACTTAACATTTCCAAAATTTGAATAAGAAGTGATTGAGCAAGACAACGCAATTTTCCATTTAGTTCCCTATGGATGGAATCCCTTAGCAAAGCTATGATACCACCAAGGTGAACACGATAATGCAAAACTACGATGCCAATGTATCCATCCCATAAAGCAATAAAATACTAACAAAGCACCTCACTGTAGAGCTCTTTATTTATATCAATATGTAGCACTCACAACACATGCCCGACACAACACACAAAATATGCTTCCTTATTTATTCAATAGTCTCTAAAAATTTCTTCCATTTAGTTCTTTTTATTGTGTGCATATAAAATTCCACACTACCATCTATTACATATTTAATTCTGACATAATTTATCTTGGTTCTTGGGCATTTAATGATAAAATTTATTTTGGGAATATTAAGGTACCACTCTTCTCACTTTGGTTTCTATTGTTGTACATCAATGGTTTCCTCTTTCTCTCTATTGCTTCATCTTCCTTTATTCTCTAGGATCTCATGGATTTCTTGCATGATCTATTCATTCTGAAAGTTTGGAAAATTCATGTTTCTGAGGTAAAACTAAGCATTTCTCTTAGTTCTAATAATGTGGGGAAAATTTTCCCAAAACGTAGGAGGTGGTTTCCTAAATCAAGAAGATAGTTAGGTCAACCTCTCCTATCTCAAATTAGACTATAGTCTAATTTCAACATCAATTTTGTAAAAGAGTGAAGGCATGTGGCAATGGAAAGGTGGGTTAGACAACTAGGCATAAGAGAAATTCCCTTAATAAAAATCCTCATACCTTTCTCCTCCCATGGCATCATGACCCTTTTAGGTTTTCTTTCTTGCTCAACCTTAGATATTTCTAATTTCAAATGCCAAGGTTTACAAGAATTTAAAATCATCATGGGATGTCTCATGGTATGAATAAAGCATACCAAAAAAATTATTTATGTGAAAACATTTAACCATATACATAATTAAATTCGTACTATTTCAAAAAGTTGAAACTAGCACATTACAACCAAAGAGTTCAATTTGTCATTCCAACATCCCTAATGGTGAGTCATTTTATTCCCATATTTCCATATAACTTGTTTTATGATCTTAAACTATGAAACGTTTTTGAATTCATATGATTTTCAGCAAACTTCTTTCTAGTAGCAAGAATCTAACCATGTAAATAGTTATCATTTTATTCCTATATTTCATATAACATGTTTTATGATCTTTAACTATGAAATATTGTTTTTTAAAGTCATGCAATTTTTTTAGCAAACTTCTCTCGAATAATAAGAATCTAACCATAGAAAAGTCAAAACTTAGACAATAACCATAGCTTAGACAATTTGAAAATAAGTTTTAAACATATTCTTTCATTCTAAATATGTGCGTGATTTTTCACATGTTATTCCTATAATAAACCATGAAGTCATGATTTTTCACAAGTTCCTGTTCTAATAAACAATGAAGTCATGACTTTTCACATGTTCCTCCTCTAATAAACAATGAAGTCATGATTTTTCACTTGTTCCTCTTATAACAAACAATGAAGTCAAAGCCATGAAATATACTTTATGTAAAATGGATAGATAATATATCTTATAGTTAAAGATCATAAAACATTTTATGTGGAAATATGGGAAAACAATGACCACTTATTAGCTATCATGGAATTATAAATCTTACCTTTTCTAAACTTTCATCCAAACGTCTCAATGTGTAACACAATTTAAATAATGATGGTTAAAGTCGGAGCTTAAATAGATACAGCTAACTCTTTTTTACTCTAAAACAAGTACTTTGTGTAAACAAAAGATATTTTGAAGAGCTATTTAAAATAAAAAATACTATGGAAGCTGGGCTTGAATGTCATACATTGACATTGCTTTCAAACATTTCAGTAAATAGAAGAGTTCAAATATTATAAATAAAAAATACTCTGGAAAGCCATTTAAAAGGAAAGATTCCACAGAAGCCCACCATGAAGATCATAAATTGGCATTGCGTTCAACATTTCACCCAAATAGAAGGAATTTGAAGAAGAAATAATGACAGGAGTTTTGGAAAAAGAGAGAATGCAGAAATATGTGCTGGGGAAGAAATTTAATGACAGGAGTTTTGGAAAAAGAGAGAATGGAGAAATATGTGCTGCCCTAAATTGATTTTATGAGATAGTTATTTCAAAGAATGCAAAATATGGAGTTTTGGAAAAAGAGAGAATGCAGAGATATGTGCTGGAAAGAAATAATGACAGGAGTTTTGGAAAAAGAGAGAATGCAGAAATATGTGCTGGCCTACATTGATTTTATGAGATAGTTACTTCATAGAATGCAAAATATGGAGTTTTGGAAAAATAGAGAATGCAGAAATATTTGCTGGCCTAAATTGATTTTATGAGATACTTACTTCATAGAATGCAAAATATGTGCTTGTGTAAATTGAGTTCAGTATATCATTTGAATCCATTGTTCTTCATCTTGATTCAATATATCTTTTCAAGATCTGAAGATATCTGTAGCATTATCCATTGAAAATTATAACAAACAATGAAATATCTATGTAAATACATTGGAAAAATATCGGTGAAAAGTAATTAAGGCAATGGAAAAATCTCTGTAAATACATTGGAATATTAGTAAGAAGTAGAATCTGGCATTATGGAAAAGATTTATCACTGTAAATGGGAAAATACCAAGTAGAATCTGACACCCAAACAAAAAGATTTATCACTGTAAATGGGAAAATACCAAGTAGAATCTGAAATATCAAATTGATTTCACTTATAGATCATACATAAACACGCTAACAGTTATTGTCCGGGTCCTCCTTCAGGGATTATCTTAAAATGTGTTGTCAAGGCTGCTACTTATATAAAAAAGATGCTGTGGCGTTGAATGGCATCCTCTACTTTCTTGGACCAGCACTTAAATGTTTCTGTGTAGTTCTTGGTGGCAACCTCTTTCCAAATGTTGTAAATCCGTCTTTGCTCAGCCAGAGGAAGGGTTTCAGCAACACCAATTATACCTCTCTCCAACTTATTCCTGTCTTTGGGTGTCACAGTATTAACAGAAATAGGAACCCAATTTGCAAGAAAAGAAACCCTAAACGATGTAGAAGTAATTATTTCGCCGTTTCCCAGAACATTTAGAAACCGATCAATTAGATCAAAAAGTGTTAGACCCAGAAGTGGCTTCTTTAGGTCAGAATATGGACGAACAGCAGCAGAATATCCAATATAAGAACGATTTATGGCAACAGGAAGTTCAGCATCTTCGCAAAAAGAGTTGAACACTTTTTCAAACAACTCCACATCACACCGCTGAATTACATTAGCAATCCATAAAAGTGCAGAACAAGCAATAGGGATAACAGCATACTTATCAGATTTAGCACGTTCGATATTGGCACTAAATTCTTTCAGAAGTGCGCACCTGCACGTTTCTGCAAAGGATGAATTTGCCTCAAAGAAACCTACGATATATTCTTCAATATATTCACTGTGAGTGTATGAACCACACGAAATGGCAGACAACATTTTTCGCAGAGAGTGTTCCAGCATCTGTAAATTACCTCCATAATCTGACTTCCATTGGCTAATGCCGAGTCTAGCTGCTAAATCTGGCAAGGTATTTATCTCCATAGACAATAGCAGGGCTCGAAGTTTGATTTCTTGTTTAGTACTCCATCGAACAGCATTCAAGTATCTCATACATTCCTCCACGCAGTTATGAAAGAGCAGTTCAGTAGCAATTTGTAGAATAGATAGGGTTTCATCCACACTAGAGTAACGAAAGCTGTTCCCTGATTGAGAAGAATACATAAGTTGAATACATTTAGTATACATCTCGATACTGTGAAAAGTTGTTATTTCCATCTCAGTAGTCGGTTTCTCTGATGACCATCGCTCACATAACAAGGTTTCATAAAATTCAGATTTTTTGAGAATTTGAGAGTGGACATAAAGAGCATTAATTCTTCTGCTGTCTCCTCCATTTGTACCGATTAACTGTAATTTGATATCAGCAGTGCTCTCGTCTCCAAATTGTAAGAGTTGTTCGGCCATCGCTATAGTTTGCAAAATATTTGAATTGAAAAATACCGTTTCAGAAAATGCATTAAAGGATTGTTAAAACCAGCAGTCACTAACACCACCGTCATTGTGTCATGCTCTGGAGGCTGTTATGAACAGCCCAGTAAATTTCTTTTGGGTGGAAGATTCTTACTTGTTCGTATATTTTAAGAAAATTGAGACCCACATTTCTGTTCAGCTAGGATATGGTGTGGTTATCTCGAAGACTTTCTTGAAATATTGTTGTCTAGATGTGTTTGGTTCATGCATTCCCTGAATCATATTGTTTTTAATTAGCAAGTTAACATTCTCCTAGAATCCGATTTTAAATTAGATATCTTATGACATGGAATTATGACATGGAAGATTTACATTGAAGGGTTTGAAAGCTTCGTGGGATTAAGTAATTGGAAGAGTTATTACAGTGGGATCAACCAATATAATTTCAAAAATAATATATTTAATATAATTTTATAAAAAATTAATTTAATCTAAAACTATAAAGTCAACTCGTGTTTGATATTTTTTAATTATAATTTTTTTAGATTAAAATAATTTTAATTAATAAGTTGACTTTATATTTTTATATATTATTTTTAATATATTAATTTCGAAATTAGTTTTATTTATGATAATGATAATTAAGGTCTATTTAGATTAATTTTGATTTAGTGGACCTTAGCAAAGAAAAGTAAGGCACTAGTTTGTTTGTTCAAGAGTTTTATTTCATCATCAACACTGTTAACACTATTTAGCCTGCTACAGGCCATTCAATGCAGCTGCGGCAGGCTTGTTGACAGTTGGATCTTAAGCTACTTGAGATCCAACACTCAACAGGCCTCTTCCAGCTGCATTAAATGGCCTGCAGTAGGCTGAATAGTGTTCGCCAACACTCATAGCCTCATAAAGATATCAGATTGAGAGTTGAATTCTTAGTTTAGCTATCTCGATCTTCTTCTTTACATGATCTTCAAGATCAATGTTAATGACCTCATTGTAATATCTTAATTTTCTTTTATCCTCTAAATTTTCATCCCACTACATCTTGTCTTTGACTTCCAAGTAATAATATTTTTAATATCATCTATATTTTTCAAAGTGAGATTTTCTTCAATCCCTCACATCTTTAACCAAGACATGAAATCTTTATGCCAACCTCGATTGAACCTGCAATTTTGGGAAGTCTCTGGTCTCCCAAGTTATTTAATTTTGTCTTGTACATTATGTACCTAGTCATAGCTATGCTCTCAATGGGGAAAGACCCACAAAAATGAGGAGAATAGGATATGACGTATTGCTTTTAATTTTAGAATTGTAAGTTATAATTTAACGATTCTGGATTTGCTCAATCCTTCTCCAAGATTCTATAGAGACGATGTAGCCCCTAACTTCACACCCATAAAGGAGAACTAGAGCGATGAGAGTTTCAAAGAGGAATTTATTTTTATCCCAAGTCACAAGTTACAATTGTCTTCAAAACCAAAATAAGATTTCCACTCTCCATTGATCTTTTTGTGGATGTTGTAGCTCTAGTTAAGCTTCTCATGTCCATACCAAAGGAGAAATCCTTGAGAATTCTTAATTGTTTATAAGATAAAGGAACATATTGTGAGAAGAACAATACCATCTGCATGAGTATTATTTCCAATTAACCAATTTTTCCTTGATTATTCTATGCAATTAATCTCAAAAAACTAATCTATCAAAGTTATTTTTAATAATAAATTAATTTTACAATTTAATTTTGAATTATTTTTTCATAAATTTTATTTTTTTTAATAAATTAATTATAGTTTATAGTTTAATTTTAAATTAATTTATTTTACATAAAAATAAATTTAATTAATAATGTATTATCTCTAAAAAAATATTGAAAACTTAATGTAATCAATAATTAAATGGATCCAACTATGTTAAAGATTGGTGTAGTTTATCTAATCTCAATAATTTATATTAACTAAGACTTTTCTTTTATGAATCTATTTGACTTTATATCATATTTTGAGATAAATACACTTGGATATAAAATTTATTGAAATTATTGTTTAATAATTTTATAAATATTATTTTTTATATATAATTTTTTTAATAGTAATTTAATTTTTAATATAAATATAATAAATGCTTTTTATAATTTAGATAAAATAAATGAACAACAATATACACCCCACAATAATATAATAAATGATGTGTAAATTGAGATAAACATCATTGAATTGAAAGTATTTTAAATATGATTGCATATATCTTACTATACGCAATGATTTATGTATTTTAATTATATAAATAGATATTTTATAGCTATAATATTGATCATATCAACCCAGAAATCAAAAAACAATTATAATAATATCTATTTTAATTATATATATATATATATAAAATTGCTTCATATTGGATATATATATCTTGAATTACTTCGTATTTGAGTATGGATATTTTCATGGTTGAAAGACAATGTGTAAATGTTTTTGGAACATGTTATTTGGTTTATATTCTTCTAGTTCATGTGATTTGGTTTTTCTAATATATGTAGATGTTTGACAATGCTTATTTTACAATTTATCCAATGCTTTTTTCAATATTATTAAACACAAGTAAATTAGTTATATCTATATCTATATATATATATATCAATTAAAATTAGCTTATTTCTATGCCTAACGGAATATTTATTTCAGAATAGGGTGAGGGGTTCTACATTTTAAAAAAAATTAAAAAAAATATGTTATTTATGGACAAGATTGAAGGAAAGAATAATATTATTTGTTCTCTTGATAAAGGAAGAGTTCACATTCAACAAGTTAACTTGAAAGCATGTTTAATTAATGAACATTAGATTTTATTTCAAACATTACAATCATCACCAGTTATTCCAACGATCACTAAGCCAATCATGAGGTTTGTTAACACTTAAATTTCTCACACATGTGACATTTCAGCTAATCTTATAATAAGGCGTCATCGAAATATAGCATGCAGTTCATCGAAGACATTGTCATCAAATCCAGAAAGCAATATGAGTCTAAAACTGCCAAAAAGAGTAAAAAAAAAAGAGGTCACACAGTTAAATCCCTATTCACTCGCATTATAACGTGAGTTATTATATCTTTCTTTGCACTAGCCTTGCACGGATTTTCCTTCAAAATATCCATCACTGTCAAAATGGAGGGATCTCAACTACCCACAGTGGATTGAAGGCTCATGAAAGCACCCTCACCATCAAAAATTTTAAATTGGCTCTTCACAGATTTGGGAGCATTGAATATCTCCAATTGTGTCCTTTGGATCTTGTTCATGAAGTGAAGGAGTTCACGCTTGGATCTAGATGTTTGTTGGCTACCTTTTGGCCTATAAAAGGAAGCCATGGGCATGCATCTAAGAAAGAGAAAATTAGAGCAAGGTTATGATACTGGAATTGTGTTGATAATTCCTCATAGTTCCCATCTTCCTACACATATTGGCATTCCTCAAACTCCCTTGCCACCTTCCTCCAAGGGGAAACTGTTTCTCTCATTTTTCTTCAAGTTATTTAGCATTTAGGGTAGACAAAAAGGACCTCTCTAATAGATATTGTTGGCTTCCCTTGAAGCTTACACCTCCTGGGTGACACTACATGTAACAAGATTGACCATTAGGTAATCTAAATTGGTTCTAGCATCTTCTTGTTGTTGTGATTTGCATATCTTCACCCTCTTTGTTTATTTTCATGTTATTTATTTTTATTTGTTTTATTTTTCTAACAAGACCTTGCAGAATCAATTTGGAGTCATCACTTTGTGAAAATCCTCACAGCAGATCTAAGAGATGATGTGTACCTCACAAGAGTAATTATGATTAAGCAGGAAAATAGAAGAAGAGTGAACAATATAGTATAATGAGCAACAGAATAATATGGTACAGTAGAACTCAGATAGAAGCAATAATACTTCACACACACACACACTAATTAATTAATCACAGTATGGACAAATAAATAGTACAATGGTAGAGAGGATTCGAATGCCTAAGGTGGCAATTCGAATTAGCCTCTCAGAGTGATCATAAGATCAATAGAGTGTCATCGGAGCACAACTAGGTGTCCTCATGATCATCGGAGCACAACTGGAAGTCTTCATCATCATCAGTGGAGTCATCAATGCTCAAGTAACTGTCAACCATCAGTCAAACTAACTCTGGTAGGTGTAACTGAGTGTAACTCAATGTAACTAAGTGTAACTGGGTGTAACTGACTGTAACTGAGTGTAACTGACTGTAACTGAGTGTGACTGAGTGACAACTGGACTGGTAGGTGAAGAAGGGCGAGTTGCTCCCTAAAATCAAGGAAGAAGGGCGCATTAAGCAACTGGAGGGCTAAAACTGAATAGTGAGAAGCTCCTGGGGGCTGGCTAACTGAGGGCTAGGTGCTGGACTGATGATTGGGATGCATGCAAAATGCATGCAAACCCTAAAGGTGCATGCATGACTGAAAATGTAAAGGATCAAAATACTGGTGGGACTAGGATGGAGTATAGGAATATCCTAACACCCCCCCTTAATTCATCCTGGGCCCTGGTAACTAAGACCAAAGTTCACCCAATACAATGAATAATAACAATCAATAAACCAAGGAAGTGGGAAAATTTCATGGGAAACATACCCCCTCCTCAAAAAATAAACTATAAGGCACACATAAAAATAAATGCTCCAAACTCAAGCATGTGTGATGCTTGGTCATATGTCTGGAGGTATCTTCTTCTTGGGAAGAAGTGGATCATGCTCAAAAAGCATGTGCTTGTACTTGCGCTTCAGATCGAATGTGATGAGAACAAATCCAACAATATGAGAATGATCCTTGAACCTGTGATTTGAATCAACTAAGGTAGGATCAAATTTTTGAGTGTGCATATAGTCTTTTTCCTTCTCCTTCGAACCACCATGGGTGAGATTATGCAAAAAAGAACTATTACATGTTTGCTTGAAATCAAAATCATATTTAAGACTTAAAAAATAGTTTCTTGAGATCTCCTTTGAACCAGCAGGGGTGAGATCAAAACTATCATATGCATGAGAAATTTTCCCAAGCAGTAATTGCTTAGAACCCAAATTAGATACAAGACTTGAAACATGGTTTCTTGAGATCTCCTTTGAACCATGAGAGGTGAGATCAAAACTAGTAGATGCATGAGAAATTATCCCAAGCGAATGGCAATGGCCATATTCTTCAATGACCTTCTGAAAGCATGGAATTATGATCATATAGTAGTATAAAAGAGGAGATAGCAGGAGAGGAGCGAATGCATTACCTTCAAAAGCTGTTTTGACCTCCGAAATAATCATGTGATCATGATGCAAACCAACAGACTCTGGTGCAAGAGAGGATTTAGGACCTTCTGCAATATCTAGAGTGTGAGCTGGCACAGAAAGAGAAGAAATTTTGAGCATGAGTGGAGAATCTGCAAGTTCTTTGTCAACAACTTCAATATGAGATGATACTGGTTCATGATCTGAGAGACCATCAAGGGGAGTGAATGCATCACTTTGCTTGCTTTCGAATGGGTTAGGACCAAGTCCTTCGTTCTTTCTGCCAAGTTTTTCATCCAGGTGAGCCCATAAATCTTTTGGAGTCCATAACTCTCTTGGAGTTTCAACACCATCACGGTATTTGAATTTGAATCTTTGGTATGCACACAAGGCAAGCATCATTGTTCCAAAGGCCATGTCACCTTTATTCAACCAGTCAATATTCTCTTCAGAGGATTCGAACTCTCTTTCAAAATAACAATCAAAGAGATCATGGCTCTTTAAATATGCTATCATTTTTGGTTTCCATTCATCATAGTTGAATGGAGAAAGAAGAGGGATTCCTTCTAAATATGAATCCATTGAAGTTGTAGAAGACCTGCAAAAACAATAGAGAATAACTGCAACTTCTACTGCTGCAAAAATGCAGAAACTGCTGCAACTGCTGCACTCGAAATCTTAGTAAGAACCTGCAAAAAAATCTCAAGAATGGAGATAAACAATACTCTCAACATGCTCTAATACCATGTGAAAATCCTCACAGCAGATCTAAGAGATGATGTGTACCTCACAAGAGTAATTATGATTAAGCAGGAAAATAGAAGAAGAGTGAACAATATAGTATAATGAGCAACAGAATAATATGGTACAGTAGAACTCAGATAGAAGCAATAATACTTCACACACACACACACTAATTAATTAATCACAGTATGGACAAATAAATAGTACAATGGTAGAGAGGATTCGAATGCCTAAGGTGGCAATTCGAATTAGCCTCTCAGAGTGATCATAAGATCAATAGAGTGTCATCGGAGCACAACTAGGTGTCCTCATGATCATCGGAGCACAACTGGAAGTCTTCATCATCATCAGTGGAGTCATCAATGCTCAAGTAACTGTCAACCATCAGTCAAACTAACTCTGGTAGGTGTAACTGAGTGTAACTCAATGTAACTAAGTGTAACTGGGTGTAACTGACTGTAACTGAGTGTAACTGACTGTAACTGACTGTAACTGAGTGTGACTGAGTGACAACTGGACTGGTAGGTGAAGAAGGGCGAGTTGCTCCCTAAAATCAAGGAAGAAGGGCGCATTAAGCAACTGGAGGGCTAAAACTGAATAGTGAGAAGCTCCTGGGGGCTGGCTAACTGAGGGCTAGGTGCTGGACTGATGATTGGGATGCATGCAAAATGCATGCAAACCCTAGAATGCATGCAAACCCTAAAGGTGCATGCATGACTGAAAATGTAAAGGATCAAAATACTGGTGGGACTAGGATGGAGTATAGGAATATCCTAACACCCCCCCTTAATTCATCCTGGGCCCTAGTAACTAAGACCAAAGTTCACCCAATACAATGAATAATAACAATCAATAAACCAAGGAAGTGGGAAAATTTCATGGGAAACATACCCCCTCCTCAAAAAATAAACTATAAGGCACACATAAAAATAAATGCTCCAAACTCAAGCATGTGTGATGCTTGGTCATATGTCTGGAGGTATCTTCTTCTTGGGAAGAAGTGGATCATGCTCAAAAAGCATGTGCTTGTACTTGCGCTTCAGATCGAATGTGATGAGAACAAATCCAACAATATGAGAATGATCCTTGAACCTGTGATTTGAATCAACTAAGGTAGGATCAAATTTTTGAATGTGCATATAGTCTTTTTCCTTCTCCTTCGAACCACCATGGGTGAGATTATGCAAAAAAGAACTATTACATGTTTGCTTGAAATCAAAATCATATTTAAGACTTAAAAAACAGTTTCTTGAGATCTCCTTTGAACCAGCAGGGGTGAGATCAAAACTATCATATGCATGAGAAATTTTCCCAAGCAGTAATTGCTTAGAACCCAAATTAGATACAAGACTTGAAACATGGTTTCTTGAGATCTCCTTTGAACCATGAGAGGTGAGATCAAAACTAGTAGATGCATGAGAAATTATCCCAAGCGAATGGCAATGGCCATATTCTTCAATGACCTTCTGAAAGCATGGAATTATGATCATATAGTAGTATAAAAGAGGAGATAGCAGGAGAGGAGCGAATGCATTACCTTCAAAAGCTGTTTTGACCTCCGAAATAATCATGTGATCATGATGCAAACCAACAGACTCTGGTGCAAGAGAGGATTTAGGACCTTCTGCAATATCTAGAGTGTGAGCTGGCACAGAAAGAGAAGAAATTTTGAGCATGAGTGGAGAATCTGCAAGTTCTTTGTCAACAACTTCAATATGAGATGATACTGGTTCATGATCTGAGAGACCATCAAGGGGAGCGAATGCATCACTTTGCTTGCTTTCGAATGGGTTAGGACCAAGTCCTTCATTCTTTCTGCCAAATTTTTCATCCAGGTGAGCCCATAAATCTTTTGGAGTCCATAACTCTCTTGGAGTTTCAACACCATCACGGTATTTGAATTTGAATCTTTGGTATGCACACAAGGCAAGCATCATTGTTCCAAAGGCCATGTCACCTTTATTCAACCAGTCAATATTCTCTTCAGAGGATTCGAACTCTCTTTCAAAATACCAATCAAAGAGATCATGGCTCTTTAAATATGCTATCATTTTTGGTTTCCATTCATCATAGTTGAATGGAGAAAGAAGAGGGATTCCTTCTAAATATGAATCCATTGAAGTTGTAGAAGACCTGCAAAAACAATAGAGAATAACTGCAACTTCTACTGCTGCAAAAATGCAGAAACTGCTGCAACTACTGCACTCGAAATCTTAGTAAGAACCTGCAAAAAAATCTCAAGAATGGAGATAAACAATACTCTCAACATGCTCTGATACCATGTGAAAATCCTCACAGCAGATCTAAGAGATGATGTGTACCTCACAAGAGTAATTATGATTAAGCAGGAAAATAGAAGAAGAGTGAACAATATAGTATAATGAGCAACAGAATAATATGGTACAGTAGAACTCAGATAGAAGCAATAATACTTCACACACACACACACTAATTAATTAATCACAGTATGGACAAATAAATAGTACAATGGTAGAGAGGATTCGAATGCCTAAGGTGGCAATTCGAATTAGCCTCTCAGAGTGATCATAAGATCAATAGAGTGTCATCGGAGCACAACTAGGTGTCCTCATGATCATCGGAGCACAACTGGAAGTCTTCATCATCATCAGTGGAGTCATCAATGCTCAAGTAACTGTCAACCATCAGTCAAACTAACTCTGGTAGGTGTAACTGAGTGTAACTCAATGTAACTAAGTGTAACTGGGTGTAACTGAGTGTAACTAAGTGTAACTGAGTGTAACTGACTGTAACTGACTATAACTAAGTGTAACTGAGTGTGATTGAGTGACAACTGGACTGGTAGGTGAAGAAGGGCGAGTTGCTCCCTAAAATCAAGGAAGAAGGGCGCATTAAGCAACTGGAGGGCTAAAACTGAATAGTGAGAAGCTCCTGAGGGCTAGGTGTTGGACTGATGACTGGGATGCATGCAAAATGCATGCAAACCCTAGAATGTATGCAAACCCTAAAGGTGCATGCATGACTGAAAATGTAAAGGATCAAAATACTGGTGGGACTAGGATGGAGTATAGGAATATCCTAACACACTTTTGCTTTAGTAACACAATATTGGCACTTGGTAGAAACCTATAAGGATTTCACCCGTCAAAGTGGGAAGAGATGCACACCTTTGTACCATTTTCCCACAATGGTATTTATGGTGAATCCACTTCATATTTGTTCATTTCTTATTAACTAGGTTGTTATTTGCGAAATAGTTAATTCTGGGTTCTTCTATTCTGAAGGAGATAAGGTTCATACCGTCCATTCCCAAAAATCAACCTCCTTCTAGCCGTAATTGTTGTTTACATAGTTGTGCGGATCACAACGCCCCATGTGCACTACTCGCGTAGATTTTCCTTTGAAAATTATGTTGATCATGTAATTTATTGGACCTACTCCCACACGGTAGTTTTCTCTCTGCTCACATAGCTATGCTATGTTGTAACCACTATATTAATGTGCCTGTATTTGAAATACCCATGCTATTGTCTTTTATTTTTTTTTTTATCTGCCTTGCTCAAATTTGCAGTCCCAATGACTACTCACTAATGAACCATATTTAAAATAACTTGCAATAGTTGTATTTTTCTCTGGTAACTATCTCACTTGGCCCAAGATTAGAAAGTAAAGGGGTTTTCGCTCGCAAACTGCTTATGTAAAATACTTTGGGGCTCTCAATGGGCCTCATAGTTGTCACTAGTTTGTAAGAGATCATGTTTTCCATTTTATAGAAGTTGTTAGTTTAGACATTTTAGGTTATTTTCTTACTTCCCATGTTTTAGGCAAGGTAGTGTATCTCACTTTTTCACACAAGCAAGGACCTAAAGGCACCAATCTCCCAAAGTATGCTCTTCCCCTCACACTTCTTGTGAACTTGGTGAATCAGAAAAGGGGGGGTAAGTGTGAAATACCTCCATTGCACACTTTTTACTTCATAAGCATTGTTGATCAAATTTTTAGTTGTAAGCACCTTTAGTATCTTTTGACTTGAAGTTAATATTACATGTGCATTTACTTTGAGATATTTAGTTAAATTGCATCAATCAGTTTCATTTGCTTATTACACACATGTGGTTACACTAGCACACACTAAGATACCTAAAGAATCTCCTACATTGAGTATTATCTCCATCTTGCACCTTGTGAGACCATGATGGATCATAAAGAAGGAGGATTGTGAAACACCTCTCTTACACTCAATCGAATTGGGACCCTTAAAATAAGCACTTGTAATTCTCAACCAACTAAAGTCCTCCATAGGATGTCACAAGAAAATGTATAGTTTGGTTCAGATTGATTGGTCTCAGAGGCATCTAAATAATGCCCACTAATCTTCTACACTTTGTATAAAACAATATACTGTTGACTTATAGGGTACTTTCAAATCTTGTTTTCCGCAAGTGTCAAAAGAAAACCCAGATAAGAAGGCATAGTGACCAAGAACATGAAAGCCGAGGTATAACTTCCTTGATCCCCATAAAGACTCAATCATATGTTGTCGAGATGACACTATACTGCTTAGGTTGAAAAACTTATCCACACTTGATGCGGGTATTTTAGTGGTCAAACATAAGATGTCACCAAGGTGCAATTGGGAGTGCAATTGGTTCTTGAAGCCATATATTGTCATTGGGAAATGTTTCCATCCCTTCTAAAACATAGGCCCATCGCCTTTATAATTGACTCTTTGTTGCCATCACTTGTCAATCGTTGGGAGGATCCCATTACCACCAGTGGTTGTTCTTTTGGAAGACCCAGTTACATTTGAGAGGAAGGATGTTAGGAATTTAGGGAATTTACATTTATTTTCTTTTTAAATACAAGTTCACATAACTTGTAATTAAAAAGAAGCTACGTGCGGGATCACTTCCAGTAAAATGACATAACACATATCACTCACTTTGCACCATTTTGCATCTATTGTGGTTGGCATATTTTTGCATTTGTTCAATTGTGTCTATTCCCAACACCACTCTCATTTGTAACACAAAAATTCAACCGTTGAGGAACAAAATAACCTAAGGCAGTCTCGTAGACTACAAGTCCTATACTATCTCTTGAGGGGTGGTTTCCCATTTTCTCCCCATGGTTCACGAGGGAGATACTCTATCTAGGGCCGCCCCTAGGAAACATTGATAGGATATTCTCAGAGAGGTAACTACTTGCTTGATTCATTTTCTCCCCTCGGAGATAATTTAGATAATTTTACTTCATCCTCGCATAGAAGAGGTAACCCTTCATTTTCTCCCCTTAGTTAGATTCCTTTTCTCCATCCTTTCACATCTTCTCCTTCATTGTGAGAAGGAAACAAAACATATTCTTCATCAGATCAGAGACATGGATCACTGCCACATACTTCTCATTCTCCCCCTCTAGCGAACAATACACAATGTACGATAGTGGAACCTAATAGCAACCTACCTTTCATGGCTAGCTTGAATCTCCATGATATGGCTAGATTGATCAATGGACCCATAGAACATGATCCAACATGGCCAAATATTCCCGAGAAGCTCCTCTCATATGTCCCTAAATTTGAAGGGAAATAAGGATATGACCTAAAAATCCATGTCATGTGTTTCCAGTTATGGTGTTCCTCTAATATCATAATGGATGACTCAGCAAGGCTTCACCTCTTTCCGTGAAACTTTACAGGAACAACTGCAAAATAGTATGTTAGTTTACAAAGGGAATCCCATGTTACATTTGGGACGATAGCCACTGTGTTTCTGACTTACTTTTAGCTCCCCATATGCCACAACCTTGACCATGATAGTCTCATAGAATTTCGACAGAATACCTCTACCCGGACAGAAGACCACATCCATGAGTGGCGCAGACGACACACATTGTGCAAAGTAGAAATACAACCTCATTTCCTATTGGATTGATTCATCAAATCACTCCAACACGTGATTGCAAAAGATTTGGAAACTTCATTTCCTCAAACAGAGGAAGAGGCCATCATGAAGGCCTACATTTTGATCTCATTTATGCACAATCAGGTTACTTATACACCATGGTACCTGATTCCACTTGGCATCGATATTCGGATCCCATACATTCATGTTTGTCACATTCAATAGATGGACTTATTAGGTCAATTTCCCAGTAGGGAAATTTTCCCCTCCCCCAAATTCTATTCCATCAAATATGGAAATACAATACCCTCTCATCCCTAACGTGCCAGCCAGGGTATTTTTTAAGGATTATAAAAGTATACCTAAGTATAGTATTCTAGGCGATTATTTTAGATTGAAAAAAACATATATATAGATTGGTAGGCGAATATCAAATATGAAACATACAATTTACTCTTGAAACTTGTAAATTTTGGTGAAAACTATGATAAAAAAAATATATTTTATGTAAATATAGGCGATATTAGAGACTAAAAATGACCAAATAGCGAATTTATTTTTTGAAAAAATACCCAAAAAATAGCCAATTGGCGAAATTTCGCCCCTAAAAATTTCCCTGGTGCCAGCACACCCTATAACTGTACCAAATCCCTATTTTGGTTAGCTACAATATGGACCCTACAGTCCTACCTACCCCAATGCAAGCCAAGCATCATGATACCTTCATCGCAAATGGCACAAGTAGATCCTACATCCACATCATATGGAGCATAGAATGCATATATCCCACCACAGGGGTATAATCCTTATACCCATTTCAATGTCCTCTTGGTTCTCCCCCCATACCACACATGGGGTCAATTTAAGTACAACCTTCTTTCGCACAACAAGCTCAACAATTAGAGTGGTTAAACACAACTAACCCCTAGAATCCTCAAAATCGAGGGAAGAATAAATGTAAGAACAAACATAACCAGCAGCAAGGGAAAGGGGATGACCCCCCTCCCCAGTAATATCATAACTAGGGTAACCATAATGTGAGGGATAATAGCCCACCAAACAAGTTAAAAACGCTAACCTCAGAACAAACTAATCTTGCTTTATTTGTGGAGAGTATGGTCACTACACTCACCATTTTCCACTCCAACCAAACTATAAACAATTGGTGGAAGCAAAGAAAAAGACATCAACAAATACTCCTAAGGCACCTAATGCACCACAAACCCAACCAATTGTCTCGCATCAACCCTTTGTCATCCAACGGGTAGTCACCTAGCACCAGGAGCCTCTACCCACAAGCAATGGTTCCTTTCAAAATATTTACATGAACATGGAAGATGTCAACCTACAAACTTGAGCCAAAGACTGTGGTCAACCTAAACCCCCACAAGAATATGATGTACCTACTTTCTTAAGTATCACTTTGAAAATACCATGCCCAAGCAGTGAAAAAATCCCAAGGATCCCAAATGTACCACTTAGCTTCACCCCCTATAACACTTAGATGAAATCCACCTACAACTACAGTATTAAGGATGAATTGGCTTAATCACCAGCTTCCATGTCCATTTTAGAAGTGCTAAAATATTTCCCCACCCAAAGGAAGGAATTAATTAATGCACTTGGCACCAATGACCCTTCCAACTCGTGCCTTATGAACTTCAATATCGATAAAAGTGAACCACAAATACCCTCATCAGTCGCATTCAAATTTATGGTTATAGTAAAAAAGTCACGATCCATCGATTCATTATCAATGAAGGTGCATCCACATGCATAATGTCATCTAATTACTGGAAATGGTTAGATGCACCTGTGTTAGTTCCCTCATCTATTTCCCTTCACACATATGATGGAAGACCATCACAACAAATGTGTTTGTACGAAAATATCCTTATTGAGTTAGGGGGGAATATGGTGATGATTATATTAAGGTAGTCAATGTGCACCTCGACTACAACATCCTTTTGGGCCGTATTTATATGTATGCCATGAAAGCAGTTTCCTCTTCGGTATTCTACATCATGATGTCCCCCTTTAATGGTAGGATTGTCACCCTTGACCATCATTAGGGAAATTTTGAGGTCTAAAATGGGCCTCATAAGAGATATAATAAAATATTATGAATTAGGTATTTTGTGGGAAAGGTATATTTACAACTCATCTCTTGCACTACAATCTATGTAACTATGGTTGAGTTAAATTGAAAAGATTTCAAGAAATAAAATCAATAAAAAAATCCCCTTTGATATGACTAGAAATAGAAGTACTTTTAACACATCGTTATACTAAAGTGGAATACTAATAAAATAAAATAAAGTCAAATATTTTAGTTTTTAATTTACAATTTACAGTTTATATTTATATAAATATTTATGAACCAAAAATCTATTATTTATAATTTTATTTATAAATATTCAAATTTTATGTAATATGACATTATAACATTATATAAAAATTGAAATTTTATATAATATAACATCATATTATATTAAGTTTAAATTTTATATTATATCATAAATACTTAAAAATATATATATTATTAAGTGATGATAACACATTTAATAATATCACGCCATATTATAAAATTTACTATTATAAAATATAATATCACACCATATTATAAAATAAGTTTCAAGAAGTATTTTTAACGGGATGGGTATTTTGGTTCTTTACAAAGCCGTGATTAAGCTCGACCGTCATGTTCATTGTAGAGTCATCCACTCAATGCTCAAGATTACACCAAGTGCCATATCCCATCAACCAAGAGCCCACGGGTCTCCATCATGACCTAACACCTTAATATTATAAAATAAGTTTAAGAACGTGAAAGGTACAGTACATTGAAGTTATAATAAATTTAATATTATGCAAATTTATAAAAACGTGTAGGAGAGGGTGAAGCCATACCCGTATAGTACTTTTATTATATATATTTTATGGTTTTATTAATATAATACATATGTAAGATATATGTGTGAAGGAGTTTTAAACACGTAAGAAGTTGTTAAATGTTTTTTTAATAAAGTGATATATTTTGAATTTTGAATTCAATTTTTTTATATTTAAATATTTATTATATAAGAAAGTACTCTAAAGTACTTTACTTAAGAAGTATTGAGTACATAAATATTATATTTAAAAGTAATTTATGATTAATTTTTTTTATTATGAATGATGGTTAGTTAAGGGTTTGTATCCACCATTTAGAATTTGACAAATAAGTATTTCTAACTCAAGCAATGCCACCTCAACTATAATAGATAAGGTCATTCTCTAGAATGTGATTGGTTCTTTTATAGCTGATTTTAGCAGTACATTTTTTTGTTTTGAGGCCCATTTTAGACCTCAAAATTTCCCTAATGATCAATTACTATGACTGTCATACAAACACCAACCCCAAAAATGTCCTACCCACTGTAAGAAAAGTGAATCAATCCTCTTGCATTGATATATGCCTAGGCATGTACACATATTTTGACTTGATAGGGGCATATTTAGGTCCTCCACCTGAGATCTCCACATCAACAAATGGCCTTATGTGTATTATTTTCACCTCTGAGAATACATCTACAACCCCATCGACATCATCATCAACCCCTCCAATGAGTCATGGCCTTAAATAAAAATTGATTCCATTTGTGCCTCCCATCTTTCAGATACCATTCGTGTACCCCCCCCCACGAGAGTTCAATGGACGTCGGTAATGTCTCAACTAAATCTACCTAGGATAAATTTGGGAATACTTGTGTGTTACCTTTCCTCACCTTACCCATAAATTGCATCAAATCTAGTGGCCAACTATGAGTTTGTCCCAGTCTCAACAATAACAACATACAATCTAGGTACGCCATTTGTACTGCATACCGAGCCAGTGACACCTATAACCAAACCACCATTGGTTTTTTCTAAACCCAATAATGGGGACATAAGAAAACCCAAGTTCAAATCCCCTGTGGTGACCAACCCTCTTCCTGAATCACCATTGGTAGTTGCTAAACCTAAAGCATGGGGCATAAACTAAACTAGGTTGAATTCCACAGTAATGACAAACACTACTCCTATAGTGAGCATCACCCCACCATGTTCCCTATATGGGAGACAAGGCCATGTGATTAACTTGTGCCCCACCTTGTCGAAGCTTAGAATTTTTCTTAATACCCCTATTAGTGTAACACATGTGGCACATACTATAGTAGGGGGTACACCTTCAACCTCATATTTTTCCAACACGACAACTAAGTCCAAGTTGTTGCATACCAATCATGCATGTTTGATTAACTTTCAGTTTGGGCATTATATACACCATTGTCCCAAATTCCCTTGATTCTCGGACTCCTTGGCGACCATCCCCCTCACCTTCCCTTTTGTTAACATTCCTTCACCTCAATAGCAAGAAAAAACTTGAAAAAGAGGAGGAGCTGCGTTGGAAAGATTGAAACTCTCGACGTTTCGACCCCTACTCTGGGATCATCATCGGGAGACTATTGAAGCCTGAGCGAAAAGAGTAAGATGCCCGACAAATATATATATAGATGGGTAAGTTCTTATGTGAGGTAAATTTATTTGAGAAGTCGGTTTTGGTTTATAAAAAAATCCATAAATGTTGTCACTACATTGGAGGAAACACCCATTGCACCTACTTTAGAAATGGCCATCTCAGTGGTACCTACCATTGAGCAACTTATGCCACAAGGACCACAACCTACAAATCTTGAGCTAAAAGCATATCATGATGGGTGTACACCATATGGGTACTATACTCACATGATTTCCAATGAGATTAGCTTAGTCATACTTGACTAGGATACCCCACTATTAACTTTGGCACATGAGCCTATTTATACTTACAGGATCGCATGCCCATGTCGATCGTACAATGACACCTCCCACTACTCATTCCAGTGCCCCATATTACACATCAAATGAGAGGTATGCCTAGAATATATGTGGCTTTAGGATCACCTTCACCACCTTAGGGTATTCTTTCTAGGATTAACTGGTGAGAAAATCATTCCCCCTTCACTAAATAACATTGATAATGCATCATCCTTGGCCCGTCTACTTACCAGTGACAATTACTCATCCTCAAGTGAAGACCCTAATCTACCACATCCATCGCATGTTTCCTATACATCAGTGGATATCCATTTAAGTGTTGGATGCTTATTAGTACATACAAGTATACTACCACGTAGATATAGATCACTATTCCAATGCAGGGAGTCCCCCATCATATGAAGGGTGGATTAATATTTCTCCCTTTACATTGTCCATTTACACCTTAAAAAGAACAATTTAGCACATTATTCTTTTTATTTTTTATCCCTTTGATTGAAAATAAAACCATCATTTGTTTGAACTATAGATGGTCTCTCGCTTAGATAATTATATTGGCTTCGCAGATGGCGCAATTCGTTGGTCAAAGAATCTAGCATCAGCTACTTGGGCCATCTATATGCTATCCCAAACTCTGTATGACACAGGAGGATTTTTCTTTGGGGAACTCAATAAAAACCAAGCAAAATATGATGGGGTCATTGGGATATTAAGTGATTCCCTCCATCTTGGCATATGCCATTTACATGTGCACCTAGATTCCTAACTCATTGTCTCCCAGCTTAACAATGTATTTCGTATCCTCAACCTGCTACTCTTTCACAAGTTTTTGTCAGTGTGTCTCTTAGTATGATAGTTTGAAACCATTGCGTTCACGCATGCTCCTATGAGAGGCAATGCATTCACCGATATCATCGCAAATGACATTTTAAACTTGCACCTGATACATCAACCATCCATCTTACCCTGGATAACAAACAAAGCATCTATATGTGTGTTGTTCATCATGCCAATAATGTGTGAGTAGCTACAACTACACATAGAAACCATTGACATATATATGTTATCACCATCATCATACATCACATATCTACATCAAACACATACATGAGATTATAGAAAATGCCGCCAAAATGTTGTGCGTGTGTGTGTGTGTCATAAAAAAATATGTCATGTACATAATAAGGCCTCATGGGCCATCTATACATAAAATCATATGCCTTATGGGGGTACATCCAAAACTAGCCTCCCATAGGCTCCATTGATAAATGTACAAACAAAATGGGGCTCTTAGCAATATACAAAAAAATGATGAGCACTTAGCACTCAGCCTACTCCCCCTGGTGTTGGATCAGGTGGCCTGAAAATAGCTAAAGGCTGCACTGCATTATTTGTTTCTCTCTCTCCTCCTGTGCCCCTACTGTAGCTCCTAGACCTAGTCCCTAGGTTGGTCTCAGTACTCGAGATGGTATCTACCTAGTTGAGGGGCCCTATCCTCCTCATGATCCTTGGACTATGTGGCACACTACATCCACCCTCTACATCACATGGTTCCAACCAACTCAACACTCTGTAGGAAGCTAGAGGGTTTGAGCTAGCTCCTCATCATCGAGATTGAATTCTCCTCAGTCATCAGCTCCTTCAGTTAATGTGCTTAGCTGCCTCTCTAGGTAGGCTAAGATAGTTGTGGCTCAATTTCCCAATGATGCTCCACTTATGGGAGTAGTCCCACCTTCTACTCCAATAACCTTTGTAGGAACGACATCCTCAGCATACCGCTCGCAGCACTTCGGAAATCGAGATGGTTGCATAGGACCAATATCTGCATCAGAGATAAGAAACCATATTTAGTGCCGGATATACATAAAATGTATGTGCATAATCAAATAATGTATAGAAAACTATATAATCACAGAACAAAAACATACCTATGGCATCCCAGCCATGAACGGGAGGGGGTAGCTCCATATCCCCTTGATAGTATATACCAATCCATAGGTATATCTCCATTGGGACAATTCTCTGTCGCAATCATCTAAAAAATGGAGCATAAACACATGCCCCATCGGTCCACCACCAGCATGGGGCATCATGCACCCCCAAAACATCATCTGAGGCTCTTGGGGCCCCCTCAGAGGCACCACCACCTGCAGCTTCAGCGATGGATACCGCTCAAAGAAATAGGTGTACAATACAATCCCATGGCGGAAGGTCCTCCTACCTACCCCCTGTTGTTCCTGGTTCAAATGATCCATTAGTACATGGAGCAACATAGGCCCCCATGCCACTGGAGGACTAGCTATAACTCACTCCACCGACAATAGTTGTCCCCCTATGATCATGTCGGGGGATTCTACCCGCAACACCATCACTAGAGTGATCACTAATACCTGTACTGCCAAAATTGTAAGATGATTAATGAGGATATGCCTGAAGTTCAAGAAACTCATGTCCCCACCATAGTACTAGTCAATAAGACCATGGATCAAGCGACCCAACCCCCAGTAATGGTCGGGTCGAATCACATACTCTAGAATGGGGCAGACTAGTGAGGAAATAGATATCTTTAGAAGTGATGTGTAGGTCCTCATCGCTCACTCAAAAGAACCCCCTATAAGGGTCCCACATCTATATAGGTCATCATTTTATAGTTGCGCATTTACTCCCTCACCTCCAACAATTGATGCCATCATATTCCTCTTCACATGTTATGATCAAGACTCACAATTAACCACTCATACCTCCTTGAGTAATATACCATCTTAACTCTTCCTCGTATCATCATCTTCGTGAAGAAAACAATGGGGGCCCAACCCTCTGAGGAAACCAATTCTATTCAGTTCTCCTTGCAGGAAAAATCTACATGGAATTGATTCATGGGGAACCCATCTTACTGTTTGCAAAACACCCTCACATCGTCATGAAAAAAGTTCCCCAACCCATTGAAAAGCATGGGAAATCCTCCCATCATCAAATTGATTCCCTGATTCAACCAAAACTGTGGGAATCCTTCCCATCATCAAATTGGTCTCCCAATGTTCTAGAAATCCCCCTGCAGACAAGTGGAACTTCTCCTAAGCCAAGAGTTCTATGGCTTAAGGAAGAGTGCAAACAAATGGTGACTAACTTTCTCCTAGACCTATCTTACATGCATACAATCAAGTAAGAATAGGAAAGAGTAGGAAGGTATAGATAACCAACCTGTTTCCAAATCGTTGTCCTAGCTACTCCATCCCTGGATCTTGACGTCCAAGATCCAAATGATAGAGAATAGCTACAATAACAGAGACAAGGAATTTCCTTTCTACTGCAATATATTGTTAAGCATAATAAAAGATCTAGCTACACCGCATTCAATGATGTAAACATACATGCATTAAAGAAGCAAATATGGGATAAATATGCCAAGTTAGCTATTAATTGGAAAACAAGGGAGCACTTACATCCATGATCTTGATCTGGTCACAGTTCCTCCAACCCTTAATCTCCAACCCCTTTAGGATTATAGAACCATAAGTTTGATACTCAAAGCTTTTCTTCTCTCCTATATCACTCAATTGAGCAGAGTAAGGATACTCTCTTCTTCCTTGTTTCCCAAAGAATGGCCTTCATTTATAATATTTGGAGGTTCAACAACTAAGGAGAAAAGGTAGGATCAATGGAGGATATGATGGAATACACTTGCTTGGAATGGAAAAGGGAATATGATTCGAAGGATTGACCTTACCAACTCAAATCCCATCCAATCTTAATCCTAAATTTGTGTTTAACTAGTGGAACTAATTTCATTGATCCCCTAACACAAGCTATAGAGGGATGACCTGGGAGAACACCACTCCCTTGGAACAAAGAATTGGAGGTCATCTCTCCCTGGACAAGGTAGGGGGGAGATGACACAAAAAAATGGGAAAAAATCAAGGCCTAAATGATGACATTTCGACCTCCTAATGATGGATTTCTCTTCCCAACATGTATAGGGACCATAATAGGCTTTAATTTTCCCTCTAAAACACATCTAGGAAGCATAATAACCACATTTTCATGGTGGTGAAACACAAAAATCAAGGATGACAAATTAGTGTGACATTGTGAGGTGTAATAGATGCCCCCTAAAGTGTGAGGTTAGAAAGAAACTAATGGCTGAAACAATTTATCAAAAATACATGTGCAAGGGTGTTGGAAGAGGAAAGATGGTTGGATGCTACAAACCAAGATCATATAGTTCAATGTCATCCTCGAGGTAGCCATACCCATGTTTGTAATAAATTGACTCAAAGCATGGTCGTTGACCAATACATTGTAGATCCATGAAAGTATTGACTAAAGATATGGCCAACAGACATACAACATGGATCCATATCTACATGAATCGATCAGATCATGTCCTCAAAAGAATATAAAGTGGGTCCACGATACAATAATGACACAACCATGGACCAATGCAAAGTAGATATGTGCAATAATATATACACCAATGAGATCACTAGCATGATATCCATACCAAAATCTTCTCAAATAATCTTCATCACAGCTTGGGTGAAACACATAGCAAAGGTAGGTCCAACAAATCTTCCCAGGGTCTTCATATCGATCCCAAAATGGTATGATTATATACCTGTGAATAGATATGTTGACATCAAACATGGAAGAAACCACTTTATTACCAATCAATAATGTAAACCGTTAACAAGTGTGAGGGAAATAACCAATGATGACAATGACTCCCAAGGTACCCTAGTACATTCCAACAAATGTGAATAAATGACTTGAATTCGAACACTCGTGGAATCATTTGATTATAGGTTAATGATGTAAACCTACTCTCAAAAGCGAGTAGGCATGCCATTTAGGAATGCACATCTCAAGGTAATAACTAGTTTCTAAGTCTAATTCATGGATAATGTGTTGGAGTCGATGGGAATAGACTCATCGAAGGAGGGCCATGATGTATCCTTCATCATCAACACGAAATTGACACAAAAGTGATAATAGATGGTATATCAAATGGAATCAACTAATATGAGGATGAAGATAAACAATATTGTGGAGAGGATGACTTACGCTAATACTTCCCTTCAACATTGGGTGGCACGACAACTAACTTGGAAACATTGAATCAACTAGATTTGGACCAAAACATAATGCAATAATGACCGAGGCACCCTTCGAATGAGCCAAAGGAGTAAAATGACTCATGGTATTGGTAGAACTCATAAACAAGAATATTACCGAACTGTAAGACAAGACACAAAAGGTTCCATGTTCAATGGAAACAATGAACAACTTCCATAATTTTTTTCCAAAAACAAATTGACGCATTTTTCCCAAATGTTCCACCATCATTATCGATGATTACCTCTTTGTTTTTTAACAAGCTTGAGGATGATAATAGATGCTCAGTATAGATCATCTTAGATGAGTCCCTCATCATATGTTTAATTCACCTGAAGAAGGATAGGTTCGGTCCATATGGATTCCTCATTATATTAGAAAGTCTGAAAAGAACTCAAAGAAGACTCTGCGGTTAGTCTTTTTCGTAAATTTAGTCTCCTATGCACGAAAAAGCATAAAACAATATGAGGGAGAACTCTTCTAGTCATGATTAACTTAAGTATTCATTGTTTTTTAATTAGCCCATATGGTCCTAAAATCTATCTATCTTATAGTTTGTATCTTATTTGGATATATATAATTGAAGAAGATAATGGACATAAAGATTTCGTAAAAATATCTTCATCAAAATTTGGAATACATGTTATTCTTATTTATGCTACTTGCATTAGTTAATTGTGTAAAATTAGTCATAGCAGATCTATTGAACAAGTAAATCAATCACAATGATGTAAAAAAAATTGGAGTAAAAACTGTGCAAGAGAGATGCATCAGTGCTCTATAACTCAGAATAGTAGAATTACAATACAATTTTGTCACAATGAGTGAGCAATTCAAATTAGCCAAGGAGGTCATTCGAATATACTGCATGGAATAGCTTGGCTCCAACTAGGAGTCCTCATCATCAATCAGTGGTGGTCATCAATGCACAAGTAACTGTCAGCCAGGTGTCAAACTAAGTCTAACTGAGTGTAACTGATGGATATGGCACTAATGTAGGGAAGGAGGCTCAATGGAGGGTGCATGAGGAGCTAACTGGAGTCAGAATAGGTAGTCTAGTCTCACTAGAGGTCCATCGGAGTGATAGCAGTAGTTAGGCTCGTCAGTCTAGCCTCAAATCAAGGAAAGACAACTAGCTAACTGAAGTGAACTGGAGTGGTAGATGAGAAAAGGCGTCCTTTTCAAGTGGAAGGTGAGAAGTGGGCGCCTCCCTGGCTAGGAGGGCTAAAACGGAATGGAAATAAGCTCCCGGGTGCTGGTAGACTAGGGACTAGGTGCTGGAGGCATCAAACTGGTGACTGGGATGCATGCGGATGCATGCATGCATGCAAAGTGCATGTAAGGTACATAACTGAATGATGAGATATCCTAACAAATTGTGAATGTTAAATTGTTTATTTTTGGAACTGAGCTTGTATTTAAGGTCATCGCTCTATTATGGTCCTAACCCAAAATCAGAGGGGAATTTTCCCCACAATAAAATTGGTGACTCCATTGGGTAAGTCTCCTTTTGGGTTAGTCTAGGGTTCTTTCTTTGTTGTTTTTATTTCTTGTTGTGATTGTATTTCATTTTTAGAATGTTGTAATCTCCTAAAAAATACTTAGATTTGATCTTAAAACACTAAAAAGAAAATTTTATAAGCTTCCTTGAAACCTGGATATTTATTTTCTTGTCTTTTCTAAACAAAGACATGGGCTATAGTGTACAGAGGCATGTCTCGACACATCCTATAGTGTATACAATCATGTATTTTCATGTAGATGCTTTTCTTTGTAGCTTGGATAGTTTTTCTTGTTACCATTTGGGTTTTGAGAGCCATTTTGGACCTTTTAGTCTTTGTTAATATTTGATCAACCTCAAGAAGCAAAATTTGTAGAGCAAAAAGAAAAAGATCCTTAGATTGGTGCTTGATTTCAGTTTTTATTAGGTTTTGTTGGAAGTTCAAACAAATTTCTTTTTTAAAGCTAGTTATGCTTGTTTAGATTGTCTTTGTGATCTATCACATAGTCTGAATTTTTTTTAATTAAGAGCTGAAATTTCTTCCCTATATCCATTTTCATTTTTAAAAGTAAAATGCAAAGAAAATAACATTTTGTTTTTCTTTAGATTTTTCTTTGATTCCATATGTGTGCAAGTAAATAAAGAGAACTTGTTGTTTGAAAATTGTTTTTGTTGTCATTTTGTATTTCATACATTTGAGTAAATCAAAGGAATGAGATTTCTTGTTTATACACATGCCTTTTTCCTCCTAAATTTTTTAAGCAGTTATAGAATCATCTTTATTTCTATAAGCAATAGTTCTCTTATAGTGTTTTTTCTCTTTTATGTAAGAGTCATATAACATCTCTAAGTTTCACATCCATTCCTTGTGAGTAAAAACAACCCTTAAAACAAAAACTTAATTTAAAAGATATTATACTTTGATTTCTAATGTTCATCAACTAATCTAGATTAGGGCCTTGGATTAGGTTGGAGTGTAAACTCACTTAGGTCATTTAAATTGAACATAGGAGCATGTCCAAGGAGTGCTAAAATAAAATTTTCATATAGGTGTGTCCAGGAAACTCCTCCCAAACACGATCTAAGTATGAGGTCGCGTAAAATTGAGTTGTGGAGATTACCCCTCCAATACGAATCCAAGCATCTGTGAATTGTTGTGTATTTGGGGGTTCCTTAAGTACCACTTTTGGTCCTCTATGGTGCTAGTAATTTTGGAGATATGGGATTAGATACCCTATCCATATGCAAAATTTTGACTCTCAATTGTTCCCTTAGAATCTGAATATGAGTTGGTGTATGTAGTTTCCATTACTAGGTATCACAGAGGTGACTACAAGGGGCTTCCTGTGATACCTAAGGAAGATGTTCTATCATGCTTTTAGTATCCCTTGATGGTATCCCATACCTATTTAGGATCCTTGCACCAATAAGGGTTGTTACGTGGAGGTCAAGGTAAATACTTCTCACTCCTTCATTCATTGGTCTCAAGAATTAATCAACTCACGCTAATTTTTGGAAGCTCCTTTCTCTTTGGTTTATTTATGTTGTTCTCTTTAGGAGTTTTAGTGGTGTTCTCTTTGCTCTTAATCTACCTTACATATTTCTTATTTATGAATTAGAATTTATGGCTAGAGTTCCTATGGACACCAACCAAGGGACCCCTATGCAAGGGGATTATTGTTCTTTTCCATTTGTTGGAAACATTGGTGCTCCCTTGATGGCCACCTTGAATCTTACTGGATTAACCATGGGACTACCAATTTGGTTATTTTCCAAACTAAATTTCGTAAATTATCTTGATGCTTCTCAAGCAAGAATTGTACTGTGTGTCAATATGATCAAAACCATTTTCATTCTTCACCAGTTACATTTTTTCCTCCTCCTTCTACCTCATGTGGTGAAATTATTGATACTAGTAACCAACTGTCTAAAAGGAATAGAAGGAGGAAGAATAGGAAAAATATGTGAAGACAATGGAGCATTCCACCAACTGTTGCAAATCATGCTAAGGGAAATTCCCCAACCATTGCAATTCATTCTAGGGGAAAGTCACCGGTTATTGCAAGTCATTATAGGGGAAAGTCATTGGTCATTGCAAGTCATTATAGGGGAAAGTCATTGGTCATTGCAAGTCATACTAGAGACAGGGCACTAGTCACTGCAAGTCATACTAGACATAGGTCACTAGTCAGTGCAAGTCATACTAGATACCTACAACCAACCACTGCAAGTAATTCTAGGGAGAAACATCTGTCACTGCAAATCATACTAGAGACTCACAAACAATCATTGCAATTCATGTTGGGGGGGGTCATTCAGTCACCGCAAGTCATACTAAAAGTACATCATCAACCACTCCTAGTCATGATGAGAACACATCATTAACCACTATGAGTTGCATTAATGAAAAGTCAACAATCACTGCCAGTCATACTAGAGACAAGCAACCAACTGCTGTAAGTCATGTTGGGGGAAAGCATTCAGTCATTGCAAGGCATGATGGGGGAAAACAACTAGCTAAAGTGATTCATGTTGGAAATATTGACACTATTGAGAAATATAAATGAATAGGAGGAAATCCTAAGTTCCCTTCTAATCTTTGAAAGGGATATCACCTTCCTCACCCGTGACATGTAATTTTAGAGGTACAAATAGTGTGTTCCATGTATGAAGGATTCTCTTATCCTAAACCCATAATTTTCCAACAGCTTCAACTTTTGGTTAATGAAGTGATCGAGTCAATGCAATCCTCGTTCAATCCCACTCTTCCCTTGGAGAGTGACCAGGTTCAAGTGGTCGATTCGATGCAATATTCAGTCGATCTCACTCCTCGTTTGGAGAGTGATAAGCTTCAAGTGGCCCAACTGATGCAATTTTTAGTTGATCCCAATCTTCCTTTGGAAAATGATGTTCCTGCTGCTCAAGTTTTCTTCACTACTAGTTCAAAACTCTCTAAACATGGGGGTGTTCCAATCACTTGGAACGAATCCCCACCAAGCTCTTGGATTGTTTCCTTTTATTGGAATACTCTAGTTGGGGCTTTCCTTCCTTCTTCTACTCCCTTCAAAATAAGGTTTTAAGTTAAACACAATATAGTTTTTCGTTGTATTGTAGATGAAGGAGCCTCTGTTAGTATTCTATGAGCATATGCTTGGATAGGTTTCGGTTATTCCAACATTTTTTTTATTGTTAATCATTTGTTGGATTTTGATAGAATACCTACTGCATCTTTGGGATTTCTTCCTCAATTTCCTATTACATTAGGTGGGAATATTGTCTTCATCAGTTTTATGGTTATAGAGGGACCATTGGACTTCAATATGCTCCTTGTGCATAATTATGTATATGCTATGAATGATGTGGTGTCTACACTCTTTTGTGTGATGCATTTCCCTCTCAATGGAAGCATTGTCACAATTGATCAGCTTGCATTTTTTTATCCTCCTCATTACCTTACTTTAGACCAAGAATGCCCTTCGTTTGTTCCCAGTGTTCTAGTCGACACTACCCTTACATGTGTGAATTACTATGGCCTTATATTCTCATGTCCAATTGCTACATAGAAGAATCCTCTGCATTCATGCTCACCTTCTTGGAACTTGGTCCTAGTAGTTAACCGAGTCATTCATCCAATGGGAACATTGGAGCCTTCTCTCCACCCTATTGGTCCAAGTGAATGTTTCTGACATGTGTTCTCTTTGGGGTGACATATTTCCATCAGATGAATCCCCTTTTGAGGATATGATTGAGCCGGACATTCCTTTAGATATTTACATATTTTAAAAATATCATCTCCCTATATTAGACATAGTTGTAATCAAATCCAACCGTGATTTTCCTTTTGAGTATGATCTCACTATTTGTTGGTCCTCAAATATTGGATTTTTTAGTATTTTGACTCTTCCATTGAGCTACAAGTTGTTGTTCTTGTGGAGTTTGATTCTATTAGTATATTCTTTGACTCCTGTGATCCTTAGCTTGTTCCCATAGACTCCATTATTATCATCAACTTCAATCTTCCTCATGAATTTGATCTTATTAATTTTATGTCCTTGGGCCTTTGCGCTCTCAAGTCTTCACTTTTAGACTCTACCTTGGTAATTAATATTGTTGAAGACATTGAGGTTGGAAATACATGTTCTAAGGGGAAATTCCCTATTTTTTTGGGTCAAAACCATAACAGAGTGATGACTTTAAAGACAATATCAATTCCAACAACAGACAATTTAGCATTCACAATAAACTAATGCAAGCATGATAAAGAAGACCATCCTATGAAGATCATTTTCTCAAATATTTTTTTTCCAGTAGCTTCTACGATTACGTTTATCCAAAGAACATACAAACTACAAGATATGTAGCTATAAATGTACAAGGTAATTGCTGAAAGTGAATCAACTAATGCATTAAATAATTTAGGCTTCCATATATAAAGAACATGAAATTATCACATTATGTTGCATGGAAAAGAGAGATATTTTTTGAATTCAGAACAAATACAAGGATATATATAACCTATGACTACTAGAACACTATTCTGAAACCAGTATCTGAATTGCTCCACCCAGTGTAGAAAGAGCAACTCAATCTACTGATGCTTTGCTCAAAGATTATGTCCAAGAAATAGATTTTGGTTGTTTCTCACAAGATATAAAACATAAATATTGTTGGAAATAAAGAGTCTCCTGATATGAGGGAACAACTTGTAGACTCGGGAAATGGAGGCTTGTGGATTTTAGAAGAAAAAGAACAACATAATGATGATATTAATGATTTATTATCTTTCTTTGTTCTTCTCCTTTGGCACTTTTATAATCTAAGAAAATAGTTGGAGTAGTTGGGGTAGTTATTTACTGGAAGAAGGAGGTCAAAAACCATAAGAACCCATACAACTCACACAAGTTTTGCCAAATTTTATATTTTTATGCACAAAATAATGGAGACACGGGCTAGACACAATAAACAGGAACATAGCCACGTCGTAGACATGGTTAGGGCTTGAATCTGTTGTCAAAATGGATTTTTAATAGATTTCAAGAGGAAATCAATGAATCTAGTTCAGAAAGGTAGTTGGAAAGTGGGAAAAGGACATGAATTAGACCAACATGTCCATCTATGCAAAAATGTGGCAAAATATGATATAACATCTAGAGGCCAGGAACGATATGAACCCCTCTACCTATTGTTATATGCTACTCACCAGATGCTCGAGAGGATATAGTTTTTATTCTAGATGGATTCATATAAGGCATACAATAGCTTGGACTCTAGCTAGACACACTAGAAGCACTGAAAGGGTTAGATTTCCCGAGGGAACTATGAATCAGTGAATGGAAATTCCTTCTTTGTGTTGTGTAGGGTAGTGGAATAGAATTCCATGTCCGAGTGAGATTCTTTTAGTGCACTAGGATGATCAGATTGTCTAAGCATGAGAGAAAATGGGTTGGGCTGAGGAGAGAGTGCAACTTGTGGTTGTTTCCTTTTCCTTGTTGGACTCATAACCCAACTTGGAAATGGTATTAGAAATTGATACCTATAATTGGGTGGAACATGGCCCTTACACAAATAGTTGCTTGGATATCTCATTTAAAATATAAGTACTCTTCATACTTGAATGTGGAATGATTTGATTTACTTTCAGTAATGAATATGATTGTTTATACATGATTTATGCATGGATAGAATTTTAAATCTTGATGTATTTTACATTTAGGAATTTATTCAGACATTTTTTGTTTATAGATTCGTAATATAGCCATGCAACTAAATTTATAAGCTTGAAATTTGTAATTACCCCCATATGTTGGTTGGATTGATGGATGGGGATGTAACACACAACAATAAGAAGGGATTTTTCTTTGCATTTTTTTCAATGTACATCCAATGTTGTTTTAGATTGTGGTGAGTGAGTTATTTATGGTATTCCAACTCTTTAAATGTTTTGTGCATGTACAATTATGACACGTTAAGTGACTAGACTTTGCCTAGCATGATTGAAAGGGTTAGATTGAGAGACTAAAAATCATTACAAATAATTGTGGGGTTGTCAGCAGCAGGGGTGGTTGGAAGTCCTTCGCCAGCCTTATCCATAACAATTTCTTCTTATGCTTTGTTTTGCATTGCTCCATTTCCAACTTAACATGGGTTTTAGGGAAAACCCCACAAAAACGAAAAGTGTAACAAACACAATGCTATCTTTGTTTCAAAATTGTGTATCTCATTATTTAGAGTCTAGGTTGTATAAATTGTGGCAAAGTGCAGTATTAAGGTGTAAAATATGAAGCTTCTAGCATGGTGCATTTCCTACAATGTCTTTTACGTGGAAATTCTTCCTTTTTATTTCCAAAAAAGCAAAAAATCGAACAAGAAGCCTCTTTTGTTGATTTTGTTCATGTTGTACGTTTGAGTATAGTTTGTGTTTCTTCTCAAGGTTCATCTTAAATCTACTAGTAATTTCATCTAGTAATGCCACCTCCCTTGGATTTGTTTCCATTTAGGTCATTTCCTAGCTCTAAAATAATACTCTAGCATTGAATTTTGAGGAAAATCATAAGATTCAGTAAGAATTGATGACCCCACATGAAAAGAAGGAAATGAACCAAATCCAGCTCAAAACTCATCAAAATCGTAGTTTTGAGGGGCCCACATGCCTTCTCTTCATGAAGGGAACGTGGATACATATCTTATCCTTTGGAAAGGTGCACGGGACAAGTAAATCTGGAAACAAAATAAAATAATAATGAAAAATGAAAAGCTAAACTTTGGAATGGTGTTTCTTGGTTGTAATATCCTTGGAGCTACTCTTTAGTTGTCCCCAAATGGCGTATAAATGATACTTACATGGGAGAGTTAGGTGAGGAGGCACTATTATTCATACGGATACCTTGAGTTTTTATTGTCATTCCCCCTAGTAGATACCCTTATCTCTGAAATTTAGTTCATTCCCATGAATGGAGAAGTTTGTCTTCCCTTATATATTCTCCATATTGTTCAAGAAGGAGGATTGGTTTCTTGGGAGGTAAGAGCATTACTAGCTCAAGTAGTAGGAGAATCTAGATGAAGGTTTCAAAAGGTGCTAGTGATTTACCAGGTCAATGTATCTGTTGTTATTTTTTCAATAGAGATGTATCCTCTTTCCCTTCCTAAAATTATATTCAATTCTTGATTGATCTTGAAGGTACATTTTTTAAAGGGTCAATATTATTGGTAGATTAATTAGGATTAATTTTCAATCTTTACTTAATTTATGTTTAGATATGTGCTATTGTTATGCCATAAAGAATGATAAAGCTATGATGTCTTTGCGTAGGTTATGAGATCTAGTAGATTGGATCCACATTAGAAATTAGGAATGGATGAAAGCGATAGGACAGCTATATTAATCAAGGTAAATCTTATTCCTTACTCTTGAATGATGATCCCCTTGATTCATTCCTTGGTTGATTGCATAGACTATGGATTTGTGATACTAGAGGGAGTTAGGATAATGATCTATATTTGATCTGGTATAGTGATCCCTACACTATACGAGGATTTTTCCCCTCAACATAAATCAAGAAAGTCATCATCAACACCAACATGTGCATCTACTATCTATGCAAGTTACTTCTAATGATCATCCTACCAAAATATTCAAAGAATAATATTTCCATCAAAATACAAAGAGAGAGATATGTAAAGAATGAAACATTTAATTAATTCAACACGTAGAAAATAAAACACACATACCCTAATGATAAAAGGAATGCATACTTCTAATATTAGATTCAAGTCATAATTTATTATAAAATCCTTCCATGATCCTATTTATTTTATTGCACATACCACTAACCAATTTCATTCACATGACTTAAATATGTAATTAGGTGGCTTTCTGGTTGTCCTTAGTCATCTAATATTTAGAAAGCGTACAATATTTCTGTATTTTTTTTCCTTCCATCAATATATATAGTCTCTCATTTATTTTGATTAGAGTCTTTTATTTTTATATAATTTGTAGCAGTTGCATAGTTATGCATGCTTTTCATATATTTTTTCAGCCTAATCCAATCTCCATAATTATAACATGGTCTAAAATACTCCTTAAATTCAATTACCCCGCCATATTGGACCTTTATGCCATCCATGGAAAATAGGTGGGTCCATGTATAGACGATGGCGCAATGCGATAACTTATTTCACTGATAAAAAAATTAGTATCCAACTCTAGAAGTTGTTTCTATTCCCACTATTTGAGTAGATGTTTGTACCTTGAGGGGACCTCAATGCCAATTTTTGTCTCATTGTGATAACAAAAAGTCCCTCCTCCAACATGAAAAAAATCCATGTGTTTATGAAATTTTATTTTGACCTTCTGACCTTTAGTACTTGAACTCTCCCTACTACATCCAGTGGATGTCTCACTTTCCCCTATTTCTATTGAAATATCCTTTCTCTCAAAAGATGGATTTGGAAGAGACCTATTTGGTGGTACCAACAATTGAAAATATAAATATCTTAATCCCAATTCATATGCTCAAACTTGCATCATGTTAAATATTGTTTATTTAAATATCATTTACATTAGGGTGTTCCCATGAAGATGGGTAAAACGTTTTTTCAAATGGAGGGAAAAAAAAAATGAGCTCGATCGAGCTTTTTTTAATCCCTTGATTCAGCTTTTAAATGCTCGATCAAGGGCTTAATGAAGCACTTGATCGAGCTAATCATGAACTCTTGATCGAGCATTTTATTAACACTACATCGAGCTATTGTCTCGATTGAGGGTTTGAGAAAACTATCAATCAAGACAATAGCTTGATCGAGTGCTAAAGTATTGATTGAGAAATTAGCTCAATCGAGACACTAGTTCGGTTGAGCTATAGTTTCGATCGAGCTTCCAGAAACTATTATAAAATGCGCAGTGGATTATTTCCGCTTGTGTTCTTGTTTAAAGTATTGATAGAGAAATAGAAAGTAGCTTGACCGATGGTTTCTGAGCTTGACAAAAGGTTTGTGATCTCGATCGAGAGCCAACTTGTTAGCAACGACCACCACCAAGGAGCCCCTCTTGTTTCCATGGCCTCCAAACGACAAGGTAGGATCAGAAACTCTTAAACCCTTAAAAAATTACTTATATCTTTTGTTTAAAGTTTATTTTGTAAATAAGTTAGTGTATTTAAAAAAATTATAAAACTTTTAATTTTCATTAATTGTGTTTTATAATAAATTTACATAGTTTTGTTGATTTAATAATTTAATTTAGATTAAAGTTTTCTAATTTTGTTTTCTAATTTAGATTTAATTTAGTTTTTTTCCTCAAGAGGAAATAATACCTAGTGTTATTTCCTCTTGATTATTTCCCTATCCCTATTCTAAGGCCAATTATCATTTCAAGACGTCATTTGTCATAGTTCATCACATTGCTCTTGACCCTAGATGCAATTTTTTTTTAGTAAATTTGAGATATAGGTTTTGTCCTATTTTATACATAAGATACATAATCATGAAAACATTTTCATGTACTAACACCATCCTAATAATTCGCTTCATCATCCTCATCATCGTTGTCACCATCATTAGAACATCATGAGGTTTGTATGAACATCAAAATATTAGACCATCATTTTATTTAGAGAATCACCAGAGGGGATTCACGTTGTTGACCAATATCTTATCACGTTCATTCATAAAGGGGGGTTTTTAAATTTTGAAAAATAAGGTCAATATATTGTAGGTATTGGGGGGGGAGTAGGGTATCGGGGGTTTATAGGTATTGGGGGGTATAAAAAGGGATATCTATAAAAAATTAAGGAATATCGCATAAAAATGAATCTGAGAGTTTTTGTGAGAACTTTCTCAAACAAAAATATTCGACGACGAATTGTTTACTGATGATTATATGCATGTGAACATGATTAATTATTATTGTGCATATTTAAATGAAATCAACCATACTTCAATGCAATAGAAATTCAAGCACATAAATGAACACCCATGTGATAATGGATGTCACCAGACTCTTCTGGTTACATCTCTAGCCTTCTTCAACTGCGAACCAATCCATTAATATGATGAACAAAACATGCTTAAAATATTTTACATCACAAATGGATTTCACATGAAAAATGTCTTTACCAATTTCTCATTGTCTAGATTGCATAACAAGTGCCTCTGAAAATACACACTCTCTTGAAGATCCTTCATCTTTGTTTTAGGACCAAGAATATCGAAGGGAAACACCTGTATCAATACGCAAATACATAGCTACTTCTTCTACACAACATCTATCTCTAAAATTCCACACTCCCCTTCAATCCCTTCACCTTTCTCCTTTGGATGGAGAATGTGAAAAGAGGACACTTGTATCAATGTGCATAGATGGAGAAGATAATCACTTGACCATATATATGAAGGATCTGAGCAAGTTCATACTTGCCTCAACATGTTGCAAAGATCTTATGAAACTCAGACAACTTTACAAACATTTCCAAATAGGCTTTAGGAAAACAATGCCTCTCACAAATAAGTGGCTACAAATCCCATTACATCATGGAAACAATTATTGTCAAATAATAATAACCATGCACAAGTGGTAGACTCTATGGTCCCAAAACCACTACAACATAATGTGCACCATTACAATATTGCTGACAAGGCTCAGGCATAAAACACAATGCCTCTCATCCTCATCATCACTTAAGAGTGGCTAAAAGAACATTTTACAACATGTCAATTGTTGTGGAAAAAATTACAAAAGTGCACTCTTCCACTTGGTAAGGGGCTATGCTTTGTAGGTTGAATCAAGGCCTCAGTACTTAGATCCCCTTTTGGTTTTTGGTTGGTATTCCTCCAAGTGATCTTGCAAGAGATTGTTAGTGTAGTTCACAATCAAACATAAAAAATATTGATAAAAAAAATGAAAGAGATGGGGGGAGAATGCAAACTTCAACAACAACCAAAGATATGCTAAACCACTCTTGTATTTCCCAATGGAATAGTTGTACAATGCCTAGGAGGTTTGGGATTCAAGGGAAGCCAAAAATATCCCTTAGGGAGGCCTTTCTTGTCCAAACTAAATGCTAAGTAGATAGAAGAACAATGGAGAGAAACACTTTCCCTTAAATGGAAGGTTGCAAGGGAGCCTGGGAATGCTTACAATGATAGGAAATGGTGAGATATGAGGAAACTCCAACTCAAATCCAGTAGCATAACCTTACTTTGATTTCTCTCTAAAAAATGCATGCCAATGACTTTCTTTTATAGGCCAAGAAGTGGCCAACAAATAACTAGATCCAAATGTGAACTCTCATCCTTCATGAACCAAATCCGAGGTACCCAATGGGGGATGATCAATGCCACCAAGTGTGTGAGGAGCCGAATTCTGATATTTGGGAAGGACGAATCCTTCAATGCACTGCTAGGAGTGAGTGGTCTCGTCGTTTTGACAGTAGCACGGCTATCGAAATAAAAGTCATGCAGGTGTAGTGTGGGCATTGTTTAGATAACCTGTGCTATAGCATGGGTCAACTGTGTATTACCCACGCTACCCCTTTGTTTTGACTATTCCTTGGCACTTATGGACTCAAGCTTTGTTTTGGATGTGTTGAGGATTGCTGTGATGATATGTATTCTTTACGTTGATGACGCCTTACTGGATGAATCGTTGAAATGTCGCATGTGTGTGATTTTTAGGCGTTAACAACAAAATCAATCACTAAGTCACAATAAATGTTCATGAGTGGTAGACACTATGGTCTTTAAAATATACAAAAACATGTGTGCACATGGACAAGTCACAAGGTCAACTTCAAGCACTATATGGAAGACTCGATGGTCTCCAAATCCACCATTAAAAAAAATATGCATGCCTAGTTCTTTCTAGCCCATATGGAAAACACAATGGTTTCAATAGTTTACATAAAATTATAATGAAAACCCATAATATAAAAGTGCATGACTTATAAAGACATCAAAATCAAAATTTTTACCAAAGTCCTTAATCCATCACCCATGGCATGCTTGGCCTCGTTGATCCTCGACCTCTGAAGGGCTCTACCATGAAGCCCCGTGGCTTCGGTCTTGTGTCCTAATGTCTTTCTTACTAAATGGATCATTGTAACTTTTTATTTAGCTCAATGGAAAGAGCCCTTATATAACACCATGGGGTCCTAACCACCCCCTCATTTCATGGAAACCAAAAGCTATTGTTGGCATAATACCAAACCATAAACATAGTATATAGAGAAACCTTTCACTACCCTTTGTGTAAGGTTGTTCAATAGCCATAACAAATCTTGTTTTAAAATACATGAGGTTTTAACCAACACTTCAAATATGGCGTGCCCAACAATATCATGTCATGTGGTTAAATCATCATATCCAACGTTTACCCGCTGAACATACAACACCATAGCTTATTATGGTCCCATGCCAATGCACACATAGGTAGCATGCCAAACTATGGAATCCACCAACGTCCATTGACTAACGATTAAATATGGAATATACCATGTCAAATATCAACCCCTTATATTTTATTGGTCCACATTCCAACATGGTTTTTGTTGGATTATAAAGATCATACCCCGAATCCCTGGTGTATGGTACCCAAAAACATGAAATATCATGGCATACAATATGGCAAAAGGGGAGGGGGTTCAGGGCATATCCTTAGGCCCCTCTTCTCCTCCAAATAGGAACTTCTCAAACCTTAAATAGAATATTGGTCCATAGGCTATTAAGGAACACCGCTGAGTGGAGTGGTGAAGGTACCGGAGTGTGATGTGGGAGGTCGCAAATTCAATCCTCCTTATCGACCTCCATTACATTTTTGGTAATAGGATGGTGATTTGGCCAATTAGATTTCCACATGGAAGATCCTGGTTGGTCCATGTACATGCCAACTGTGTCATTAACCTGCGACATGTCAATAGTTGATAGGTCCACCACGTATAGTCACCTTCCACTAGGATTCCAACTCAACACTTGCAATATTTCCATGTGGTGCTCAGTGGGGCTTCTGCATCATCGTTGTACATGCCATGTGTCACCCTTCTAGTGGTGCCACGTGGCACCTTTTTTTTCCATTTTCCACTATTTTTCAAAAGCTTCAAAACTTAATATCTTGGTCATCTATAGTCCATTTGAGGTGAAGTAAATGTCACCAAATTATCTCAGCGAGCCCTTTGTGATGGTTAAACTTTCATTAGCATTGAATACTTTTAAATTTGGAGTGATCATGGATCCTCTTGGATAAAAAATAGGTTTTTTTAGTAGGAAATATGTATTGGGAGGGGGGATCAACAAAATAATTTTGGTAGGTACTTATCAATATCTAGTGAAATTAGGCGTATTCTTTAATATCCCATGAATGAAGGTGCTATGGCATAGTTTCATAGAGTAAATACTCCATGGGAAAGACATGTATATACATTTTTTCTTCATTATTTCATACATATCATTCTCTAGAGAAGATATCTTCTCTCCATTATTCACGATTGTCAGAACGATCTGCTAATGCAACACCCTCCCCATGTCATGAGCAGACTCGTATGTAAATTGTATACCTATATATTTTTTTAATTTAATTACATATAGTAGTAACAATTATTGTATACATGTACATGTGTTTAATTATTAATTGTTGTTTGTGTCTAGGCACCCCACTATTCAGGTCGTCTAGTGAGCATCGATGCAGCAACATGGTGGCCAGTTCCTTGAACAATGGTAAACATCCATTGACCCCCTCAGATCATACTGAGGAGGTTCATGATCACACATATACATTAAATTCATATTTATTTATTTTTTAAATTTGTAAAAAACATTATTTGTTTATTTATTGAATTTAAATTTTTTATCGATGTTTTGTACTTTGACTAATACTTTTGTTCAATCTGTTTGCAAGGTATTGATCTTGGTTCTGGTGCTCCTTGGGAGGATTAGATAACAAGGATCACAATTGAGGATATCAAATCACAGTGTGATTTTCTTTGTACCTAGGTAAATTCCATGCACCTTGACTATCCATCAGTATGGTCAATGTTCATGATGATTGATGTAGTAAATGAGCTATTGGACATCTACCAAAAGGAGGGGCCTATAAGTGGCATCTGGAAATCTACTAAATAAATGAGGAGGGACCGAGTATTAGGTCCTGACAACTAGGAGGTGATGTAAAATGCAACAAGGGGAAGGGACATGTTGGGGGCGCTTTGTTTGACATCCCTACTGATCACACTGCTATACATTTGATCTGACTATGTGAGTTCAAATTTGTGGCAATTATGCCTCATATTTATGATAGGTTTATTGGAATGTCGGGAATTCCCCCCCCACCATGAGAAGGTCTCATTATACTTTTTTAAACATATTTACATAGAGTTCGTTTACAAATGCATGCAGATTACACAAGTATGTCACCACCTTCATATGGAATCGAGAGATGATGCAATTATCAGTGTTCAAGGGCTCTTAGAGACCCTACTACTACACCACCCCCCTCCTTAATTTATTTTTGTCCCTAATCGGACTCTTCTATGAGCCGAGCATTTAGGTGAGTCATCGTAGCTTGGATAGAGACATGTTATTTGGTGGTGGGTGTCATGTGCACTACATTGTGTCATGCTACCATTTCCATGCATGAGGAGAGGTGTAGACCACCCCCTAGACCTATAGAGTCTGATTTACCATGGATGGACGACTTGGATTTTTGGTTCCTTGACTATGAGTCTCTAGTGTCATAAGCTATACATGCCCGAGACTCATACTTTCACCTGTATGAGAGATCCATGCTATCATTGACACAACATGTATATATTTTTGTACTTAATTCTCTTATTATGATACGTCATTCAATAATCATCTTTAATATATGTAATGTATCTAAAAGAATCAATTCAGTAGCATTGATTTGTTTTTTTTTGCTCCATGCAGAGGACCTACTTTATGGATTCGCTCCATTCCACTTGTTCGTTGCTTGGAAGGGAAACCATTTCCCCCGATGATGTCCCCATGGTACATATTCTAGTTCCTTCATCCTAACCCTGTAAGATACATACATGTGTGTAATTGCAATTATTTTTTCGTAACAATTTCCTTGTCCTATGCTCAAATTGTAAGAGGAAAGGGGATCATAGAGGAACGAGAGATGTTGCAGCCTCCTTTAGGGTTCAATCATCAACCATTACTGAATGAGGTACCATAACTTATGTTTCAATGACATATAAAATTCAAGTTGATGTTTAATTTATAATTTTAATTTATTATTCTTTTACAGATTATATGCATGATGTCACCATATTCAGGCTCATGTACAATTGGGAATTGATGCTCCAGTGATGTTCATAGATGAGTGGGAAAGGTTGATTCAGGATTGTCTTGGTGAGGGCTCATTGACTCAATATTTTCTTGGAGATGCCACACAGGATGATTTGGAAAATATCACCATGGAATGAAATCCATGCTAGTTGATCCATCCACTTAAAATTTTATAAATATGTCTTCTTATATATTTAAGTATATTATTTAAATCTAGAACTAACTTACAAAGTTCAAAATTTTAATTTTTGTAGTTTCAGTCTTTAGACACCATTTTCTATCACATGTCATCCCCACACTAGGGGCATGGTGCAGGAGGTAATGGCGGTGGGAATTACCACATAGCCCATCAAGGGCATGGCCCCCATATTGGATGACACTTGTTCATGTTGTGCACTATTTTTATTGTTATATGTCCACATATACACTATTACTTTTTTATAAAATTGATGAATTATTTTGTATCATTTTTCTTCATGGCTATATGATGTCTTAAGTTTATGTCGACATGAGTTATTTATCTTATTTTTATGTTTATGTGGATGTTTGTACAATTTATTTATCTTTGTTAAGTATGTTTATGTTTATGCAGATGTGTATGTTAAATTTATATTACACAATGTTTATTAATATTTTCTACATCATCATTTGTCACAAACAATTTATATCCAATGTCACTATGAAATAATGAATAATACCACATGACTAGTGCCATTTAAATGCATAACCCAATAAACATTTCCATTATAATAGATAAACTTACCTTTAGGTTGAATAAAGAACACATCATTCATCAAATTTCTAGTCCATACATTTTATTTCGAATCATAAATATCAATCACAATTGTAATCTTCACTCATGGATCATGTTTGATTTTATTTTAACCCAGTATCACTGCATATTGTCTCCTTGAAAGATCATAATCCATTGCAATGAAATCCAATTTATGGATATGGCGGCGATAAGGGAGGGGTCTCCATGCCCTAGTCCTTCGATTGCTAATGAAAAGCTCCAATTTGTCTTCTCTTGTATGATAGAAACATATACTCTCGCAAGAATCCATGATGACAAGGTTATCAATGAAATGAGCTCTATAAACCTTCATGTATAAACTATTTCTACCTAAGTATTCTATAACCCAATATTCCACATTACTTTGTGTATACCATTTCATATAAACTAAGAACACAAGGATGGAGTACAATTACAAATTTGAATCAAATTTTCGCAAGGAATATCAGGTTAATAGAAAATAGTTCCATTCCTTGGAGACCACCCTCATTTTGGAAAGAACCCACATGGGCATTCTAGCTAAAATCATGAAACTACCTAGATATTTTGCTCTAAATTAACTCCTTGGATAAAAAGTGCTTCTCATAATCTAATTTTTCTCCTTAGACATACAACGCTCTTTAGACAGTCACTGGGTGATTGGATTGGAGTGAAATGGTTGAATGGTTTGATATTGATTAGATGTGTGTGTGTGTGTGTTTAGTGCATAGCCATCCAACATATCATTTGATTTGATTTCGTTTATTTTTTAAGACAACATTTATTTTTATTTTATTTTTGGTCACATTGTGTGACGTTACAACATCTCCCCCATACTAGGTTGTAGAGCACCTCTTGGTGCAATAAAAGCATTGTTTACAGGTCAGTGGTTTACATAAACTCAACTATGCCAAGGACCATGTTGGACATTCCAGAAAGGACTTACCCATTTCCTATGTGTGGGGAACCTTTGTCAATGAAAAAAAAAAAAAGGTTACTGGTTTAGGATGACAAGCTTGAATTGGTCAAGGTCTATTCTATTAAAGAATTAGGGATTAGTATTACACTCGATTACAAATATACGGACATAAAAATAATGTCTATGTTATGTTATTGTTTTTAATGACCTTAAACAATTTTTTTGACATTTGGATATGTCAAAGGAGATTGAAAGGGCATGCAAGTCTCCTGTTAAAAAATATCATAAATAATGTTAAGGGCTAACGCAAGTTAATTATTTCCTCTCATGATCTATTAGTTGAACTGGAAATCTAGGAAAATACAATCTATTAACTAGGAGGAATAATTCAAGGTGAATGGGGAATTCATTAGAATATAGTGTAAAAACATGAAACACATGAAATTGAATTAGATTATGTTATATATAACTTTTATTTATGGAAAATGTGTATAACTCATTACATGTTCTTCTAAAAGTGATATTTTCATTTTCCTCTAAAATATAATGCATAGGTTTGAGTTAAGATGTTAGTTTAGTATCTAATAATGGATTTCCTTGAAACAAATTTGCATGGGTGTAGATAACAATCAACTCTAATGTGCAATTTTTTGTTCATTTTTTTATGTTAAATCTATATTTTTTAGTGTGTAGAACTCTTATATGTACTTGTGTACCATATAATGTGTTATCCAAATGGTTAAGGAAATAAAATGTATTAATATAAACAAAATACCTCTGTATTATAGGATTATGATATATATATAAGTAAAAAACTTAAAACTATTTATCTATTGATCTAGCTAGCTAGCTATGTGTGCGTGTGTGTGTGGACTATGTCTAGACAAAGATAATATTTGGGACCTAGAAAAATTGAGTGTGTTTTTCTTTATGCACCACAAACAACCAATTTTTTCACTCTGGAGCTAAAACCAAAGAATCCAAGTCATCGAACATGTAGAGAAAAGGAGAAAATCTTGTCTTTTTTTGAATTAGCATGAACATGGACATATTATTTTTATCTAAAATAATAACCATGTAAAAATTCCTCACCCTAACATGTTTTGGACAAAAACCTTTATGACTAAACCCTTATTTAATGGAATATGATGTACTTCCCTCTCTTGACCATAATCAATCTCCCTAGAGCCATCCAAGACCCATCCCCTTTGTGAACAAGTACCTAATGGTGCCTAGAATACCACTACGAATTAAAAGACCACATACAAAGGGCATTTGTTCTGATTGGATGCCTTATTAATAAAACTTGAGGCCCAAAAGGTTAATTTTCCTATATAAGACCCATTTTTTCCTTTTTAGCCATGATCTAGGCCCATAGACTCATCACAACTACCCAAAAACAATTAATGGATTAAACATATCCCACTTAGAGGCCAAAGATTCCATAGAAAGGTTCTATGTGTTGTTTTAATGCATACTTAACCATGCTTGATCCTAAGAAGCTTTGTTAAATTCCCAAGGTCCTTCCCTAATCATTGTGTTCTCATATTAGGGTGCTAAGGTTGATCCTCTACGTTTCCTTCTAATTTTTATTTTTGTAAATTAATCCATGGTCTCAAGGATCAAGGTCCATGTGTGGGCCCCTGAGCCACCACATTTTTCATCAATGCACACTAGCCCCTCGTACCTCTTAAACAGTATCCCCCTAACTTTTGGGATCCCATGAAAATAGACTCTTAAAATCCTTTACTAGTAGTACCTCGAGCACAAATTTTCCCATTCTCGTAATGAACTTATCTGACACTTATCCATCCCCACACACTTAGCCTTGAAACATCATGCTTCGTAAGCCCCATTATATAATAACTTCTGCCACCCCTTACACACTACACCCCTAACACATAAGGTCCTATAAATGGAAGTAGTGACTACTAAAACAACTTAACCCTAATCATTATAATCATGAGCATATATTGTCCCATAACTTCAATGAACCCATCATACATAGGACTCAATTTTATCTTATGCTACACTAGGGAATCTTTGGACTAAAGGTTCTAAAATATGGTGCTTGTTTCAAGTTTTGCAACAGGTCCAGGATAGTTCTTGGAGTCAATGTACATCCCAAGATCAAAATATAGGGTCTAAATACATTAAATGGTCTATATGGATCATGGTTAATGCATAGTACCGTGATCGTACCCCATAGAAACACATAATCCATATATAGGGAATCTTTAGTCTATAATTGACATATGGTTATCAGTTTTTGGATTAGTGCATCTAGGATAGTCCTTGGGGCCCATGTAATGGCTCAATGTAACAATTTGTGGTATTATAATGAAGAAAGCCCTATCAAGGGATTAGGTGGCATATATGGGCTCCCTATCCATCAAATGGGAATTTGATAGGGAATCCATGTCCCATGAGTTTAATGGTGGCTATATCAATGTAAGGTGCATTTGGTATGGTTCTTGTAAATTAATCCATGGTCTTGAGGATCAATGACCATGTGCGGGCCCCTTGATCATCACATTATTCCCTAATAAATACAAACCCCTCCCACCCTTTACATAGTATCCCTCTAACCCTTAGGATCTCAAAAATGGAAATAGAATCCTACAACCCTTTAATAGTATGACCTCAAGCATACATTGCCCCATTATCACAATGAACTTCTAGCACACTTATCCACTCCCAAAAATTTATCTTTAACACATCATGGTTCACGAACACGCTATGCCCCATTATACAATAATTTATCCCTCCCCTTACACACTACAATCTTAACCCATAAGACCCTAGAAATGGAAGTATATTGCTAGAAAAATTAACCTTTAGTCATTATGATCTTAATAACTAATTATCCCATGACCATAATGAACCTCTCACACATAGGACTCACTTTTAGCTTCCTTTACACTAGGGAATATTTGGACTAAAGGTTCTAAGATATGTTGGTAATTTCAAGTTTTATAACACCAAGGATGGTTCTTGGAGCCGATGTATGGATGAAAATAAAAATACAAGATCTAATTCCATATAATTGGTCTCTGGGCTCATGTCTCATGCATGGTAGCCCAAAGAAACAAACAATTCCCACATAGGGAACCTTTAGTCTATGAGTGAGGCATGGCCATAATTTTTGGGATTAGTGCATCAAGGATGGTCCTTGGGCCCCATGTAATGGTTCAAGGTCACACTTTATTGTATTATAACACAAAATGTTATCTCAAATGATCACACCCCATGTATTGAATCACTAGCCATCATGTAGGCATTTAATAGGGAATACATGCTAATGAATTCAACGTTGTGGCTATTTCAAGGTTAGGTGTAGTTGGGATGGTTCTTGTAAATTAAGTCATGGTCTTAAGGATCGAGAGCCATGTGTGCCCCCCGCCCAAAAAAAAACAAAATACCACAATATGCCTCAATGCACATTGACCCCTTCCACTCCTTACACAACATCCCCTAACCCCTAAGATCCCAAGCATGAAAATATACCTCTAAAACAATTTATTTGTACAACCTCAAGCACAAATTTTCCCATTATCCCATCTTGACTGTTGATTATTTATTCCTTCAATATTTTTCTTTCCAATGTTGAGTGGTTTCCTTATCAATTTTTTGCTCTTTCATTAAAAGATGGGTGAATTTCGTTATGCTTAAGAGTATAGTTGAATTTGTCATAACTCAAACAATATCCTCTTCCTATCAATTGTTAACAATGACATTTTTTTGATGTGTTTGCAAGAGCTTGATCAAGCCCCTTAACACACCAACTATCGAGTGGTTACGATCTTTACAAGAGCTAGATCTAGCTCTTTGATATGGTTAATCAAGACACTCGATCAAGAGCAATAAATCTTAATCAAGCAATCTGTCAATTAGTAGAAACCCTCAATCGAGCGTTGCCTTAACCCTCGATCAAGCTATCTCAAAAATCATGAAATCAACTTGATCAAGAATTTTTAAGTTCTTGATTTCCAATAATCCAAGCCCCTTGTCACCGAAGTTTCTACATTGTAACTTTCAGAGGGTGAAACACTTTGATATCTTTCATCTTAAGTGGTGGAGTTAATTCCAATGGATTTCTTGATGATTTTTCTATCAAACAACATATCATTTTCACACATTCGATTTCATATTATATTTTTTATTTAATTTCTTTTAAAACTTATACTTAAAAGCAATTCCTTCAGAGAAAAATCAATAATATAAAAACTTCATAATCAAAACATTATGAAAAATATGTGATATTGCTATGGATATTTGCTCTTCAAAAAGGTGCTTTCAGTTTTTCAATTTATGTAAATAGTTGAAAAAAGGTTAATGGGAACACAAATGTGTGTAAAATGAGATTTACAAAAAATGGACCTCTTCCTCTCCAACATTCATAATTCAAATTGAAGACCTTTTCGTTTTGTGAATCCACTCCCCATGAAACCCATTTTATAAATTTTAATAATGTAGGAAAGTAGAGTTATTGCCACTAAATTACCTTTGAGAGATTCAAATTGTAGTATTATGCTTATATTTGTTGAGGTATCATAATAGGATTAAGGGTTTCAAGTTCATGTCTCTCCCCAACCTCTAGAGTCCTTGTAGTAATGGATTCTCTTTTAAAACTAGGCAAGATTGTCCTCAAGTAACCACAACACATTTTGATTCACTGAAGTATCACACCTCTCAATCTCATCAATTGTAGGTAGTTGCAAACATGGTTGACCGTTCCCAATGTACATGACTATGGAAGAAAGGTGGAATAAGAAGCTCCCCATATTGAACTACATTTTTAGTCCCTTCTAGGAAGAGACTATATGTTCCGCTCTATTGTATCAATATGTAGGGTTACATAAAACAACCATATAAATGGTTAAAGTCGATACAAAATAAATATTTATTAGTTTTTTTATATAAATATTTTTCATATGTGTTATCATCTTATTGGAGAATATAGTCTGATTTGACCAATTTTATCATTGTCAAGGATTAGTGAAAAAGAAAATTCTTCTACCTTATTTACAAACCTTACATGCCAGCAATTTGCTATCTCTTTCTGTGCAAGTCATTTGGCAGTCAGTGGTGGTGTCCTCTGTTGATGTATATGTAACTTCGGAATGTATTTCATCAGTATATTATATGTATATTTATTGTACCCTTATAAGAGATGTGTTATTCCTCTATAAGGAAGTGTCGTCATGTGGATTGACAAGTGTCGCAAGTGTGTGTACTTGCCAATGGGTTATTAGACCACCTTATGGGGTCGGCCCTAATTAATATATAATATAATGTGGATGTACTAAAGTAGACAAGTCGGCCCCAGTAGGTCACTGGGCAAAAAGGTGAGTATAAATAGAGATAGGAGATCTCTATTTTACTCATTCGGAAAAGCATCTATCTCTCTCTCTGGAAAGTGGCACACTAGTGAGGAGGAGGAGGATCATCTGCTAGGAGACTATCTCTGTATTATTTGGTTGTATTTTGGTTGAGCCATTGCTCTCTCTATCTCTGAGGAAGTTTGTGGGGTTTTTCACCTTAGGGTTTTCCCCACGGAAACTCTGTGTCTCTTGTCTCTATGCTTTTGATTCTTGTGATGCTTGTGATGCTTGTCATATTATGATTGTCATGCATTGATATACTGTAGATGTTATTCTCTCAGCAAAGATCCTATAGTATTGTGATTTAATACTGAAAATTTAACATGGTATCAGAGCCTAACTGAGAAGAAGACATTTTGCAGTGACGGAAGCTTGTATTCCTTGTTTATTGGGTTTCTCTCCACAGATTTTTGAAATTCAGTATAGTAGATTGGATCTACTCATCAAGGCGCATCTTTCTGTCCAATCAGATTTCAGTTCTGAGCATTTTCAGTTTTGGCCCTAAAAATTAGGGTTTCCACAAAAATAGGAATTTCTGGAAACTGAAGGTACAGCTGGAAGCTCCTTACAAAAATCGAAGGTTTGAGCTTTGGATCGAGATTTTTGGTTGGGTAGATCTCTGGGAAACTCAAACCCTAATTCAGGGCTCTCCCCAGTGAACCCGGGAGGACAAAAAGGCAATTCTGAAGGGCAAGACTTTGCTGATCTCAAAATCTGAATGTACTAGGCTGATCAGCTCTCCAAGGTGCATCTTTCTATCCTTTCGGAATTTTGAAATTCACATTTTGAAATTTTTAGGGTTTCTCTGACAAACCCTAATCCGGGACCAGATCCAGTTTTCAGCACTTCAAGTGGTAAGTTCTAAATCTTTTCTATTTCCATTTGAAGTACTCTTAAAGATGTCTCTTCACACCAAGCTTGAGGATAAGCTTGAAGGGGCTGATAACTTCCGAGCCTGGAAGTATAGGATTGGGCTAATCCTAGAAGAGAATGAGTTGGACTCATATGTGAAAGAAGACATCCCTATCCCAGAGGATGAAGAGGCCAAGGCATTACACAAGAAGAACTTGGTCAAGGCAAAGAGAATCATTGCTGATTCTATCAAAGACCATCTCATACCCCATGTGTCTTCTCTCAAGACACCCAAAGAGATGTTTGAATCCTTGACCAAGCTATTTGAAGGAAAGAACATAAATCGGAAGATGACCCTGCGGAACCAATTGAAAGCAGTAAAGTTTCAGAATGGAGAAACCATTCAATCTTACTTTTCAAGGGTCTCCCAGATCAAGGAACAACTAGAAGCAGTGGATGAAATGGTGGAGAATGGTGAAGTGGTGATGACCACTCTGAATGGCCTACCCAGGTCATGGGATTCCTTCATTCAAGGAATTTGTGCAAGAAAGAAGTTGATCTCCTTCAGTAGACTTCGGGAAGAATGCTCTCAAGAAGAAGCTAGACTTATAGCTCGTGAAGAAAAGATGGGAGGTGAAGATCAAGCTCTTGCAGCTCACACCAAAAGAGGTAAATCCAAGAAGGAATCATCTCATAATAGAAGTTCCTCTCACCACCATTATCATAAAGATAAGAAAGATCTCAGATGCTTCACTTGCAATGAGAAGGGACACTTTGCTTTAGATTGTCCCAAGAAGAAGAAAGACAACAACAACAACTTCAGCAAAAAGAAAAAGAATAACAAAAGAAGATATCATGCTCATGCTGCCGAAGATGATGAACCTCCAAAGGAAAAAAAAGGCTAGGGCAGAAAGTAGTAGTGATGATGACTCATCAAGTGAAGAAGAGTATGTTCTGATCTCTGCACTCACAGGCACAATCTCCCATGGTTGTAATGATTGGTTGATTGATAGTGGGGCCTCCAAACACATGATTGGGTTCAAGGAAAATTTTGTGAACCTTTCTGAACATGAATCACCCCATAAAGTGAAACTTGGGGATGATTATCAATACCCAATCAAAGGAAGTGGTGAAGCCTCCTACAACCTAGATTCTGGAAAATCATTGAAGATGAAGGAAGTACTTTATGTACCTGGGCTCAAGAAGAACTTACTCTCCATTTCTGCATTGGATGCAAAAGGTATGAGGGTTGCATTTTTGGATGGCCAAGTCCTAATGTGGCCAAAGGGAAAGACCATAAATGATGCAGTAGTGATTGGAAAGCAAGAGGGAGGTTTGTACAATTTGAAGGGACAACCTGAACATGCCATGGTGACATAAATACAAAGATTAATCCATAGTCATGGATCACATAGAGGTATGTATAATTTGTTTTTGCAAAAGTTAACTAATGAGTTATGTAGGTCATTGAAGAGAACAAGAACACATTGCTAGACATAACTAGCAAATATGGTGACCAGGTATGTGTTTCTTATATCATAGGATCTATCATATAAGTATGCATGGCATGATTGATGATGATTGTTCATAAAGTCATAAGTTTGAATAATCATGGGCATATGCATGTTATGTGTCTTACCTTAATTAATAATATGACTAACCAGAAGAGTCATAGGTTTGAGTAATTACAGGTTTAGACATGTTATGTTTCTTATGATATGACTAACCATAAGAGTCCTATATAAATCTTGAATGCGAATGCTTATTATTTCTGTTTGAAATGATCATGACTATACATACTTGAGATTATTGTGTTTTAATGAATGTATGATTTTGTATGAGATCACAAGGATAACACAATCATGATACTAGGAAGCATGCATAGGGACCAAGGATGAATATGAGTTCAAGAACAGGTAATCCAGGAAGCAAAGATCAAGAGGGAGCACACTCTAGTGGTTTCTGCAAGGGTGCAGATATTCAGAGGGAGTTGTCCATCTCTCTACATTCCACAACAAGAAGGTGTAGAAGGACTCCAGCAGCTCCTGCAAGGAAGAAGAGACTCAGAGGGAGTCCACCCAACAAACAAACAAAGATAAGTATTTTAATTTTCTTGCATATTTGTTTGCTTAAATAAAATTGTTCAATGATGTATATGCTCATGTTCCTAGACTTATTGTGCATATTAGAATGATTGAATTAATGAACAGTATACTACTAATATGCATGTGTTGGGTAAGTGGCCTATGGCACTGTACAACATTCCATTGCTACTTATCTAGAATGAAACCTCTTTGCTGACATGTTGGGAGTTGTGCACACTCTTAACAATGTTCTGGTAGAGATTGGAAGGCATCTAGAAAGTTACGGGATATGGATAAATGTTGTATTGAAGCATTGGCTAAGATAATTGCATGACTGTATGACATATCTATTTATGTGTAAGAATTTGTTCTGAAAACTATGAGATGTTTTCTAATCATGCAATTTAACTTGTTGTGTAGGAAAGATCGTATGCCATCTCCTACAAAAGAAGAACTACAACATTTGTTCAGCAACAAATTTATTTATTGAAGATATTGAAGTTCCCAGGATCGGGGATGAAGAAATGGAATGCCATGATCCGTCGATCATGAAGAATGATGTTTGGGATACGATCCCAAGAGCTAAAGGGAAGTCTGTTGTGACTTCCAAAATAGAACTTTCAGATCAAGCATGTTGCAGATGGCAGCATAGAGAAATATATAAGTGATGAAATAGAAGATACACCAGATGGATTCAAGACAGCTTTCTTGAATGGTGTAGTTGAAGAAGAAGCAGCCACTTGGTTCTGAGACACATGATAGGAAATCATATATGTGCAGAACTTGGTATGGTCAAGATAGATTGATTGTCGACACGCAGCGGAAGCTTACTACCGAGTTCAAGATGAAGAACTTGGGGATGATGCACTATTCGTTTTTGGCATGGAGGTGTGGCAGAGTGCAGAAGGAATCTTCCTTGGACAAGGGAAGTATGCAGTAGAGATCCTGAAGAGGTTCGGGATGATGGATTGCAAGGCCATGGCCACACCTATGGCATCAAATCTGAAGCTTCTATGTGATGCTTCATCTGAGCCGATTGATGTCTCTATGTATCGTCAGATGATTGGGTCCTTGATGTACCTGACGAACACGAGACCAGACATTTTCTTTGCTGTGAACACATTGAGCCAGTTCCTGACAGATCCGAGGAGTGTTCACCTGGTTGCTGTAAAGCATGTTCTGAGGTACCTGAAGGGTACAGTGGATTATGGGATCAGATATGAGGCGAATCAAAAGTTTAACCTGCAGGGTTATGTTGATTCAGATTGGGATGGCAGTGCTGCAGACAGGAAGAGCACATCTGGGTGTTGCTTCAGTATGGGATCATGTGTGATCTCTTGGTTTAGCAGGAAGCAGTCCTGTGTAGCACTGAGTACAGCTGAAGCAGAGTATGTTGCAGCCTGTTCAGCTAGTTGTGAGGCAGTATGGCTACGGAAGCTACTGTCTGAGTTATTTGATCTCCCGTTGGAGGCTACTGGTATCTTCTGTGATAACCAGAGTTGTGTGAAGCTGTCCGAGAACCCAGTGTTTCATGACAGGTCGAAACACATAGAGATCAAATATCACTATATCAGTGATATGGTGCAGAGAGGAGCTGTGAAGCTCCTATATGTTGCGACGGACGAGCATATTGCAGATGTGCTGACGAAGCCACTAGCCAGGGTGAAGTTCGAGTACTTCAGAGAGAGGCTTGGCGTTCTTCAGATCGAGGACACTTTGAGGAAGAAGTGATGGACACATTTGCTGAAGGCATTCCAAGCATGTTGGAAGGAGGATCCTTCACATGGCTGTGGATGTAAGCGCTGGATGATGAGCATCAGGATGATGTTCTAGTTTCTGCTTGATATGATCAGTTGGATCATTTTTTATATATGTATGTACGCATCATGTGGATGCTGGATATGATCAGTTGGATCATTTTATGTATGTATGTATGCATCATGTTGGATGCTTGGACCATGTATCTGTATATGTATCAGGTGGATACATTGTATGATCAGGTGGATCATGTATGGTGATATGTATCATGTATTTGTATTTGTATCAGGTGGATACATTGATGATCAGGAGGATCATGTATGATGATATGTATCAGGTAGATACTTGGTATGCATCAGGTAGATGCATTGATGATCAGGAGGATCATGTATGATGATATGTATCATGTATTTGTATCAGTTGGATACATTGATGATCAGGAGGATCATGTATGATACTTGGTATGCATCAGGAAGATGCATTGATGATCAGGTGGATCATGCAGCAGGATGTTGCAGTGATGATCAGGACGATCATAGATGACGAGCTTCAGGATGTTGCTCCAGATGACATGCAACAGGATGTTGCAGTGATGATCAGGATGATCATAGATGACGAGCTTCAGGATGTTGCTCCAGATGACATGCAGCAGGATGTTGCAGTGATGATCAGGACGATCATAGATGACGAGCTTTAGGATGTTGCTCCAGATGACATGCAGCAGGACGTTGCAGTGATGATGATCAGGATGATCATGGATACATCAGGATGATGTATGGTGAGTATCAGGTTGATACTCTGTGGCCATGGATCAGGTTGTGCAGATGAGCATGTAATTCGTTGCCCTGGGAGATTTGCAGATGGTCTTGCGAGGTTTTGCCTATGGCATGTAATTCGTTGCCCTGGGACATCTGGCAAATGCTCTTTCGAGGTTTTGCTCTGGGAGGACAAGTAATTCGTTGCCATGGGAGATTTGTAGATAGTCTTGCGAGGTTTTGCCTATGGCATGTAATTCGTTGCCCTGGGATATCTGGCAGATGCTCTTGCGAGGTTTTGTCCTATGGCATGTAATCCGTTTCCCTGGGAGATCCGATAGGTTGGGCTGTGTGCCCGTAATAAGTCCTGGGATGCTCTTGCGAGGTTTTGCCATGACCACATGTAATTCGTTGCCCTGGGAGATCCTATAGGTAGAGCAGTATGCTCGTAACAGCCTGGGATGCTCTTGCGAGGTTTTGTGGTGAGGTCACATGTAATTCGTTGCCCTGGGAGATCCTATAGGTAGAGCAGTATGCTCGTAACAGCCTGGGATGCTCTTGCGAGGTTTTGTGACGCACGTAAAAGTCCTGAGAATTCCACAGTATGGCCAGTGATGACGAAGACCTACAGGTGGTGGGCCTACATCCAGTATGAAAAAGGACTGGCTCTGTAGAACTTCCTATGACGAGTAGAGACAGAGATTGGATGAGATAGCAGCAGCAGTGACGATGATGATGACGATGCATCGATGATGATGATCCAGAGAAGAAGACTTGTCTAGCAGATCTGTGTCGAGAAATACCTTCCTAGTTAAGAGGGAGTGTTGATGTATATGTAACTTCGGAATGTATTTCATCAGTATATTATATGTATATTTATTGTACCCTTATAAGAGATGTGTTATTCCTCTATAAGGAAGTGTCGTCATGTGGATTGACAAGTGTCGCAAGTGTGTGTACTTGCCAATGGGTTATTAGACCACCTTATGGGGTCGGCCCTAATTAATATATAATATAATGTGGATGTACTAAAGTAGACAAGTCGGCCCCAGTAGGTCACTGGGCAAAAAGGTGAGTATAAATAGAGATAGGAGATCTCTATTTTACTCATTCGGAAAAGCATCTATCTCTCTCTCTGGAAAGTGGCGCACTAGTGAGGAGGAGGAGGATCATCTGCTAGGAGACTATCTCTGTATTATTTGGTTGTATTTTGGTTGAGCCATTGCTCTCTCTATCTCTGAGGAAGTTTGTGGGGTTTTTCACCTTAGGGTTTTCCCCACGGAAACTCTGTGTCTCTTGTCTCTATGCTTTTGATTCTTGTGATGCTTGTGATGCTTGTCATATTATGATTGTCATGCATTGATATACTGTAGATGTTATTCTCTCAGCAAAGATCCTATAGTATTGTGATTTAATACTGAAAATTTAACATCCTCTATTGCTGAATTTCATAAAATAGTTTACACCTGTCCAAAGCATTGCAATCCATTGTCCACTTTTAAAAATGAGATAACACCTGTCCTTGATACTGTGTTTTTTCTACATTTTGCGGGAATAGTATGAAAACAAAAAGAGGCATACTATTAAAAAGAAGGCTCCTAACAAAAGCAGTACCTACAATAGCAACTCCACCTCGATCTCCAGTTCGAGTTCTAGACCTTGTTGATTTTATAGGTTTGGAAAATGCACTTGTCCTTGTATACCATCCAACAACATACTCTGGGTGAGTAATTTCCATTTCAATTTGTAAATAACAAACTAAAAGAATTAGCTTCTTTATTTCTATGATATTTAAATTTTCTGTTAGATTTAGGAGCTTATTAAAGCAACATGTAATTTTTGGTTAACTTCTGGTTAACACTTTGTGCTGACGTCCAAAGATGTAAAACCTGTAGGTCCAAAGAGGTAAAAACTATCGTTTATGTGCAGTAATTTGCGGTGTCACTCTCAACAATTTGATACTCCAAATGAAGTTGGAACTGCCTATGTTTCTGTTGTAAAAGCCATAAGGAAAAGTCTCCTACACGGAAATTCTGAACCGTGTATCTTCTCAATAAACTGAGTGCAATTATGAACCGTGTATTTGCTCAATAGACTAGTCCTCAGTTTTTCCATATCTAGAATCCTAGTTGAATGTGCTTGTATAATATCTGTAACAAATATTTTTTATACCTATACATCTTAGGGTAGATTTATTCACCATGAAGTTACATAAACTATGACATTGGGTTGTCGGCATTTACATTTATATTTATGAATTTATATTAAACTTTTCTAGTTAATTTCAAAGCCAAGACTAATCAGTTGGATTACTGCATCGCTGACCCTAGGTTTAACACTGTTTAAAATATCCCTTTCGTTAGTGATTCGAGTCAGGAATACACTAGTATTGGTGTGGGGTTGTTAAAGGATTAATCTCTTATGGGTATGTTCCCTCTATCCTCACCAGTGTTTTATCTTGACTCATCCCTGATTGCTGCACTTGCAGTAGTGAATGTGGATTTGTCTATGACAACTGAAGTTCATATTGGTTGAATTTTTCTATTGCATCTCTATAAGCTTCTATTTTTCGGTGTTTATAGCAGTGCTCTTAATGTTCTCTCTTGTTTTATGGTGATTTTAATCTGCAAATATAGCAAAACATGGTTCTCGTTTACCTTTAAATTTTCTCAAAAATATTTCAGTTGGGAAGTAGGGTCCAATATTTATAAGGTAAAAGTCTTAAAGGTATTCGAAGGTCAATCTTTCATTAGTTAGAAGTGGTAGGTTAGGTTTTATGATATTTGTTAGATTGTTATTGTCGGGGAAAAACTGACTACTTTGCATGATTTCAACTAGTTGTGTGAGCATGCTAATATTCATCCAAAAAATTCAAGGTAAGTCTCATCCATTACATTTTTTTTTCTCTGTTTAAATGTTTTGGAAATATTTTTACACATTCTTTCTCTAATTGCATTCAGAAACCTTAGAATTTGTGGAAACTATACAAAATTTAACATATTTATTTATTATTAATAAAAAATTATGGTATAAGATAATGAGTTTTTTTGTTGCATGTGTTTTCATGTGCTACAATATGGGTTTCATCCAGTTCTTTACTTGGTAACCAATACCAATACTATGGAGATTTTGCATTTTTTTTTGCATTGGTGTTCTACTCCCTTAGGCAGTGTTTGAAATTGACGATTCTATGTACCAGCGTTTTGTTTATTCGACAAATATGGTCATCTTTGATATCTTAAATCTGTTTGCATAAAGAAACTATGATATTCAATTGTCTCTTTCAACAAGCGTTTTTTCTTGAAATCCACCCTGGTTTTTGTTGGGATAGAAATTTCTAGATATATGCCAAGAATTATTACAAGAGTATTGTGTCCTACACACTTGTTTTTTTTCATTTGCTTCTTTGGCGGTTTGATTATGAAAAATTCAAAAGCTAAGGGCCAATGGAGGTCTGATTATGAAGAATTCAAAATCTAAGGGCCAAAGGAATTTAAAGAAAATTCAAAGAATGTAAATTGTTTCATAGCTTCATCTCATGCCCGAGATGTCATCCTTACGAATGGTTTCAAGTTTAATTTATTTTCAGAGTTCATTGGTTTTGAAATCAATAATTAATAATTTGTATATATTAATAAAATCACAACGAATGTTTAATTACACTCATCCTATTTTGAAAATAAATTTATCACAGACTTCATGTATTTAAATTCTTAAAATATACACGTGCAACAATATTATATAACTGCACCAGTTATTTTTTATTCTTTTCATTCATGTTTCTTTGTAACATCTTTTTATTTTTTGACAATATATTATTTTTTTTATTCTCTTCATTCATGTTTTGTTGTAACATTTTTTCATGTATCTAATTTTTTACAATATACTATTGCACTGTGTGAATTCTGTCTTTACAATATACTATTGCACATTGTGTGAATTTTGTGTATTAGATTTTTTTATTATTTTAATTCAAGTATGTCATTTTTTAATAAGTTCAAAATTCTTTATATGTAAGGCATGTTGGTTATCTATCTTAACTTTTTATGTATGGTATTCCTGAGATGATTTCAATTGATGCATCTCCCAATTATTCCAGGAAGTTGCTTTGAAAATTACAACACAATTCCTAACTGCAGTTGTTAAGCCAAGCCTCAACAACAAGCCTCAACATATAAATAATTTGGGGAAGTACCACAATAGGTTTTTAATTATTTGATATCCGAAATTTTGAGATAAGAATAATATTTGATACAAAACTTGTCATGTAACTGGTTTTCCTATGTAAAACCTTTGGTTTTGCTATGTAAAACCTTCAGGTTGAATCTTAAAGTTAAATTTTTTTAAACACTCACTGTATATCTTGATTTTAATAATAATATATATACTTTTCTTACTTCAAAAAAATGGATTATTTTAACCAAAAAAAACATTAATTGGAGTGGGTAATGCATTCTTTGAGTCTGTATTCATTATTTTATCACGTGAAGAGTCCATCCCATTGTATATTTTGCACAAGCAAATATATAAAATGTAAACTGAAAATATTGAAAATATTAAACCATGGAGTCCATTAAATTTTACAAAAACCTTTAGGGTTTTAACTTTCACTCTCGGTTTCGATTGTTTGGATTTGATGGAAACTAGTAAGTAGATTGATTTTTAATTCTATGTATTTTTGGATAGAATTTTAATATTTTTTTACAATTAATCATTATGTTTTTTAATACAAAATTTAATCTTATTTAAAAACTTATGTAACAGTGAAATTTTAAGTTTTTAGTATCACTTACTAAGAGTTAAATTTCTAAATTTATGAACCAGTAATGCTCTCTACTCAAATTTACTCAACCATATAGGAATTCTACACCCCAACTTTTCACAAAAGTGTAGAATTCAAAACCTTGCTAGTGCATTTGCGAGAATTTAATTATTTTTAAATTATTACACTTATAAAAATACATAATACCTAAATTCAAAATACATTTTGAATACTGGAAATACTAAGTCTGGAAAATAGTTTCAAACTAAGTATACTATAGGCACATAAATAACAATTGCAAGATATAATATTTCCAAGTAACCCAGTAAATAATCTCTTCATATCTTACCATTCTTACAGCAATTATAGGTTCTTTGAAAATTTTAACTCTAACACGAACCTCCAAAATTAATAACATCTTATCTCTTGCACAAACTTTGTATTAAATGTATATATATAAATATATAAACAAGTGGCAAGAGAATAACATGGTGTTGGTGTTTTTCACATGTGGCCTGCATGAGTGACAAATGGGAAGGAATGGGATTCAGGTTTCATTTTTATATGGACAATGGTGATCTTTCTTTTCGAAGAATCCAAATGTTGGTTATGGAGCCATATCTTCCAGTCTCATAGATGATATTGTCTCAGCCGTGTACCCCAACCTTATATGATATGAAAAAGGACTGTACACTTGTTCCCCCACTTTGGGGTTCGGGGCTATTTCGCCAACAATTTACTGTCCCATGGTTTTGGATAACCCGTGGTATTTTCCCATTGTATTTCCCCTTTATAAGAAAGACATTGTAATACGGCGAGGGTTAATGTATTATTTTTTATGCATTGTAAATATCTCTGAGATCGTGAAGAGAGACTATGAGAGAGTGTGAAGAGTAAGTGCAGCGGCTGTGCTGCAGGTTGTATCCCTTCACTTTGCTGGATGGTATAATAATGAGGACTGACAATTTCAGTGTGGACGTAGCCCATCTTGAGTAAACCACGATATATTGGTGTCTCTCTTGTAATGTGTATGTGTGATTATATTTGCATTTTTGTTTATTGTTATTGCTCTGCGATCCTATTTTTCTAACAATTGGTATCAGAGCCGAAGGTCTATTTGGCAGATAAACCCGCAGGAAACTAGGGTTTCTGGTTCGAGTGGGAGCAATGGTGGAAGAAGGAAAGTTTAAGGTCGAGAAGTTTAACAACCAAAACTACTAGTTATTGAAGATGCCAATGGAGGACTATGTGTACCAGAAGGATCTATTCCTACTGTTGGGAGGAATAGCAAAGAAGCCGACGACTATGAAGGATGAAGAATGGGAGGTTCTTGACAGAAAGGCACTGGGAACAATACGGATGTCCCTGGCTTTGTCGATGGCTTTCAATATATCAAAATAAAAGACAACGAAGGGTTTGATGAGCGCATTGAGTAAGTTGTATGAAAAACCCTCGGCTTCCAACAAGGTATTTCTAATGAAGCATTTATTTAATATGAAGATGTCTGAAGGTGGATCTGTTACTGATCATTTAAATGAATTTAATATGGTTACAAATCAACTAAGTTCTGTAAGGGTGAACTTTGATGATGAGGTTAGGGCTCTTCTAATCTTGTGTTCATTGCCAGAAAGCTGGAATAGCTTGGTCATGGTTGTAAGTAACTCTGTCTCTGGTTCAAACACCTTGAAATTTGATGATGTTATTGGTGTTATTCTTAGCGAGGAAATGTGAAGAAAAAGCACAGGTGAGACATCAAGTAATGCATTGACCATGGAGAGCATGGGAAGACAAAAGGAGAGAGGAAAGAGCCAAGGTAATTGTGGCAAGTCTAAAATGGGCAGATCCAAGTCCAGACTGGGAAAAATAGAGTGCTGGAATTGTGGAAATAAAGGGCATCTGAAGAAAGATTGTAGATCTCTAAAGAAAAAAGGAGATCGACAATAGGAAACTACCCAGGAAGCAAATGTAGTAGGTGATGTGTTACAAGATGCTTTGATTCTTGCATTAGATAATACTAGTGATTATTGGGTAGTAGATTCAGGGTCTTCATGTCATGCTACACCCCATAGGAAATATTTTCATGATTATGTTCCAGGCAATTTTGGACATGTTTTATTGGGTGATGATGAGCCATGTAAAATTATTGGAATGGGTAAGGTATGGATAAAATTTAAGAATGTAACTAATTGGTTGCTGAAAGATGTTAGGCATATTCCTGCTATGAAAAGAAATTTGATCTCAACAGGGAAGTTGGTAGATGGCGGCTATCTATCCACGTTTGGAGAAAAGTGGTGGAAGATCACAAAAGGATCAATGATGATAGCAAAAGGAGACAAGGTAGGTACGTTGTATTTATGTCATAATACTGACTATTCTATCTCTTTAGCTTCCACAGGAACGGATACAACATTGTGGCATCATAGGCTTGGCCACATGAGTGAGAAGGGGATGCAGTTCTCCACTCAAGGAAGTTGCTGCCATATTTGACGCATGTAAGTTTGGAATTATGTGAGAACTATGTTTATGGAAAACAAAAGAGAGTCAGATTTCTCAGGGTTGGGAAACAAAAGAAGAATAAAAATTTAGAGCTTGTGCATACAAATGTATGGGGACCGGCTCAGGTACAATCTCTTGGTGGCTCTCATTATTATGTTGCAGTTATTGATGATGCAACTAGAAAAACTTGGGTTTATTGCATTAGACATAAATCTGATGTGTTTGCTACTTTTAAGAAGTGGAAAGCTTTGGTTGAGAATGAGACAGGAAAAAGGTTGAAGTGTATCAGATTTGATAATGGAGGTGAGTACTGGGGCAAAGAGTTTGATAGTTACTGTTCATACCATGGGATTCGTAGAGAGACGACAGTCCTAGGAACACCAAAAGAAAATGGTGTGTCAGAAAGGATGAATAGAATGATCATGGAGTGTGCAAGGTGTATGAGATTGCATGCAGGGTTTCCCTTACAGTTTTGGGCAGATGCTATAAATATTGATGTTTATTTAATAAATAGAGGGCCTTCAAGTGCTTTGGATGGTGGTATTCCAGAGGAGGCATGGATAGGTAAGAAGGTAAACTATTCAGTTCTGAGAACGTTTGGTTGTGAAGCATTTGTCCATATTGATAAAGAAAATGGAACAAAGCTTGAAGCTAAATCCAAGAAATGTACCTTTATTGGATATGGGGTTGATGATTTTGGTTATCATTTGTGGGATTGTAAAAATAACAAAATCATTATGAGTAGAGATGTGATATTCAATGAAAATGTCATGTATAAAGATCAGTTGCAGGGAAAGAAACAGGAAAATGAAAACATAGAGTACACAGTACTTGATGAAATTGAAGAAAATAAACTTCCAAAGGTGCCGGAAAATCAAGAACAACAACAAGTACCTGAAACTCCTGCAACTGCAAGAAGATCTACTAGGTTAAGTAGACACCCTGAACGATACTCTCCTTCAATGTATTATTTATTGATGACTGATGCTGGTGAACCAGAATGTTATGAAGAATCAATGCAGGTGAAAACTAGAAAGAAGTGGGAGCAAGGCATGAATGAGGAGATGGACTCATTGGTAGGAAACCAAACTTGAGATTTGGTTCAGTTTCCTGCTAGTAAAAGAGCATTGCAGAACAAATGGATTTACAGGTTGAAGGAAGAAGAAGTAGGTAAGAAGCGGTACAAGGACAAACTTGTTGTAAAGGGGTTTGTATAGAAGAAAGGTATTGATTTTGATGAAATATTTTCTCCTATTGTTAAGATGACTTCAATTAGGACTATTTTAAGTCTAGTGGTGGTAGAAGATTTGCATCTTGAATAGTTAGATGTAAAAATAGCCTTTCTCCATGGGGATTTGGAGGAAGAGATATATATGCAGCAGCCCCAAGGGTATGAGGTCAAAGGGAAGGAGTATTTGGTATGCAGGTTGAACAAGAGATTGTATGGCTTGAAGCAAGCTCCATGGCAGTGGTATTTAAAATTTGACAGGTTTATGACAGAACAAGGTTATAGTAGATGTCATTCTGACCACTGTGTTTATTTCAAGAAGCTAGACAATGAAAGATATATTATCTTGTTATTGTATGTGGATGACATGCTTGTTGCAGGGTCTGACATGCAGGATATAAATGTACTCAAAAGGAAGCTAGCTAATTCATTTGCGATGAAGGATTTGGGTGCTGCAAAGAAAATCCTTGGTATGAGAATAACAAGAGACATGAAAAATCGCAAATTGACATTATCTCAGGGTGAGTACATACAAAAGGTGTTGGAGAGGTTCATAATGCAGAATGCAAAACTTGTTAGTACACCTTTGGACAGCCATTTCAATCTAAGTAAGGAAATGTGTCCCAAGACACAGGAAGAGACAAATTACATGTCCAATATTCCCTATCAATCAGCAGTTGGCAGCTCGATGTATGCCATGGTGTACACAAGACCAGATATTGCACATGCAGTGGGAGTTGTGAGCAGATATATGAACAATCCAGGTAAAGAACATTGGAAGGAAGTACAGTGGATTCTCAGGTATATGAGAGGTACTACCAGTCATGCATTATGTTTTCGAGGTTCATACATTGTTCTACAGGGATATGTTGATGCAGATATGGCAGGTGATAAGGATAGCAGGAGGAGCACCACAGGGTATGTGTTTACTATAGGTGGAACATAAGTAAGTTGGATTTCAAAACTGCCAAAGGTTGTTGCACTTTCAACAACGGAAGCATAGTATGTTGTTGTTACAGAGGCTAGTAAAGAGATGATTTGGTTGTAGAGGTTTATGGAAGAATTGGGTAAGAAACAGAAGGATAGCAGGTTGTATAGTGACAACCAGAGTGCCATTCATCTTGCAAAGAACTCAGAATTCCATTCCAGGACTAAACATATACAACTCATGTACCATTTCATACGCTTTGTTATGGAAGATGAACTGTTGAAGATGAAAAAGATACATACTAGCCAAAATCCTGCAAACATGTTTACAAAGGTATTGGCCAGAGAGAAACTGAGTTCCTACTCAGTTTCAATTGGCCATCTAGTGTGAAGGAGAAGATGAGAAATTTTCCAAGTCCAAGATCTAGCAAGTACAGCAGTGGTGGAGTTGTTGTGATCAGTCTCCAAGTGGGAGATTGTTGGTTGTGGAGCCAGATCGTCTAGTCTCATAGATGATATTGTCTCAGCCGTGTACCCCAGCTTTATATGATATGAAAAAGGACTGTACACTTGTTCCCCCACTTTGGGGTTCGGGGGCAGCGCCCCTGAGAAATGGGGGTTTAGGGGAAACGCCCTCGAGCAAAATTTTTTGGGGCTGTTTCGCCAACAGTTTACGGGCCCATGGTTTTGGGTAACCCGTGGTATTTTCCCATTGTATTTCCCCTTTATAAGAAATACATTGTAATATGAATAGGGTTAATGTATTAGGTTTTATGCATTGTAAAGATCTCTGAGATCGTGAAGAGAGACTGTGAGAGAGTGTGAAGAGGAAGTGCAGCGGCTGTGCTGTAGGTTGTATCCCTTCACTTTGTTGGATGGTATAATAATAAGGACTAGAAATTTCAATGTGGACGTAGCCCATCTTGGGTGAACCATGATATATTGGTGTCTCTCTTGTAATGTGTATGTGTGATTATATTTGCATTTCTATTTATTGTTATTGCTCTGTGATCCTGTTTTTCTAACACCAAATACAGTTAGGTGTAAGTGATACTACAATTCAGGTTTGATTTTTTTATTTTATGACTTTTTTTATTAATATTTAATGAGTTTGGATGATATCTTTGGTTTGAATTAAAGAAATTTGTTTGGTATTTAAAAAAAATAAATTATTATTTGTTATATATACGTTTGTAATGAAGTTTGAACTAGACTATGGAGGTACAAAGCCCGAGCATCTGAGAGGTATTACTTATGAGTTTATGGGATGAATTAGCTAAAATAACATGGATGGGCTGAGAGAGTAATAATACAACATAAAATATGCACAGTTTAAGATCTGAAAAGATAATAAGAAAGACTAGATTAAATGATCTTATAGATATTCTGAGCCAATAAGATCATCAATAATAAAAGATACCAAATGTATTCCTATATCATGATTTGATGTAGGAGCATCGGGGCCTAGGAGAAATAGTCGAAGTTGATTGACATGGGAAGTCAACCAAGGGGATTGCCGATGAAAACTGGTGCGAAAGGAAGATTGGTTGTCGAAGTCCATAAGTCTAGTGGAGGTGTGTCGACATAAGGAGAAGGTCGAGAGTCGACATGTCGAAGGTCGATAGACAATAGGGTTGCAGCGAAAGAGGTCGAGTGTTGACAGGTTGTCGAACAATGACACCGACAGGTTTTGAGGCGAAAGCCAAGGGTGGAGGAAGGGGCGGACTTGAAAAGATGTAGATGCGAAGTGAAGCCGACAGGTAAAGTCGTAGGATGACGGAAGACAGTATGGTCGAGGCCAGTGATGGGATCGACTAATATAGCAGATTTAGAGAAGCTCAGAAGTCAAGGAAGAGTGCTTGGTATCCGTTCGGGGTTGCTAAGGAAGTTATGAGCAGTTAAGAGGGTGGTTGGGATCGGGATAGATGTCACCATAGTAAAAGGTTGTGCAGAACGTCCACGGAGCGCTGAAAACTGCAGGTCTGCCGGATCTGGAGGATTCAGCGGACAGAGGATCAATATCTCATGGAACGGAGTGGACCTCGGGATGAGCAACAGCAGTAGTAGGAGATTAGTGCGTAGGCACAAAGGAGAGAGTTAGTTCAATTTTGGGAGAGTTCCACGGGGGGGAAGCAGGTATCGTTCATCCATATCTCAATGAGCGCTTGCATTCAATAGAGGCCGTGAGAGGGAGAAGATTGCACACAGAGAGAACACACATTTACTTCTGTATATTGTATCATGCTAAGGCCGACTAGTTTATCTATTTACATTTATTTGCATTCAACATTGTAACCATCAATTTGATTGAAGTAATAGAAGCTAGCTTCTGGAATCTTGTTTACACCAAATCTATGTGAGCATCATGTGTGTCATGTGCATAGTTAAGCAAGAGGGTCCAACCAACCTGGCTTGCATCAAGTGGTATCAGAGCTGGAAGAGAATCTAGTGTTGAGTGTGAAGAAATCTAGCTGTGGTTGGGTAAAGTTGTGCATGACTTGTGAAAGTCTGGTTGCAATTGGGTGAGTGGGAGTTTCAGCTGCGGTTGAAAATGGCTCATAGAGGTGTTAATGTTCGAGGATTTATATGGAGAGCGTGTGGCGCTGCAGTGACGGTTGATCGTGAAATGTTCGATGAGTGGATGCGAACAATGTGAAGTTTGACTAGTGAAGTTGCAACGATCAAAGAAAGCCAAAGGCGTGCATGTGTTCCTGATGCGTTAGACCACAGTGACGAGGAATTCAAAGAGGTGGAAGCACGGGAAGCAGCTGAGGAGGAACCAGAAGACAAATTCATCAAGCTTCTGATGGAGATGAGAGGTCGAACAAAGATAGATGTATGTACCTACTCAGGAAGTCTGGATCTAGAACACTTGATCAACTAGTTCCGAGAAATGGAGAAATACTTCGACATAGAATAGATTGAGGATCCTAAATGGGTTAAGACTACATGTCTGAGGTTGAAGGGAAATGCCTCATTGTGGTGGGACAATGTACAGGCTGATAAAGTCAAGAAAGGCAAGGATAAAATCAAGTCTTGGGATAGGATGGTCTCCAATCTGGAAGGGAAGTTCTTGTGAGGTGACTATGTGATTTCCTTATTCCGGAAGCTGTAGAACTTTTGATAGAAAGAGATGATCGTGAAAGAGTACATGGAAGAGTTCTACAGATTGTCGATAAGGTTGGGACAAACCGATGAAGGAGAAGAAGATTTCACGAGATATGTGAACAACTTGAAGTATGACATATAAGACGAGTTGAGCCTGTCAAGGTTCAGAGCGGTCGGTGAAGCCTACCAGTTAGCTCTGAAGGTAGAAGAGAAACTGTTGAGGAAATCCGCATACCCCATAGGTAGGATGACTGGCCGAGGTGCGAAGAATGTTTCCAGGAAAGGCCAAAGTAGAGAAACCGTCGAAGATAACCGACGTGCGAAGTGGACACCGACTAAAGAGAAAGCGCAAGAAAACCGACGCGATGATCAAGAGAATCACGGTCGCGGTGCGTATGGTCGAAGTGGTCCAGCCAACAAAAAAGGAACTGACAGACCAACTTTGGTTTGTTATAAGTGTCGAGGAGTTGGACACAAGGCATATTAATTCCCAGAGAACCTACACGCTACAAAGGATTCGAAACCTAGATGTCAAAGAGATGAGCAAGTCGATGAGAGGGAGAAATCGACATCTGACAGTAGTGAGCATGGGAAAAGACAAGGTCGAACCATGATGGCCAAGAGAACATTGGTTCAGGATGACCGACATGACAAGAAAAATCCGACATAGTGAAAGGATATCTTTTGAACCAAAGTGTTGATTGGTGAGTGGTATTGCAAGACCATAGTTGATGGTGGCAGTACGGAGAATCTTGTGTCGATGGAGTTCATCGACAAGTTGGGTCTGATATGTAGAGAAAACCCACACCCATACAAGATATCGTGGTTGCATAAAGGACATCATGTCAAGGTAACCACACAGTGCCTGATAAAATTTAAGGTTGGGAATCTTAAAGAAAGTGTACTATGCGACGTAATTCCAATGGACGCATGTAATCTGTTGTTAGGGATACCATGGAAATATCATCAGAAGATGATCTATGATGGTTAAGCCAACACGGTCACAGTGTGGAAAAATGGCACGCGGAGGACTCTGAATTCGAAGCAGGAGGACCAAGCTGATTGCAAGCAGGGCGAGACAAACTATTGGGAGAAGCAGGTGCTAAGTTGTTCAGCAAAAGAATTCCTCGCAGAGGAGGAGAAGCAATCGGGATTTTTCGCCATCATTCTGAAAGGACCATGTGTTGAGAGGTCAACAATGGAGAGTATTCTGGTCGAAGTCAAAAATATGCTTGAAAAGTTTAGGAGCATAGTAGTCGACCAAGCGCCAACGGGATTGCCACCGATGAGAAGCATATCCCATCATATCGACTTAGTTCTAGGATCGAGTTTTCCAAACAAGGCACCACATAGAATGAATATGACAGAGGGTCAGGAACTCAATCGACAGGTCCAGGAGTTGTTGGACAAAGGATTGATCATAGAAAGTCTGATCCCTTGCGCGGTACCAGCAGTATTAGCGCCGAAGAAGGGTGGGGAATGGACGATGTGTACATACTCAAGAGATATCAACAAGATCATGATCAAGTACCAGTTTCCATTGCTGATAATGGACGACTTGATGGATTGCTTGAGTGGAGTGAAGTACTTCATGAAGATCAACCTTAAGAGCGGTTATCACTAGATTCAGGTTAGAGAAGGAGATGAATGGAAGACAACATTCAAGATGGAAGGGTTGTATGAGTGGTTCGTCATGCCATTCGGATTGATTAATGCGCCTAGTACGTTGATGCGGTTGATGAATGAGGTACTGAACCCATTCTTGGGAAATTTCGTCGTAGTGTACCTAGATGACATCCTGATATTGATTCAAACCAAGACAGAACACTTGGAGCACATTCAACAAGTATTGCAGAAGTTGCAGGAAAAGAAGCTGATGGTGAACGTGCAAAAGTGTTTCTTCATGAAAGAAAACTGGTATACTTGGGAGTTTTTATCTCGGGTAAAGGGTTAGTGATGGAACCAGAGAAGGTGAAGGCAATATTGGATTGGTCAAAACCGCCAAGCGCGACTGGAGTGCGATGGTTCCATTGACTTGCTAGTTTCTACAGGAAGTCATCAGGGGATTCAGTTGAATATGTGCACCTTTTACAGAGTGCATGAAGAAAGGAGAGTTTAAGTGGACGGAAGCTTCCTAGAGAGATTTCGACAAGTTGAAGGAAAAGGTCACTGAGAGCCCAGTGTTAGTGCTCCCAGATTTTGACAAAGTTTTCCAAGTCGATTGCGATGCGAGTGGAATGGTAATTGGAGTAGTGTTGAGCTAGGAGGGCTGACCAATTGCATTATTCAACGAGAAGTTGGATGATGCGAAGCGGAAATATTCGGTCTATGACCACGAGTTCTATTCTATTTTACAAGCGTTGAAGAAGTGGAGGCATTACATGTTTCCCAAGGAATTTGTGTTGTACACAAATCACCAATCACTGAGGTACTTGAATACTCAGTCGAATTTGAATCAGTGGCACATGAAGTGGGTCGAGTTCCTGTAGGGATATACCTTCATGTTGTGGCATAAGTCAGGAAAGTCGAACAAAGTTGCCGATGTGCTGAGTCGAAGAGTTGCATTGTTGAACACGGTGACAGTTCAGGAAACAAGAATAGAGTCGATGAAGATAGAGTATGAGATCGACGAGGATTTTGAGAAAGCATGGAAGGCGATTCGAGAACTGTGGAGTGTCGACAGAACACCATACTTGGATTATTTCATCCAAGAGGGATACCTATTCATGGGACAACAATTGTGTATTCCTAGAGGATCCGTAAGGGATAACCTAATCCGAGAACTGCACAACGACAGATTAGCAGGTCATTTTGGCATCGACAAGACCAATGCATTGGTCGAAGAAATGTATTATTGGCTAGGAATGATGACAGATGTCAGTAAGTGGGTACGACAGTTTTGAGTTTTCCAGTTGACGAAGGGAAGAAGTCAGAATACAAAGTTGTATATTCCATTACCAATACCGAATACCCCATGGGAGCACCTGAGCATGGATTTTGTGCTAGGATTGTCGAAGATGCACCAAGGTAACAACTCAATCTATGTTTTAGTCGACAGATTTTTGATGATGGCACACTTTATTATGTATCGGAATATTAGTGACGCCACAAGCATTGTTGTACTATTCTTCATAGTCAGATTGCATGGGTTAACGAAGAGTATAACTTCAAACAGAGATACCAAGTTTATCGGTCATTTCTGGAGAACCCTATGGAAGAAACTAGACACGAGGTTATAGTTTAGCTCGGCGTATCATCCGCAGAAAGATGGACAAACTGAGGTGGTGAACAGAATTTTGGGAAACCTTCTGAGATGTTTGACGGTCGACAGACCCAAACAATGGGAGAACGTGTTGGCGCAATCAGAGTTCGCCTACAACAATTATGTGAATTGGTTGCTAGGTTTGAGCCCATTCCAGATTGTTCAAGGATGAAGTCCACATGGAGTGGTATATTTGGTCGAGTTACCGACAAAAATCAGGAAAAGCACAGATGTAGAATCATTCGCAAAGCACATGAAAGAAGTGCATGAAGATGTGTGGAAGTGCATAGAAAAGAGCAACATGACATATAAGTTGAGATCCAACAGGAAGAAGAGGGTACAGTCGTTCAGTGAAGGAGACTTAGTCTATGCACACTTGCAGAAGGAGATATTTTCGATGGGAACATATTACAAGCTGAAATTGAAGAAGATTGGACCATGTAAGATGCTGAAGATGATTTCGAACAATGCTTGTGTGTTGGAGCTGCCGAAAGACTTGAGCATTTCACCAACGTTTAATGTCTCAGATCTATATAGGTTTGAAGAAGGCTCAACCAGCGGAGGTGCGGAAGTGTTGAACATCGACTAGGCAGGGAAAATTCTAGATCAACGTGACAAGGAGGAGATTGCCGAAGTACTAGAGGAACGCAAATTCGGGCGTACTCGCAGTTCACGAAAGAAAGAATACTTAGTGTGATGGAAGGTCGATGAGTTGCAAGAGGCGACATGGATTTTCGAAGAAGAATTCAGGAGACTGATGGAGCAGTAGAGTTATTTTTCACCTGGGGAGTCTGATGCAAGAGCATCGAGGCCTAGGAGAAACAGTCAAAGTTGAACGACATGGGAAGTCGACCAAGGGGATTTCCGATGACCACTGGAGCAAAAGGAAGATTGGTTGTTGAAGTCAATAAGTCAAGCAGGAGCTATCTAGGTGTGTCGAAAAAAGGAGAAGGTCAAGATTCAACATGCGAAGGTCGACAGACGATAGGGTTGCAGCGAAAGAGGTCGAGTGTCGACATGTTGTCGAACAACGACACTAATAGGTTTTGAGCTGAAAGCCAAGAATTGAGGAAAGGGTGGACTGGCGAAGTCGTAGATGTGAAGTGAAATGGACAGGTAAAGTTATAGGATGACGTAAAATAGTATGGTCAAGGCCAGTGATGGGCCCGACTACTGTAGCAGATTTAGAGAAGCTCAAAAGTCAAGGCAGAGTACTTGGTACCTGTTCGGGGTTGCTAAGGAAGTTATGAGCAGTTAAGAAGGTGGTTGGGATCACGATAGATGTCACCACAGGAAGAGGTTGTGAAGCACGGCCATAGAGCGCTGACAACTGCAGGTTTGCAGGATCTGGAGGATTCGGCGGATAAAGGAAGAGTGTCTCAGGGAACGGAGTGGACCTGAGGATGAATAGCAGAAATAGTAGGAGACTAGTCTGTAGTAACAAAGGAGAGAGTTAGTTCCATTTTGGGAGAGTTCCAATGGGGGGAAGAAGGGATCGTTCATCCATAGCTTAGCGAGCACTTGCATTCAGTAGAGTCCGTGAGAGGGATAAGATCGCACATAGAGAGAACACACATTTACTTCTATAAATTGTATCAGGCTAAGTCCGACTAGTTCAGCTGTTTACATTTATTTGCATTCAACATTGTAACCGTTAATTTGATTGAAGTAATAGAAGCCAGATTTTGGCAACCTATTTACACCAAGTCTATGTGAGCTTCGTGTGTGTCATGTGCATAGTTAAGCAAGAGGGTCCGACCGACCTTCCTTGCATTATGATTAAACATTCCTTCAAACAGAAAAACTTTCTGGGAAAAGAATATGTAAATACCTAAGATTGAAAGTGAGAATGAATGCAAAAACATTATCAATCAAAGATACACAAACACAAATTAATCAAAACATGACATGCATTTACAATTTATCATAAGTCTAGTTGGCTTATAAATAATATTCCATCTTGAAAAATAGTCTTCAGTACATCTTACAATATTAAAAAAATTTCAGCAACTGGTCCATACAGAAGTCTCTTAGTCTCTCATACCAACAACCATTTCTTTTTGCAGAATTTAGATTTATACTAAGAGAGAGACTGAAAACGGTTTTAGTTCCAAAATTAAAGGATTGAGTAGGTCTAACAATAGACTAGCCAATCCTAAAATTCGGTGGTCAACAGATATAAGAGATACTACTAACCGAACTAATTGATAATCTGTCTCAATATAAAAGGAACCAAAACTGTGCAAACATCTTCAAAGGCCATGTAGATAACATGATGCTTTCTAGAACAAATTAGATGTGATGAGCTGCTTCTGCTAGCATGGTTAGACCATCTAATGCTTGATACCTTCTCTGTAGCCATGATAATTCTTTGTCCATAACTTGTACCTTTCCTTGAAGCTCCTGATTCTCCTTGACTAAATATTCATTCTCTGTCTCAGCTAGTTTTCTTCTCTTTACAACTTCTTCAGCAGCTTGCACTAACTCAACATAATTCATATTAATCTCCTCTAATTCTTCTCTTAGTATTCGATTAGCTTGGGCCAGTTTAATATTAAAATGATTTAAATGCGAATTATGGGTCTTATAATGGTGCAAAGCTTTCCGAACATTTCTAATTTCATATTTCTCTTCTATTTGTAACTTATCCTCAACATTATCCAAATGTTGATTGTTTAAACCTTCATCCACAACATCCTTTTGACATTCAGAACTGAGCTTAAATATTTTGTCATCTATAGACTCTGCTTTTTGTTTAATCTCTGCAGAGCTTAAACCAGTTCCTTCTTGGAAATATGGGACAACCTCTTTTCCTTTATTACCATATTCTTTAATTGGAAATATTGGAATAAGCTTGATACTTTCCCCAATATTTTCTAAGGCTTGTGAAAGAATTTTCCCCATTTCGGTTGGACTTTGTTTCTTATTCACTGCTGGATCCATCAACATCAACTATGGTTTCAATGTTCAGCATAGTATTGAGAGTTCTTTTCATATTCAATATAAGTTTATTAGAAGCCCTAGTTTTAGGTATCCATTGAACAACTCCAGAATTTTCTAAATAAGAATCATTTCTTTTTACTTTTGAAGATGTTGCTTCAGGCATACCTGTTTCTAATGCTTTATCCATTGGTTGTTCCTCAAAATGAATTGGACTCCTAGGAGTTACCATGATCTGCTCCTTATCATATTCATTTTGCTTCCTATTTTTCTCTGCCTCTGTATCCACTTTACAATCAGATTTTTGCTTCGTGACCTTTGACTTTTGTAACTTATGAATTGTTTGGGGGTTTCTTGACCATCCTGGTTATGAATTTCAAAATGAGAAGTTAACCCTTTAGTTGGAATATATTTACCTTTCTTCTTCCTTTCATCATCCTGTTCTTCCACAGCTTTAGGCTTCTCTACCTCAAACCTTGACCAGAAAATAAAATGAAGCCAGGTCCAACTCTTTTTCTTCAACTCATTTACAACCAACAAATTAATTAGACCATGGTGAAAAACGCTGTGAGATGAATGATCTGGATGATTCTTTACTCTCGTAACCATCTTGGATAAGATTTTAAACAGATAAAAGGGCAAACTCATTTTTGATGTCCCTGTAATGTGAAGGAGGAAAAGCAAATGATACTTGTATATTATGGCAAATCTGCTCTCACAGGTTACATATCTTTGGATAATACTTAAAAATTGTCTCCACTCTTCCTTTAATGCACTAATATGAATGCATTTATTCCAGTTTAGGGTTTCATACCCTGGCGTGAGAAACAAGCTTAAATCTGCTTCAAAAGAGAAATTTTTGAACCATTTATCACCGTCTACAAGTGTTGGAGCATTTTCCAACCACACATCATTTATTTGATCTTCACAACTTAATTTTACACTTATCCTAAGTATTTTGACTCTATCATGTGCTTACATCATCAGCAGATAATGGTTTTAGTAAATTGGGCCTCCCCTACATTCGGGGAGTCAACTGGGCCATCATTATCAATTAAATGGGCCTCCTCCATCATTCAGGGAGTGATTTACATGACTAAAGCGCACTACTCAATCCAACTGACATCATTTGCTAGTTTATTCATCCAACTCGAGACTAGAAGGCACCCTACTACAATGGTTGACTTCATCTGGTGTTATTTTCACCTACTATTCAGTGAACTGCGGACAGAAAGGCACCCTCCCCTATTTTCAGGAATTCACTTGAGTTTTGGATTCAGTTAGACCCAGTTAGACAGTTTCAGAGTCTGTTAGAGTCATTTTCAAGGTAGTTAAGTGGTTAACTGATGTGTCGAGTGGTGTTAACTTCCAAGTAAGCCACTCTCATGCATTCAATTTGAATGACCTCTCTGGTATTCAAATTGCTTGGCTTATTGTAGACATTGTTATAGATTGTAATAATCTTCTGCGTTTATGATAATCCATGAACTGATACAAACATTTTGTATCATTGTTTTGACATATTATTTGCCGCATGCATCTCTATTAACTGTTGTCTTTGTTTCATAGATATTTTGTGCTTAGATTTTACATGGTATCAGATCCATGGGAGGACAAGCAAACCTTTCTACAGAGTTTAACTGATGAATCTTTATGCACTAGTGTTTCAACACTTCTGCACTAGTGTTTTTGCACCAATGTTTTTGCACTAATGCTTTTTGCACTTGGAACACATATGAAGCTTGAGCAAGATTGGTAAAAAATATTCCAATTCTGCACTAGAAGTCGAAAGTTTTCCACACAATTCCTTGATATTGTGCATCCGACTCTTCAACATTGGTTGATAGTCTATGCCGGGTGTGATGCAACTTGAAAAGTGTAGGTTGTTGACCTAAATATTGTTTGTTGCTTGTGACTGCAGGTTTCCCTCAAAAATATTACAACATCTTCGATGGATCTGAAACCAATTCCTCCTCTCTCTCCATTCAACTCTGATGAGTGGAAACCAAAAATGATAGCATATCTGAAGAGACAAGCTCTTTTTGACATGTGTATTGGTGTTATGAGATATTTTTCTTCCTATGAAGAAGAGAATGATTGGCTAAATGATTGTGATAGAGCCTTTGGAGCAATGTGTATTGCTATGTCTCCTAGTATGCGCTACCTCAATAAAACTATTGAAAGTCCAAGTGATCTATGGGCCCAACTGGACAAAGAATTTGGGAAGCAGAATGAAGATATTGGTGCAAATTATTTGGAGAACAAGCCCAATGATACCTCCTTAAGTGTTCTCTCTAAGTATGTCTTGGCCTCAACCATATCTCGTGATGAAGTTGTTCAATATGAAGAAGAAGCTGCAGATTCAACACTCATATTCCCAATGTATTCTATTTCGAATTTTGAGAAAGATAATCTAGTTCATACTTCAGAATCTAAAGAGGTTCTTAAATCCTTTCTTTCACATGAGTCTGCTGGTGTGCAGAATGATGATCTATTGAATGTTTTGGAGGTTAAATCAGAGTTTATAGGTGATGCATTCACCCTCCTTGATCACATGCTTCCAATGTACTTCTGTTCGATCATTGGCACATGTTCTCAGAGTTTCATTGAAGATGGAGGACACTACCATTCGCTTGGGTTCAAGTCTCAGGAACATTTTGGTGATTTTGGTTTTGATCTCACCCCTGTTGGTTCAAAGGAGATCACAAGAAAACATCTATCAATTATTGGAGCTGATTTAACTTCCACTGATCAGAGGTTCAAGTTTCAAGAGAAATTAGATCTGATTGGAGCTGCTCCTACCTCAGTTGGTTCGAATTACAGGTTACAAGATGATATTCATATTTTTGGATTTTTTCTCATCATGTTTGGTCTGAAGAGTAAGTTCAGAAAGCCTCCATAGTCGCTTGCATCCACTGAAGGAGAATACAAGCACATGTTTTTGAAGCATGATCAACTTCTTCCCAAGAGGAAGATACCTCTAGACATATGATCAAGCATCACACCTACTTGAATTTGGAGAAATTAATCCTTTGGTGTGTTTTCAGTCTATTTTGAGGGGGGGGGTTTCCCATGAAGTTTTCCTCATTTCCTTGGTTCATGGACTATTCTTTATTTGGATTATTTATCTACTGGGTGACCTATGGCCTTTGTTTTCAGGGACCTTTCGTTATTTTTATTTTCTCCTCCACATGATATTAGCTTAAAGGGGGGGTGTTGGACCATTTTCCAACCACACATCATTAATTTTAGCTTCAAACTTAATTTTCCACTAATCCTAAGTATTTTTACTTATCATGTGCTTACATTAGCAACAGATCATAGTTTCAGTAAACTAGGCCTCCTCCTACATTCATGGAGTCAACTAGGCCAACATTATTAGTTAACTAGGCCTCCTCCATCATTCAGGGAGTGGTTTGCATGACTAAAGCGCACTACTCAGTGCAACTGACAACATTTACTGGTTTATTCAACCAACTTGAGACTAGAAGGCGCCCTAATACATTGGTTGACTTCATTTGGTGTTATTTTCTCCTACTATTCAGTTAGTTGCAGACAGAAAGGCGCCCTCCCTATTTTTGGGCATTCAGTTGAGTTTTGTAGAGTCTGTTAGAGTTAGTTTCATAGTAGTTAAGTGGTTAAATGATGTGTGGAGTGGTGTTAACTTCCAAGTAAGCCACTCTCCTGCATTCAATTCAAATGACCTCTTTGGAATTCGAATTGCTTGGCTTATTGTAGCCATTGTTACACATTGTAATAATATTTTGAGTTTATGATAATGCATGAACTGCTGCAAACCTTTTGCATTAGTGTTTTGACATATTATTTTCTGCATGCATCTCTAGTAAATGTTGTCTTTATTTCATAGATCTATTGTGCTTAGACTTTACAGTAATAAAAACCGTTGCTTCTGCAATGGAAGTCTCAGAAAATTCAAATTTTAGATGGCAAAATAAACCTGAGTGCTTTTAAATTTCCTAGCAAGTGTCTGAGAAAATTCCACATTATACCCTTTAATGTTTTCAAATAAAGTGAACCAAACTGCATCTTTAAACATTTGTGCACACTGTGGATGCTCTTCGGCCTAGTGAGTATTAATAGGTCCGAACCTGTGTGGTTTTCCGCTCATACTCTTCATGCTGTAAACCTTAATGAAACATGCATTTCCAGATGTTAATCCTATTTCATGCAATGAATTCATCATTTTTTGGAATGAAATCTCAATGGACATCATACTAATGGCACAAGTCTGTAGTACTGTAGTATGCAATCATAATTAGCTATGGTTCAATGGACATGCAGGTGATACGAATTCTGAAGATCATATCCATTCAGGATTTAAGATTTAACCATGATAATTTACACTTGTCCTCTTTGGTAATCCGACAGCACTGACACATGTAGCTTCATAATGACCCACTACTGGAATGTGGCAGTTATAGTTGTCTTACATCTTGGTTAATCATTTCAATTCAAGACTGAAAATTAAATGAATTTTTGAAATAAGAACTATTTTAAAGAATTTAAATATTGAAAAGATCCAACCCTAACTTAATAATAAAAGAAATACATACCATAATACCTAGAAGTTTTAAGGAAATAACCAAAAAGAAATATTTGGAAAGTTTAGGAAATAAGCTAATAAGTAAAAACATAGGGTTAAACAAACATATAAGGTTTATTTAGGATTGGAACTTCCAGTACTAACATCTAGCTCTGGTTGGGGATGAATATCTCCTTGTGAGGCTACAAGAACATGTAGACTAGGTTCCTTTAACTGAAATTAAGATATGTTAGAATTGTACCCTGTTTAAACCTCAAAATGAATATTGCATACCTGTACAAATCCATTGGGCTGGAGTCTTATTCAAAAGAACTAAAAAAATTGATGGTATATACGATGAAATATGGTGCCCCATGATCTCAGTGTTGATGAAAATGTTTAAGAAACCTCCCATTGACTGGGCCTACAAACTCTTGACCTTCCATGTTTTGTAACACAAAAGTGTTGTTCCCCAATATTTTTGCAATTGTGAAAGGACCTAACCACAAATTATCGAACTTTTCATGCTTACCTTTTTCATCTCTACGTGCATCCCATCTAAGTACCATATCACCCATTAAGAAAGTATCTTATTTAGCTTTCCCATCAAATATTTCTTTGACCCTCCTCTTGTAAGACTTTGCTTTTTCTATTAATGCATCTCTTTCCTATTATAATTCAACCATCTGAAAAATCTGTCTCTGAATTTCATTTGGTTCTTCTTCAATGTCCTACATAAACTTAATTATTGGAAAAGTCAATTGAACAGGAAACACATCATCAGTTCCATAAATGAGTTGAAAAGGAGATGTTCCAATGGCCTTTTATGTAGTTACTCTATCTTCCCAAAGAGCATACTTCAACATAGTATCCCAAGCCTTTTTTTTGTGAGATAGCATTTTTTTAATACTGTTAATAATATTCTTGTTTGTGGAATATGCTAATCCATTACCCCGAGGGTAATATGGTGTAGAATGTTTCAATATGATGCCATTTCTCTCATAGAAATATATCATAGCTTTAGTTTTGAAAGATTGAGCATTATCGATCAATAATTTCCTTGGACATCCAAATCTACTTAAGATATTTTCTTGAAGAAAATTGATGATGATTTTATCAGTCGCCCTTATTGTAGGAATTGCTTCTACCCACTTGGTAAAGAAATCAATAGCTGTTAAAATCCACCTATGCTTCCCACTTGAGGGAGGATTAATTTCATCTATAAAAAATCCAAACCCCATTGCTAAAAAGGGGCATTAACTGCAATGGGCTTTAGAGGCAAAGACTGAAGCTTCTGCTTACTAGCAAACATTTGACATTCAATGCAAGCTTTAACCTGAGTATAAACATCTGTAAACAAGGTGGGCCAGTAATATCCTGCTCTTAATATCTTGAATGTTTTTTCTTTCCAATATCTGTGACCTCCACATGCACCTCCATGTAATTTTGTAGTAACTGTATCATGTTTAGACTTATCTAAACATTTCAGCAGCATTGCACCAGGGTATCTCCAATATAAAATTTGATCAATTAAAACATAATTCATGGCCTTTAGTTTTAAATATCTACATTCATTTTTACTCAAATCAAGGGGAAATTGTAAATATAACAAAAAATGAACTATTTTACCATACCATGGGGAATCAACATAGCTATCATAAATATGTTCCTTACTTTGTTCTATTGGCATTGCTTCCGGCACTGACTGATCTACTACCAAATGAAGACCCAAATATTGGAAATTCTAATTTGCAAGGAGTTTAGCCAAACCCTGTCCCTTAAATAATTTTGTAGGCCTAATTTCAACATAATATTCCATTATCTTTTCTATACAAAGCCCTCTCTTTCCTTCACTGTCAGGCTGTGTCAGAATTTCCTTAAATGTTGCATTAGGAACGCATGCTAAAATATTTGAATGCAGTAAATAAATTCTAAAAATTTTAAGAGCTTTAACTAAACCATAGGCTTGTTTTTCTAATGTACTGTACTTGAGTTCAGAATCCCTCAAGGATTTGTTGAACAAAGAAATGGGTTGCTCAATACCTTCTGAATTCTTTTGTAAAAGTACTGCCACTATGGTATCTTCAAGAGCAAAGGAAAAGGTCATAAATTCTTTTGAGAAATCAGGACTTATCAACACTGGAGCTTCAGCGAGAGCCTGTTTTATCCTTTCAAATGATGATCTAGCTTCAATTTTCCATTTAACCTCTTGATATTTTTTCAACATAGTTGTTATTTCCTTGATGATCTCTGCGAAATTCAGAATGAACCATCTTAAAAAAATTATTTTTCCAACAAAAGACAAAATGTCCTTCTTATTTATGGGGATACTGATTCTTAAAATAGCTTTAACACATTTAGGATCTATCTTAATTCCATTAGCTGAAACTATATGGCCCAAAAGCCTTCCTTCTTGCATAGCAAAATGCGATTTTTTGGGATTTAATGACAGTCCAAATTTTCTGGATTTAAATAATGTTTACTTAAGTTGTTTGAGATGAGCTTCATTAGATTCAGAGAAAACCATTATATCATCCAAAGATATTACCACGAACTTCTCCTTTTCTCCAACAAAGGCTATATCCATAGCCCTTTGAAAGGTTGTGCCAGCATTCATAAGACCAAATGGCATTTTCTCATACATGAATGTTCCCCAAGGAGTAGTAAAGGATGTTTTTTCTCTGTCATATGGATGCACAATAATCTGGTTGTATCCTGAAAATCCATCAATCATTAACATCCTTGGAGCACCAACCAAGTTTTGTAGAATTTGATCAATCTTGGGCAATGAATAGTCATCTTTCAGAGAAGATCTGTTCAGGTTTCGAAAGTCCACACAAAGCCTTATTTCACCATTCTTCTTATGTACCAGAACCAAATTTGCAACCCAAGTGGAATATCTAAGAGGTACAATAATTTTTGCATCTAACAATTTTTTAACCTCTTTTTCAATCGCTGGTAACAAAGCGGGATTGATCCTTCTGAGCTTCTGTCTGAAAGGATTAGTATTGGGCTTCGACAGAATCTTGTGTTGAATTATGCTTGTATCATATGTATTCAAATCTTCATAAGGCCATGCAAAAATATCTATGAATTCTTTCAAAATCTTGATATATCTTTTCCTTTCTTCATCTAAAAGTGTCTTAGAAATTTTGACCATCTTAGGCTCATCTTCAGTACCAATGTTACAGATGTTGACATTGTATTCAGAAGACTGCATGGTGGGCTTTGATAAAGTATCAGGGCTCGTGCAAGCTAATGTTGGCCACTCATGACACGTTAGTCGCAATGGACTGTTGTAAAAACAAAAATCCTTACGTCAAAAAACAATATTAGAGCTACCTACACAAATTTTTGGAATATGGCGCAAGAAGATGAAACGTAGACAATCGGATTACCATCTGGAATATATAAATA